>CM019167.2:92126820-92551935 GCA_009739505.2 Apolygus lucorum
CTGGAGAGTGTGGCGTTCAGCAAAGAGGCAGCGATGTATGCTGCCCCTTTGAAAGAGGGGGGAGCAGTGATCGGAGGCTGCTCCCGAACCATGCCTGGAGGACTCTGTCCCGCGGATTCTGCTCAGTACCCACGGAATCCGCTAGATAGAGTGGGCATGGTTCCTGGTTCCCTCGCCAAGACCCCGCGGTCCGCAAGCATGACACCACCTTCCTCCAATAGGCAAGGGGGGAGGGCAAGCTCCGCGAAACCGACCAAAGCGGACCGTGGGAAGCCGACGTCAGCAGGATTGAGGAGGTCGGAATAAAAGATTGGAAGAGGCACTTCAATTGTGGCGCTAGTCAAGAGGTGTTGAGGTGGTCCACATTCGGAAGTAAATTGGTAGAAAATCGACAGTAAAGAACGGGTGTGTCCGAGATAATCGTCGTACATAGGTATTCGGAAGTCGGAAATAATCGGACGTGTGTGACGCGGAAAAGTCGTGAAGTCCGAGTGTACCGGGTAAGATCGAGAACAAGGTGAGCGATAGATACCATATATGTAACCCTATAGGTGTACCCTATACATATGTACCCCGGAGACTAGTAGAGGTATAAGTGCCCTTGTAAAGGGGATAGTACTGTGTTGTGGAAGGAGTTAGAAATTAAGAGGGATAATACTGTATTGTGGAAGGAGCTAGAAATTAAGGGGGATAATCCTGTATTGTAGAAGGAGTTAGAAATTAAGGGGGATAATACTGTATTGTGGAAGGAGTTGAAAATTAAAGGGGATAATACTGTAGTGTGGAAGGAGTAGAAATAAAAGGGGTAAATTTACACGGTGTTCAGTCATTATCCTTCCTCTCCTGACGGTCACAAGATTCATTTACTCTTTTCAGTATTATCAATTCTACCTTAATAATCCAATAATCCCACAACAGGCACTGACAGCACCAAATGAGCGGCTGAAAGAAAGTTGGGCGGCTCCCCAAAGTTCAACACCACGAGCTATAAAAAAATCACTCAACGATATGGTTGCACTAAATTAACTCGAAAATAATCAGGAGAGTCGAATTGAATCAAATATCAATAATTGATATTGAATAATTATTATTAGGACCATGAGTATTCTTCGTTGGAATAGGGGTTGGATTGATCTGGCAGTTACTTGGCTAATAATATAGAAAAATTAGAAACTCGCTGATAAAACTCCTGATTATTCATAATTTTATTTATTTTGTTCTGGTTAATTACCAACTGTTATGTTTATTACTTCACCAAAGAACTCCTTGCTTGCCCGACTAAACTGGTTGCACAGGTAAATGCCACGTGGCAGATCCATTTATGAGACCTCCCTGAGAAGGGCGATAGACCCATCTCTCTTGCATCCACATCCTCAATCAATGTTTTTGTTTGTATTTCTTCCAGCATTATTATAGTAAAATAAGCAATAGGAACCCACATTTTTTTTTCTTCAGGAGAGATCTTACTCAAAATTGTATAGGAACCGGAAATCCATTCAATTTCAAAGTCCACTGCTTCTTTTTATGGTAGAAGAGTTGTTCACCTGGAGAATTTTCTGGAGCAAGTCAAGTCATTGAACCAGCACCCAGTGACGTTTGATAGCAACTTTTCCTACACCACATTGATAAGTGATAAGGTGCTCCGACTAGCCAGCGTTCTCACTTTCAGATGTAGGATTAAATTGAATTTTTGTTAGTATTCAAATAGTTGGTAATAAACATGATAAATTGTTTTGTGCAGGCTGAGGATTCCTGGTGGTTAAATACTGCAGAAGTGAAAGCAATGGCAGCAAAAGTCGTGCGACCGCCAATGACACTGCCCGACCACCCACTACACAACGAATCATACCAACAGCCAAAACAGGTACTTCAATAATGGGTATAACCCAAATACCTCCGACCACTTCACAATTTGTACTTCCACCGTACATGGGTGCACGCGGAGCATGCTGCATCCACGGCAGGAATCAGCCAACTATAGTTACGGAAGGAACGCTGACGGAAACAGAAAACAAAAATCTCCAGACAATTGCGACCCAAACCCTACAACCCCCTGAACACCGGCGGGAAACAACAACAAACCGACAACCACGTAGCTCATCGGCCACCAATCAAAGGGAATCAGAAAAACGAAGGTCATCAATCCGCCCAGACACCAGCACCACGGACGGAAGATGCAATCTGCAGTACGGTTGGCATCCCGTCGCCGCCGCCTAGACCCGCGTCGTCACCATTAAACAGCCCATCACAAATCAAGAATGAAAAAAGAAGAAAACATGTTTATTAAAAAAAAGGAGAAGAAGACAAATTATTTCATTATTATTATTACAATAATTGTAATAATAATAATAATGAAATAATTTGTCTTCTTCTCCTTTTTTTAAATAGAACATGTTTTCTAAAACATGTTCAGTGTAATTATTACACTGAGGGGGGATATATCATGGTCCTCACCTCCAAGGCATGGAGTGGGGAATTGTCCCCTCCATGCCCATGTACCTCTCATATAAAAAGGCCAAGGAGCCACAAATATATCAGCATTTGAATTATAACTAAACCGGTGTTCTGTGTTATCCTCCTTGATCCTCCACATTACACTTGACCACATTACACTGCAGAGATTCTCCAGAGACGTGCCCTGGGAGGGTGAACGTACGTGGGGGTGAAGATGTTTTCGCACTACTGTGTTACTTGAGATATGATTGGCGATAGACTCGGCGGAGGAGGCGCAGGCTTGCACCTAACAATCGAGGCAGAGATGGGTTTATTGTTGTCATCTGAATAGGTCACTGTTTATCCGCCATTTGCCAAGATAGTGTAAGGACCTTTGTAAGGGGGAGTCAACTTGAGACGAGGAGTGTCTATCCTGACATAAACGCATTTGGCTGATCTCATTGTCATTGGGTAGTTTGTTTTTACATAAGTACGATATGCAGCATGAGAGAGTAGGGGTATGAAACCTGGCAGTGGTGGCGTGAAAATGTCACCTGGAGTCTTGGGGTGATTCCGAATAGTCGTTGTGTGGGGAAAATGTCGTCCTGAGACGGTCGATTCTGTAGACCTAGTAGTAGTGATGGTATGTCCCCTGGCCCATGTGCTGGAGGATGATGATGCCATGATCGCTTCTTTCAATGAGCGGTGGATTCCTCGGAGGTATCCCCAACTAGGCACTAGGTAAATGTACCGCCTCCCTCTGGTTGCGAATATCGCGCCAAGGATCGTGGCTGAGCTAATTCTCAATGCACTCCTGCAAACGGTAGGCGGAAACACGCCGGGCAGACAGTGCATCTCCATCCTCCACCCTTGTTGAGTAGGGACCAATAAAAACCATCAGGCCAACGCCTTCACTTGACGACACACGGACATAACACCTACCTTCCTCGTTTTGCTTCAATTCATTCCTATATCCGTTACTCAATAGTGAAGGCTATGATCGTGTTAGAAAATTAACCAATAGGTCAGATATATTCGATAAAGACATCATCGTTTTCCCATCCACGAAATTAACCACTGGACCACTATAGTCGTTTACCCTAAGAAGAAAGAAATTCTCTATCTAGATTCCCTTAGTGAAGAAAGAATAAAGAATGGGACTGCTACCCAGAAATCCGTAGAAGCATTAGAAAATATTCAATCATATCTCGCCTTTGAATACTTACAAAAGAAAGGAACCTTGCTTGATTGCGAAAATTGGAAAACAATTCACCTACCTGTCCCCCAACAGTCGAGCTCTACAGATTGCGGAGTTTTTATGTGCCAGTTTGCGAAAGAACTAACTCAAAATAAAAAATTATCTTTTTCATAACTAGATATCCCACACCTTCGGGAGCAAATGTGCTGAGAAATCCTGGAGGGATCCCTGTGTCCTAACTCCGTGCTGCGTTGTTGCAGGATCGTCATCCTCTCTACCATCATAGCGACCGAAGGAGTCGAAATAACGGACACTACTACGAACCCAGGTCTTTTTGCAGTCCAAATGAAGTCCGCAAAGATAGTAAAAGGATACCACACCCTGTCACACTACTACGATTTAAGCCAACTAACTGATCAACTATACGAAGTACAGACGAATTACAACCGAACGCTGACCATCATGTTCAACCATTCCTCAACTTACCAACGGTCTTACATACTCACAGCAACCATAAATCATACACTCCAACTCATAGAACAAAACTGCCAAATCGACGCTGTCGCCGCAACATGTCGTATGACCATATATGGGCATATTGAGATAACACCACTACGTGATGTAAAATGACGTGAGGAATCGATTGGTGGCCTTATTTTTTCGGTTAGTAACCCTGAAATGGCTTGAATAGCAAAAAGCAACACTGCGTATCAAAAGATCGTCGCCAACATGTTGTGTGAAGCACCATTTTCGCTTAGACATGTGACAGGCTTCCGGTATCCTCTGATCACGGTGAGTTTGTCATTAATTTATGAGGTTTTTCATCACTCATACAGATAGTTTTGTTACCCGGAGATTCGTAGTTCAAAATGCGATGTTTTTCGGCTATGATGTTGGTACCTTTTCATCATTAAATTATTAATTTATTCAACATACTCGTAACAATGTAAAAAAAAAAAAAAATATGCACCTACTGAAAATTTATTATTAAACTCATCAGGTTCCATTCTACGATGAATTCCCCTGAAGATGATTCAGCCACTTTGGCTCTTTCATCACCATCTCGTGGATCATCTCCCTTCATGTATAAGCTTGATGAACTCATCTCTTTCGCTAGAAGTGCTTCTACGAGTGTCGAGGTAAGATAACAAACAGAAACTTACTTCTTTCATGGAAACAAAGGAAAGTTTGTTTTATGGCTTGGATTGCATCAACCAGCCCCCATGTCTAACTTACATAAAGAACCTGATTAGGCCTGATGAACCTGATGACGTAGGTGTACATTCGTGTCGTTTCCAAATCTATAAAAAATATAATTACCTACCGATATATTTCATAATAACTGTTATGTAAGTTAATCATTTTTCGCCTTGGTAGGTGAAACAGTTCGATTCGACTGGGACAACCGACATGGGAGAAGAATCCAGAGAAATCACAAACAGCGAAGGCGTCATCTTTGGTGAAATAAAAATACTGGATTGACTGAAACCGGGATGGAGGAGACGGGAAACGACGAAGACACGATGGGCAATCAGGCTCTTTTCATGGAATTTGAGACCCAGGTTCACTGGTTGGAGTTTGACGGAGAAAATTCTCTGATCAATTACAAATTGAATTTCGACGATGAACTTCGGCCATTACCAAGAAGACCATTACAACGCTTGGAGCCCCAAAATCCGTTTTGCTTCCCCTCCAAAACGTCTCAACAAAATCCCGATCCCGTACAATAAGTGGCAAGACCTCCAGTCATTAATGCCGATGATTCCGCAAGACTGTCACCCCTTTTACTGGGCTTGCCATTTTTGCCAGAAAGCGTCAGACTTCAAAAAAGGAAAGAGAGAAATGAAAAAAAGAAGAAGGATCTCAAGGAAACCAAAACTAAGAAAAAAAACTAAGTTACCTACCTACCTACCAATAAGTATTAAGACCCCCTGACTTGTCTCAAGGAAACGGAAGTTCCTACCCCACTTCTTTTTTGAAGACTAAAAAAATGTACCTACTTTTTTAAAATGATTATGTGACAACATTAAGTAATGATTACTTTTAGTGATCGTTCTTTTCGAAAATTCTCATTCGAAAATAATTCTCGAATAATTATTATTCATATTTTTTTTTAAAGAAACTCCCTGAAAGACGCAGGGGGCACGCCATTAATACAAAATAAATAAATAAATCAAATATAATGGGGAGGACGCCCAGGACTCACCCGACGCCGGCCCTCGGGATTAGGGAAGATGAGGATGGTGGGGGGGGAGAGAGGGATGAAGGGAAGTGCCTCTATAGAACGACCACCAGTTCAAACATGAGCCGAGCAGGACGCGGGTGGTGATACCACGGAGTACGCCTACCGAGATGCCAACTCGCGTAACTCCTAAGCACTTTAATGTAGTCATTCCTGCTTAGCTACCTACGAAAAATGTGATAGGCCTGAAGGCTCCAATTACTCGTGCCTTACCCACAAAATGTTAAGTCTGATGTAGTTCCTAGTTACCCATGGGTAACTTTATTTATTTTGGACCTGTTAATAAAAATGAACTTTTTTGTCATTTTTCTAGGTGTTACCTTTATTTTCCCAACAGCTTACCTATTTACAATTTTCTTGCGCAGCTCTTATGGCGTCAACATATCCCCTACAAGCGTTTATTTAGTTTGAAACCGAAGAAAAATTAAGGATTTTTTTTTCGATCAACAAAGTGAAATTATCTAAAATGTTTGCTTTTGAGTGTTCTCACAACATGTCCTATGAAACTCTAAATATCAGGTAACATGTCCTATCATAGTCATTTAAACGTTCGATGAATTTTTACTCTTGAAAAAGATTCAACCACATCAGTAAGGTTGTCTAGTGCCTAGACATTGAAAAATCTTGAAGTTTTAATGAACATTAACGGTTTGAATCAGTTTTTTGCCTCTCCTGAAAAGTTGCTCCAAACTTCATACGACATGTTGTCGCGACAGCGTCGAAATATAATGATAACACCAACTCCGACCAAAACAAGACGAGGACTGATCAACGGATTAGGCACTTTGATAAAGTTTGTCACCGGAAACTTGGATTCTGGTGACGAAGAAAATTTCTTCGTTATTGTATATATTGTATATTTAATATACAATAACATAATGAATCACTTATAGAATCGACAAGAAGACTTCCAAGACCAAATGAATTCCCAATATTCCATAAATAAAACCGTCTAAGAAAATTTTAACAGAACAATAGAAACCATCAACAGAACAATAGAAACCATAAAATATAATAATCGAGAAATCACGAAAGAATTGAAACAAATTGGCTACCTAACGTTAGACTACGGGAAAACCGCAGCGACCGACACACTGGGACAACTACAAACCTTACTAAACCTAATGTTGAGCACGATGCAAGACAGAAAATTCCCTCACGTTTCGCAAGTTAGGCAAACTGAACTCCTCGCTGCGAAAATGGAAACCCTGTGCGGTCTGTAAGTAAAAAGGAATATTTTACACAGCCGCCCCATTCGAGCTTCGAGTTAATATAGAGAATCCCCACCTTGGATTCAAATTAAAATTATAGAATCCCAACCTTGGATTAAAATTAAATTAGGGAATCCCCACCTTGGATTCAAATTAAAATGAGAGAATCCCCACCTTGGATTCAAATTAAAATTAAGGAATCCCCACCTTGGATTCAAACTCAGCATAAGAAGAAACAACTATCAATTGAACAATCAACAACAACAATCAATTAAAATTACGAAATCAAGTCCCAGAAAACCCAAATTTACTTTTGGGATTGGCAAAGATTAAGGACACTACATTAAGGACATTACTATCGAGCAATGAACCCAGCCGACATCCCATTGCCACCAGGAGGAGGCGGCAACCCCGGTCCAGGCCCCAACCCAGGGAATTTACCACCAATTCCAGAACGACAAAATCAACAGCTACCAGAGTTCCGAAAGGAATTTGAAAACCTTATACCCGTATTCAATGGTGACCCCTTAGGTCTAAGTAAATTTGTAAAACAGTGCGATAAGGTCTATTTAAGGTTTCACGATGAGAATGACGCTAATAACTTCCAAAATGAAGTTATCATGGGGGCCTTCACCTCAAAACTGGGACCCTCGATTTCAGAGAAAGTATTGCTAAATTCGATAGATACCTATCCTCAACTCAGACAAACCCTATTAGAAACTTACGGTGACAAGAGAGACACCTATACTCTCACCCTTGAAATGAGCAAATTGAAACAATCTACCAATGAGGACTGCTTCGCATTTCACGATAGAGTCACTCAATTATTAACCGCCCAAACGGCACATCTCCAAATTCATATGGGCGACAATGCCCCCATATTGAGTCAGTTTATGCAGACTTTGGCCCTTCGGGTGTTCCTACACGGACTACCCGACCCGTTAGGAAGTTTATTGAGGACGATAGCACCTACCAATCTCGGAGTCGCGCTTGCGATGCTCGTTAACGACTTCAATATGAAGCCGCGAGATAAACCACCGGATAGGGCTCCTCAGATAAGGCCAGGTCAAGGCCACGTACGTCCACGAGCAAACGTTCACGACTTCAAGGCTGCAGTAACTTCAGCTGTGCGTCTCCCTGGTCAGTGGCATTTTAAATTTTCGGCAGCTAAACGGTTTTTATTCAGGGTTCAAGGGATGTTGAAGTAAGAGGTGAGCAGCTGTACACCGCGTCCACAGGTACCTTTAAGAGGATCTGCAAAAAAGGTAAAACTTTTTCGGATATTGCTGCAGCGAACCCTGTTCTTCCAGGAGTCCCAGTGGCATCTGCAAAACTCACAGACGTTGGAAACCTGTTAGTGAAACACTATGGATCCGAATGGAGAGAGCTGGATACTTCGGTATTACAAAGACGTCCTCGACAACGACCAAGACAACGAGCGGGCTTACGAACTAGAAGAGCCATCGCAATGCGAAAATGCCACTTCAAATGAAAATAATTTCATATGATTCATTATCATTTCATTTATTTTGCTCAAATTTGAGCCTGAATGCAATATACTGCTATCTTCTAAAGTTTGTCCTTGTTTATACAAAAAATTTCACTCGTTATATTGCCAAATAAATTATACTCATTTAATTTTGTAAGAAAGTGAGTACATTTTAGGCCCTGTTTCTGATAAGTTCGGTTTTATTATGAACTAGTGTTTTAAAATTCAATTTAATGCTATCTTGAAGAAATACAACACGGAAAAAAGAAAATTAGAGCAGATTATATAGATTTTTCACAAAATGAATTGGGAAAACCACCCGATCTGCATCAAACCCAGCTAGATCCAAATGCTTCTTGGGTTTAAAAATAGATCAAAGATGAAAATGTTCTTAGCAACTATAATAAAACAATCTCAGACCTCTGAAGTGTCAATAAATGCAAAATACTTTACCTAATTTCAAAGGCATGGGTGTGAGACGTTTTTTGTCTCTCCTGTAAAATTTTTGAAAATGAATTGAGCTGGTTTTGATACTAAACGCCTCACTTAGAGAAACCGAAACCTCATCCAGCACCAAACCACAAACCAACAAACTACAACAGTTGTAGTAGTTTATCCATCAGGAAGACCATTCCATAAATACGATGAAGAAAGCGACAGTGGCGGAAAGCCACCCTTCAGATACCAACCTTAGACGCCTAAACCAACGCAACAACCTTTGTTCCAAAACCCGACACTCCGTACATTCCTCACCATCTCAAACGAAAGACACAATGTCTTACAACACTACCCTGAACCATGAACTGAACGTCAAACCAGGAAAATTTAACGAAGAATAGTAAGCCATTAAGTTTGGAACAGCGTGAGAAAATTCTAGAGGAAACCCTCCAGACCAATTACGCCAACCTTGAACCTCTTGGCTAAAGAGATGACCTCTTTCGAGCGATTCATCCCACAATTCGCGAATCAGAGGACTTGTCCGTTGGAGGTGCTTAGAAATCCGTGGAACAGTAAAGCCACCATGGAAGCGCTGGATGGGGCTGCCAAAGCGTGGCGTTGGGCCAATGAAACTTTCGCCGAATGGGGTACATGGAGCCTTGATACCAACAACGTTGCGGAATCAAGACATCAGGCAACCTCTGAATCTATTGAAAAGGTTTTTAGTGCGGCGAGTACCTTGTACTCTACAGTTAGGGACCAAAACCAAGAACTTGAGAGATATAGTTGCACAGAAGCTCGACATGTAACATCAAACAACAGACAAACCTCAGGAGGAATCATTCAGAGGAGAGGATGACGAGAAAATCCTCCAGGGGTTACCACAAGGGCTATCAATGTTGGAAGCAATCACAAGAAACGAGGTAACAACCCTTAGGAGCGAAATGAAGGTCTCATCATTAAAGGTGAGTTCGAACGTCTGAGGCGCGAGGACCTCATAGCTCTGGGACGGAAGGTCGACGTTACAAATCGCCACGTCAAAGAAATATCGAATGATTCGAATCGAGAAACAGGAAGTTTCGAAAAAGACACTCACTGTTCAGCTACCCCGTCTGATTCAATAGCTTCAACAGGGGATACCGATACGGATGGGGGCTCCTTTACTCGTGTCTCTAGAACAGGGGTTCCCAAACTTTTCTGTACTACGCCCCCCTCTGGTTATTTGGAGACCCCCCACGCCCCCCTCTAGTTATTTGGAGACCCCCACGCCCCCCTACACATATCAGCTTTCCATTTTGCAATACCCTATTTCCACGGAACCGTACATACCAACTCCTACTTGTACAAGTATGTGCCTACTTGATACGGTGAGTAGGTAGATTTTTCGATCACTGTTGAATGCGGTAACGCAGAATGGAAAGATTCAATAATTGTACGTATGGTGAAAATTAAAACAAGTATTACATGAAAAACGAATATAATTACTGACACAAAATTTCGCATTGTAACACAGATACATTTTCAATTTAAGGAAGGTGAAACTTAGAAAGACTTTATTTCAAAAATCTGAGGAAATTATTTTTGTAATTTTTTTCATTTATTTCATTTGGGTGTCACGCCCCCCCTGACTTTCTCCACGCCCCCCCAGGGGGGCGCGCCCCCCAGTTTGGGAACCACTGCTCTAGAAGGAGTAAAATAACTAGGAAACTTGCTAGCGAGAATCAGCAAGATATTCTCCAAAGAGGGAAACTACCAATGTCAAGGGCTCGTTCGGGTGAGCTTCCTAGCGAGGAACGTAAGATTCAGCCCAAGAAGCTATACGCCAATGTTTTGTCTCGGACTAGGAAATGGACAAACCCAAGCAAACCTGAACCCATTATGGTCACCAAAGACCAGGCGCAAGGATGCCCTTTGTCACCGGGATCTATTAAAAAAGCAATAAAAAAAAGAAATAGATGTCATCTCACTTGGGATAGGGATAAATTCCTGCAGAAAGGGCCGGGATAAACTCCTGCTTGACCCAAGAAACCACGAAGATAAGATGATACTCTCACGAGCGCTAAACGATAAGGGCTTCAATGTGCTACCTTGAAATGGCTCAGAAGCTACTTGACAGACAGAAGACAGATAGTCTCAATTGGCGACTGTACTAGTGAGGAATCTATCAATGATTTTGGAATCCTTCAAGGAAGTACTTTAGGACCAATACTATTTTTAATATTAAAGTGATCCATCGAACTAAAGCAGTTGGTAAATCTTATCTCACAAGAACGAAACACCAATTCAGGATCAGAACCAGAACTCTTTTATTTTATTAGAAAAGAAACAGCCATCCTCTAAATCACATGTTCAATAACAAACAACTATAACAATATGGAGTAGCTAAATCCACAACAATATATATGTTACGTCATCATAAATGCTGACTTCCCTAGAAAACCCTTATTCAGCAGCAGGAGCCTATATAGGGAACTGCACCGACCGACGCGAGTCAGTCACGTCTTGCTGCTCGTCCTAACGCCCGGTGTTCCGTTATTTCGCTCGAAGTTCTGTGTTAATAAATCAAAGTGTTTTTTAAAAACTGTAGGACACACTGATTCTCGGACTTTTAGATCGGGAATTTCAGTTTCAACTGTTGAAGTGAGGACCTAACTTTGTTAACGTTCGAAAGAATATCGGAAGTTATCAAGTGCACCCCGCGTAAGGATTACGTTCATCAACATCATCGGCAGCAGCAAGCGAACTCCTGGAGATGTTACTTGTTTTGTAAGTACAACAGAATTAGTCACCTCTCTCCAGTTAAGATAAACATCGACCGGGTACGGCTAGGAAGTAGCGCGAAGGGATATCGTACCCCTCACCGGCGATCCTAGAGTTACACATCGACCGGGCACCGCGTTGTGGTAAAACGAAACTGTTCTGCCCCTCACCGGCGATCCTAAAATTAAGTAATTGAAAATTGAAATAAAGAAAATAAAGAATAAAAATAAAATAGAACTTTAAACAAAGAAAAATAAAGAAATATACCTAGAAACAATGAAATAAAGAAACTATCTACGAAGTAATATAATTATTCAATTTAAATTTGCAGGCAAGTGCCTAATCTCTTTTAAACAATTCCTAAGCAAACGGGAAGAAGCAAACGTTCCAGTTTTTGGAACTGGGAAAATCTACGTAAAATGCACAGACAAAACTTAAACGTCGCAGACATCCCCTTACCTCCCGGAAACCCAACAATGAACGCCGCTCAACTAGTTCAAATGGCACTCAACCCGATCCCAGAAATACCGTTATTCCCAGAAAATTTGGACTTCGAAGACGATTCGGACTTGGAACCGTCGAATGCTGGTTCTGGTGCCCCAGCACCGCCTCCTCCTCCTCGGGCCCTTCAGGCTCGAACCCAGTAGGTAGCAACCAGAAGAGGACCTCCAGAGTACAAGAGAGAATACGGCGAGATAATTCCGAACTTCAATGGGGAACCATTAATTCTGGCTAAATAGGTACATCAAACAATGTGATAAAATTTATGCTAAGTTTCACGATTCCACATATCCTAATAATTTTCAAAACGATGTAAATCTTGGAGCTTTCACATCCAAATTGGGACCCGGCATAGCCGACAAAATTTATATCCAATCAATCGAAACTTATTTGGATTTGCGGAATGCTCTGGTTCAAACATATAGTGATAAGAGGAACACTTATACGTTAACCATAGAATTGTCAAAGTTGAAGCAAACTTTGCAAGAGGATTGTTTCAGCTTCCACGATCGTGTCAGTAGCGTTTTAAATGCCCAAGTCGTTTATTTTCAGATGAAGATTCCTGGAAATGGCGGGCGATTCCTTGTGCAGTACATGCAAGGCCTAGCCCTGCGTGTTTTTGTGCATGGTATTGCAGAACCGTGGAGCAGTCTTCTTAGAACGAAGGCTCCCGCCAACCTAGGCATCGCATTATCAATGCTCAGTAATGATTTTAATCTGAGACCCGTTAGTAAAACGACCGCGCCGTTCTCCACGAGACCGAACACTTCCGCTCCTGATGTCAACAGACCCCAATTACGAATAGATTCACACCTAGACCATTCGTACCAAATCCCCCACAATTGAATTATCAATCAAACTTTGCTTCTAGGAACTTCCAAAATTTCCCACGAAGACCTCCGCAAAATAACTTCTCAAATTTCTCGAGAGGACCCCCGCAAAACAACTTCCAGAATTTCCAAAGAAATAACCAAAATTTCTATCCCCGAAATCCAAATCCAAGACCAAAATGGACACCAAAAATTAAAACGGAAAATGACCAAAAGGCTGCGCCCACACCAATGTCAATTTCAACAAGGAACACAAATTTCAATCTAATGGATCCGGACAATCAATACACGGAATTGGAAAATGCCCAATATTTCGATCCTAATTACGGAGACGAAATCCAACAGGGTTACTCCGAACAGTATGATCCTTATGACCCACAGATAGAGCAGCCAGGAACTCTACAGATCAGCTCAACACCCCTTAGAGTTGTTATATGCCAAGAACCCCACGAGCTTCTTATAACCGGCGGTGGTGAAAATAAGAAAGTAGAAAATTTCAAGTATAAGGTAACCCCAAGCAAATTAGAACTTAATTCGAATAACATGGCAAGATACCAAATTAAGAAGGAAGACTATGACCACATTGCTCCCTATGATGGGAATCCTCTTAGGGTACAGTATTTTTGGAGTCAGACAGAAGAAGTGTATGTCAGAGTTTGCGCAAATACAATTGTAGAGTGATAGAGTCGCTAACCATAACTTTTTGCTTAGTAAAATGAAAGCACTTCTTCAAGGAGCGGCAGAATCGCTAATTATCACTAGAACTGTAACGCAAATTGCTGATTTAATTTCACTCCTAAAAGATAATTTTGCAGATAGAAGATCTTATGAGTGCTTAAAAGAAGAACTAAGAAACAAAATATTGTTTTGAAACATTTGTGTTTTACCAAAATGCTTTCTTTCTGGATAAAACCTCTGATTTTAGCTTGTCTAATAGTCTATCTCACAGGGAGACGCATAGATGGGCTTACCGGTTATGATTGCATGCACAGGGATACTGAAGTCAAAACTATTGCTTTGCATTATGTTAGCTCGTGCTCCTAATGGCAGAAAAAGTGTACACCTAGGTGTTAAAACCAAGACTTTTCTCACCCTTGGATGTTCAGGCTTGCAAAATAACTAGATCATCATTACTAACACACTGCGGGATGCATTCCCATGCTTCAATTATGCCAGAAAGCCTACATATAGATGAAGCTTTACATTTGAGTCCTACTGACTGTATGCTCTTGCATAAAGATTTATCTTATATGTACCACGTCTACAGGTTTTAGAATTGACAGTTTGAAAATGAACACAATAACTAGTATATGATTAAGGTAGTTGATATCGGACATATCAGTAATGATGGAACATGTCAAGGGACGACTTTTTCAATGAATGGAATCACATACAAGGACACTGTAAGAACTAGTGAGTATAAAATTAAATTATGGACGACTCTGGCTGGACTCAAGTTAGATACCAAAACTGTCACGATGTCGCATGGATTAACATGCAAATACTCCCCCGGAGGCTGCACTGGTGACTTAAGCGGAACTTATGCATGGGTGATAGATGAGCATAATCATCCATGCGGAAATAAACATTACAATGTTATTTTTGAGGGATTTGCCAATATTACCGAATCCAAAATGTCTCCAAGAGCTCTTGTGGTAGAAACTACTGATCAACATTTTGCCATAGCGTTATCCAGAAAAACAAATATATGCAATCAAGAAGGTTTCTTGACAGAGACTAAGGATCTAGTAGTAGCCTTAGGGTCTACCGGGATGATGCCTAAACATAATCAAGTGGATGACGCGAAAGATTTGAATACATGTTATATCAGCATTTCTGCTGATGAGTGTTTTTTATGCTGATATAGCACGCCGAGCCCGCGCTCGGGCCAGTATTCAATTTGTAGTCGTCTCCGTTCCGTCACGTATCTCGTTTTCTTGTCCGTGTGAATAAATCGTGCGATCGTTCTTTTTAAAAAAGACTTTCTTTTACGCTCCCAACGTAACTGACGCAGTCGATAACGGACATTTCCAGTTCGTGCGCAAGTGTGAACTTTCGGAAATAGAACCAAGAAACGTGCAAAATCGGAATTCGCGAAGTGATACCCCCTCGTTCGCAAAAAGGATACGTAAAACATCGAACAAGAATTACGTACAGTACGACAACAGATCAAGATATTCCTCGGGATCAAGGATGGACACCCTGTGCGGACTGTGAGTAAAAACGAGCATTTTACCCAGCCTTCGATTCGAGAAGAATCCCCACCTTGGATTCAAATTAGCATAAGAATCCCCACCTTGGATTCAAATTAGCATAAGAATCCCCACCTTGGATTCAAATTAACATAAACTTAAAACCACCTACAAAATTCCGAAGACTAAACATTCAAAACCCCGAACAAGTTTTTGGGACTATCTCCACAGAACTATGGACCCAGCAAACATCCCTCTACCACCAGGACCACCTCTTCCTCCTAATCCGAATCTACCGCCGATTCCTGAGCAAGAGGTCAACCATAGGCCCCCAGAATTCCAGAAGGAGTTCGAAAACTTAATACCGTCGTTCAACGGAGATCCATTAGTATTAAGTAAATTTATAAAACAATGTGATAACCTTTATTTAAAGTTTTATGATGCTGTCGGATCCGCAACGGTGGGACCGAGCCGGTCAGCCAGCCAGCAGCAGGCTCCACCCCCATTCCGCGATCCGACCGAAACTATAAAAGCCTGACGAACACCAAATCTCGCATCGCTGCATCTACGGATTCTCCGCCGTCAACAACTAGCTCCTGTTCCGGCATTCTCCTAGAAGCGTGATCCTGGACGATTAGCCCCGTCTAGTACCTCGCAGTGCCGCCTCTCTTCTCGCCTTCAAGTCTTCACTCCCGCGGCCTCGGACTTCAACGTCAAGCCACCCGCAGGATATTCGGTCGACGCCAAGGTATCACGAGGAGAGACTTTAGAGTGTTGGGGGATTAGTTAATAAGAAAAAGGGGGGAATAATAATATTAATAAAAGATTCATTTACTCTTTTCAGTATTATCAATTCTACCTTAATAATCCAATAATCCCACAACAGGCATTGACATAATGGTGGAGGCGCCGGGTAACAATAAATTGGATAAAATTGTTTAATAATATTGTCCTGACATAATGATCTAGGCGCCAAAGTTGTTTGAAAATAATTTGAAAAAATTTTAAAGTTGAAAAAACCCTAAAGTAAAAAAAAAAAAAAAAATTTCTTAAATAATTTTGCCCTGGAAACAATAATTTTTCTATTGAAAAAATTTTATTTTTTTGGCGCACTAGTGTCTCTCTCGTTTACATTATTATTTTTTCTTGTGTGTTTAATAATAAGAATTTCCAATTTTACAGTGAACGGCCTTAGGCTAGGAACCCCTTTTGTGATCGGAATATTTCCATTACATAATTTTGAACCGCCATTTCGTTGGGATACGCTGCTTGTGAACTCTTTTTAGCAAATAAGTAAGGTCCTAGGCAACTGTGCTCTAACGCCAGTTGCATAAGGCGTTGTTAAGGACGCGCCTTATATATATTTTTACAAGTACTAATCAGGTACTACCAAAGAGTTCGCAAGGAGTAGACAAACGCTGGACGTTAAACCTGATAGTTTACGGTCATGATCAAGCGGAATTTATTAACGAGTGACAGTAGAGAGGAACAGAAAAAGTAGGCAGAACACTGACATAATGACATTGAACACGAGAGACATTGCAACACAGAAATTAAAGATAGGAAAAAATAATTAATTAATAATAATAGTAAACAAAAAATAAAAAATAAAGAATAATGATAAAATAAAAAATAATAATAATAATAAATACTTGTATAAATAAATGAACTAATAAACCTCAGTAATACAGTGAATGTTTAGGAAAATAAGGGTAGGTATATCGTTAATTGAGGCAGATAATTATTAAAAAGTTAAGAGCAGAATAGGAACGGTATAACAGAGAATAAATATTTCTCTGTTTCAGGAAATCGTGAAAAAATGAGTTCTGCTGCAGGATTCTTATGGATAATCAGTCTGATATGGGTCTTACAAGTGGATTCATATTTTCATCAGCAAGAACTGAAAAACCAAACGGAATTTTTATCAAATACAATTGGTTACACGTATAGACTGTAACAATATAGGTTGAATTTCAGATTGAAATTCACCTAATTGTTCATAAGTTAGTCAGAGGAGGGTGTGACGACCCTACCCCTTCAAAACAGTGATTAGATTAATCAGCCGGCCTGAAGAGAATATCGATTGCATATTTCTATGAATCGGATATCCCTAAAGGCGTACAAACGGGAACAAACCAATTGGATTGTCCCTCATAAAAATGTAGGATCGTCACAAGACAGCAAGATCAATTCGAATTGAAAAGCAAGATTTCGGTTGGACCGTTGTTAAGGACAAATAAACTGTTGGTTCAAATAGGGAATAATCCAGAAAATGCATGTGGAAGTCTGGTCACAAAAACGAATTCATCCCATCAAATAGCAGCAAAAGATTTATGTAAGTTACATACTGTCAAACAGCTGACTCGTAACTTCTAAAATGCTGAACGCAGCTCCCCTTGCGGAACTGTTAAATAGAACCTCCGAGCTTCTGCTCGCCAGTTCTCTCCTAGCTCCGCTCATGTTCAGTTCGCAAATAAACCAAGTTCACCTTTTTTAAAAAGCTTATTTCGTTCGAAGAACTCCTAAGTGGCGCAGTCTCCGGTTTTGTACGCGTTGTGCGCAGTTTTCGAGTGCATATCGAGAACCTCCCAAGCTACAAACGAACCAGTGCAGTGTCCAGTGTGGTGTTCCTACGATCAAAGAACAGGGAACTACGAGCAGAGAACTCCTTACAAGTCACCCAGATGAGATCCAGGATCTTGTAAGTAAACACCAAATTTTTACTGGACCGCCGTCTCCAAATCGATCTCCGATTTCGTACACACCCTCGTACGACGTCTTGTAACTCGCACACCCAGCGAATTTATAGGTGTGCTCACCCTCGCACATCGACTCCATTCTATCGTGCACACCCCCGCACGTCTACTGAAATTTTGCGTAAATTTCTTTTCTTCTCGCACGGACGGATCGTACACACCCTCGTACGACGTCGTGTACTTCGCATACCCAGCGAATCAATAGGTACCTACCTATTTTTGTGCACACCCTCGCACACTCGTCGAAGTAGCAACGTAGCTCTTTGCACCTACCTTTTGAAACTACTTTTCGACCCCTGACAACATCTTGAGCCGGGGAAGAATCGTCTGATTCATATAAAACAAGATCTTCATCTCTCGTCTGCTCACCTTCGCAGACACGTGTTGAGCTTATCTCAATAACTTGACACCAACCACCTCGTCCTCCTCTCATCCAACATCATCTTTAATCTCGATCTCCACACCCGACCCAAGGTCGACCCTTTCAGACACTCTTCTAATTTTAATTAGAACCTAAGTTTTGCTTTCGTATGTTCATTGTATCTTTTAAAGTCAATTGTTCCCACTAATTTTTGTTCCTTTAACACTCCAAGAAAGGTTTTTCTAAACGAGCGACCAAAATTAGCAAAAATTCCGAAGGAATTTAAAACCTATCTCCATTCTAAATTAGGGTTCTTGCCTAGTAATAGGAGACCCCGAATTCCTGCTCCTATCCCCGAAGAAGTCCTTTCTCCTCCAGATCCCGAGAGACCACCTACAATGGACGCCCAACAGTCCAAATTGTTGCAGGACTGTGTTGCTGGGTTAAATAACCAAATCGCTACCCAAGCGTCACAACAAGCCGCTCTGACGGACCAAGCGAACCAGCTTGGTCATGGCGTCATCCAACATTCTGAAAGTCCCTGGAACGCACCTATTTGGATCGTTCCGAAAAAAGCTGATGCAAGCGGGAAACAGAAATTCCGAATAGTCATCGATTATCGTAAACTCAATGAAAAGACAATCGAAGACAAGTACCCATTACCTCAAATCTCAGAACTCCTTGATAAATTAGGAAGATGTCAGTACTTCAGCTGCATTGACCTAAAATCAGGATTCCATCAAGTCGAAATGGACCCTGAGAGCGTCCCAAAAACCGCTTTCAGCATCCCAAATTACCATCTTGAATTTGTAAGGTTACCTTTTGGGTTGCGCAACAGCCCCGCCACGTTTCAGAGAACTCTGGACAACATCCTGCGAGGCATTGCCAATGAATATTGTTGTGTCTACTTAGACGACATTATCGTCTTTAGCACAAGTTTGGAAGAGCACCTAACACGTCTGGAAGAAGTGTTTAAAAGGTTGCGGAAAGCCAACTTGAAAGTCCAGCTCGACAAAACCGAGTTTCTAAAACGTGAAGTAGCCTACCTTGGTCATGTAATCACCAGGGAAGGAGTGAAACCTAATCCCGACAAAATCCAAGCAATCCAAAAATTTCCGATTCCCAAAACCTCTAAAGAAATTAAACAATTTTTAGGTCTATTAGGTTACTACCGAAAATTTATAAGAGATTTTGCCCGCCTAACAAAACCAATGACCAGATGCCTCAAAAAAGGTATTAAAATTGACCCCTCTGATCCAGAATATCAAGAATGCTTCGAAACATGTAAAAATCTGCTAATTAACGACCCAATCCTGCAATATCCAGATTTTTCTAAACAGTTCCACCTCACTACAGACGCGAGTAATGTAGCACTTGGGGCGGTCCTCAGCCAAACCGTTAATGGTGCTGACCTACCAGTAGCGTATGCAAGCCGCACCCTCTGTGATACTGAACAAAGATACTCGACAATCGAAAAAGAACTACTTGCAATTGTTTATGCGGTTGGTTATTTCCGTCCCTACCTTTTTGGAAAGAAATTCAAAATCTTCACCGACCACCGACCTCTTCAGTGGTTATTTAGTCTGAAAGAACCAAATTCAAAACTGTTTAAATGGAGGAACAAATTAGAAGCTTATGACTTCGAAATTGAATACAAAAAAGGTTCCCTCAATTCCAATGCTGATGCCTTGTCTCGGGTAGAAATCCTCAATAACAACGAACTTGACGAAATCATAAAAGAAGCAATTTCGGAACACATAGTTGATGACCCAAATGACACAACAATTGACGACATCTTGACCGAATATGAAGACCTTAAACTAAGCCCCAGAACGATTAACGATATTATCGGTGTAATAACTAAACCCGGTACCCCACCAACCATTGAAAACCTGCCAACCGAAAACGATAACTCAGACAAACTTTCAATGATTGCGAATGTCGACAATTCAGTACAACCTTCCGTTTCATCAGCAGATGATTCACGGTCAGATCAAACTGTTCATTCCAACTTCATTGGAAACAGCGTAATCTCCATTCCAATTCGAGATGAACCCATTAATAGTTGTAAAAATCAGATAATAATTAAACTAGCCAAAATTCCTATCGAGAACCCTGTTAAAGTAAAGAAAATATTTGAAAACAAGTCTAAAATTACTGTCCACCTTACAAAACATAACTTAGAACAAGATATCATTAAATTTGTCAAAGAATATGTTCAACCAAAAATTAAATACGGTTTATACTTTACAGAAGACGTATACGAACAATTCTCTAATATTATAACTAAAAATTTTGCCTTTTCCGAAATAATCATGACTAAATATACTAAAAGATTAGAGGACGTATTTGACGAAACGAAAAGACCAGATTTGATTCGTAAGTACCACGAAGGAGTAACTAACCATCGTGGAATTGACGAAACTCATAACCACCTTAAGCGAACGCATTACTGGCCGAACATGAGAGAGTCTATTCAAAGATTTATCAACAACTGCACCCTCTGTGTTAGGTGCAAATACGACCGTAATCCAATAAAAGTTAAGTACAACGTCACCCCAACTGCTTCCCGACCATTAGAAACATTACATATGGACAAACTAACATTAGACGGCTCAAAATTCCTGACAATCATTGACTCGTTCTCTAGACACGCGCAAGCTTACCTTTTAAAATCATCAAACGCCGTCGATGTAGTAGATTCGCTCCTAACCCATTTCTGTATTTATGGAATACCCAAGAATATTGTAACAGACAATGGACCAGAATTCCAAAACTCCATAGTCAGAGAATTCATGTTACTACATAATATTAACCTCCATTTCATCTCTTCTCAACACCCAGATTCAAATGGCCTGATAGAACGCTTTCATTCCACACTCATCGAACATATCCGCATCCTAAATGAACGTAGCGAATTCAAAAAATCCAACATGAGTACTAAAGTCAAATATGCTGTACTAGCATATAATAATTCAATCCACTCAACTTCGAAACTGACTCCGTTTGAACTCTTATATGGTCACATAAAACCAGACACGTTATGGGATCTAAAGATTGATCAAGTCATTGCAAATAATTACATTACAACTCATAAGGAAAGAATGTCAGCCCTGTATAATCAAATAAAAGAAAAACTCCATCAGCATAAAGAAAAGGTGATAGAAAAGAAGAATGAAAATCGGGAAGAGCTTCCCAAAATTCCTCCAGAAGTATATGTTAAAACAGTACAAAAACAATCAAAAACGAAACCTAAATTCAATAAAGAACAAATTAAATCAATAAATCCAGAACTCAAGACAGCTTTGATTGTTCCCCGTCATCATAATACAAAAGAGAAAATTCACCTTTCTAACGTGCATCGTCCTAAAAAATTCACTGACTCTGTAGCCAATGCCTGGGACCCCAAAGCCGACGAAACAGAAGTCCTTACCCGTAAATTTGGTTTAAACCTAACCAGAAAAGACTTAATTAGTTTGAAAAATGAAAATTGGTTAAACGACATGATTATAAACATGTACATGGAATTAATCGACGAAAGAAATAGAAATAACCAAAACCTTCCGAAATCCTTTTCTTTTAACAGCTTCTTATACATCTCTTTCAAAGCGGGAGGTTACGAACGTGTAAAAAACTACACTAGGAAATCAGACATTTTCAGTATGGACGTAGTGTTAATTCCTGTTTTCAAATCATCTCATTGGCGACTAGTAGAAATTCGAAATAAAACAAAACAAATAAATTACTATGACTCATTAAATATGGACGGCACCGAAATTCTAAACAATATTCTCAAATATCTAGAAGAAGAACACCTTTCTAAAAAGGGTACTCCCCTGGACACACAGAATTGGAAATGTTCGACACCACCGAACACACCTCAGCAAAACAATAGTAACGATTGCGGCGTATTCATTTGCCAATTTGCCAAACATTTAGCAAATGGCGAGCCAATTCCAAATTCACTGGATGCTCCAACCCTTAGAGAATTAATGTGTTACGAAATTCTAAAACTAAATTTGGTTTAACATATTTGTTACAGAATAGCTTTACTCCTCATGACCTATTCCTCTGGAACGAACATTAAAGACATAACTCATAACCCTGGAATACTACCAATACTTCTTGGACCCGCCAGACTTATTACGTCCCAACACACGCTGATCCACCATTACAAAATTAGTTCAGTAATTGACGAATTTGACTTGCTTACCTCACAATACCAACAACTGTTAAAGAAAATTGCCGTAAATAACTATCAAATCCAGAAAACAGACGAATACTGTAGATTGATTAATTACACAATAAATATCATACAAGAAAAAATAGATCATGTAAATATTAACCAAGGCAAACATAAAAGAAGTTTAGTTAATGGACTAGGTAGAATAATTAAGTTTATAACAGGTAATCTAGATGCTTACGATGGACAACGTTATGAGAAAATATTTTCACATATAAAAGAAAATGAACTAAATTTAAATAACCAGTTAAAAGATCATTTCTCCGTAATATCAGAATTGATATCTAATTTCAATTCCACTGTTCAAGATATCCATTTCAACAACGAGCAAATAAAACTTAAATTAATGGAAATAGATAATTTCACGAGAACATATTCCAATAAGGCACTCAGTGATTCCATAATAGAAACGCTTAACCTTCAGCAATTAGTTTTCGATCTAGTATTATCGATATTCCAAGATATAGAAAACTCCATAACCTTTTGTAAATTGGGTACCTTGCATCCAAGCATAATAGGAACCCACCAACTATTCGAAGAACTACAAAAATTATCAAATTTTTATAATTCGAAATTTCCTTTAAAAATTATACTTGAAAATATTCCTGAAATCGAAGCATCAATCAAAGTAACTTGTGCCGTACACGAAGATGAAATAATCTATTTCCTAAAGCTACCTCTGTCAGACCAATTAGAATATTTCCTGTATTATCTAAGACCAGTACCAACATTAAGACTCGATGAGTACGTAACAATATTCCCAAGTGTTAATTACCTTCTGAAATCCAATGTATCAATTATACCCTTATCGGACAATTGCAATATAGGAAATGTAATTCACTGCAATAAAAAATTAATATCGAACCAGAATGCTAAATGCGAAACTGAAATACTTGAATCCGAAAGTACAAAACTATGCCAATATACTAATGTAAAATTCGAAGATAATTGGATTGAACAAATCCCAGAATCCAATCAACACCTAGCTATTTTCCCTTTTGGTGATAAAATAGAAATTCATAACAAGCTTTCATCCGAAATCTCCGAATTAAAAGGCATATTCTTAATATCAAGCAACAATAATGAAATATTCTACAAAGGACAATCCTTGCATTCAGAAACTCACTCTCCAGGTCTACCGAAACTAATTAATAATTTAAAATTCGAAATTCAGAACCATCAGTTGACGAATGTATCTCTAACTCTTAAAGAACTAAATTTAAAAAATGTAAATTTGAATCAACTTAAGCATCTAGACCCGTTAGAACCTTTAGATTTAAGTTTGTATTTTACCCCAAGTATTTGGACCATTATACTCTACTTGATTATTGTCACGTTTATCCTTTATACGACAATAATGTATTGTAAACATGTAAATACCGCACCGACATAGAACTTACTTACGTACCCATAAACTCAAACTTGCACAGTGCGAAAAGAACGTACCCGCCATGCAAGCTGTACCTAATACTTATATTTTATAACAATGGACATTTTTATTGTGAATGTATTATTATTATTATATTATTGTATCACACTATTATGGTTTATTATGGGTTTTATGTTTTGTATTTTATATTTTGTAATACGCACTTTAGGCCTATCAAACTTGATGTGGGGTTGTTTTCACCCTTAAATTTCGATCTTGGGGGGGACGAGTTACATACTGTCAAACAGCTGACTCGTAACTTCTAAAATGCTGAACGCAGCTCCCCTTGCGGAACTGTTAAATAGAACCTCCGAGCTTCTGCTCGCCAGTTCTCTCCTAGCTCCGCTCATGTTCAGTTCGCAAATAAACCAAGTTCACCTTTTTTAAAAAGCTTATTTCGTTCGAAGAACTCCTAAGTTGTATAAATAGTATGAAGGAATGGAAGCAAGGAGTGACTTATAGAACGATGTTGTAGAGGTTTCAAATCAGAGCAGCACATTTGCGAGATATATTTGACAAACCAATTCTTACCCGGAGAGTACGAAGTTCAGGAGCCATATGGGCACCCTTGAACTATATAGGTGATATTCAGCAAAAATTGAGGGGAGTCACGTCACATAGAACACAGAAAAAAACCGAAGAGCGAATACGTAATTTATCAGAAGAGATGAATAAGATAAAGACATTCCATCAGAAACATGAAATTTGGTTAGATTCGACTCTGCATGAAATGATAAATTTGCAAAATGTGACAAGTTGGACAACGCTCAGGGCAATGAATGATTTTCAAAAACAGATTCAAGATGAAATAGAAATCATTAATATTCGTGATACTGTAAGAGAATTTCTTCAAACGTTACAAATGGAATTGACCAGCCAAACTATATTAATAGATGAAGTAATGATGATTCTAACATTTGCTAGAGAAGGTATACTTTGTGAATCGGCTATTCAGTTGGATAATTTAAGGAAAAATATAAAAACAATTGATTCTCAATTAGGAGAAGAATACCAAGTACCATTTTTGTTATCAGTACACGGTTGGGAAATTATAAAGCACATAATTCAAGTATATTATTGCATTGAGGTACAGGATATTCATTTTCGGTTAACAATACCTATAGTCGAAAGGGAAAAATATGAAATTGTAAGACATGTTTCTGTACCACATCGGGTAACAGATTGCCAAATATCATATAAAGTTATGTTGTTTGATGTTACTATAGGACAAAATAATTCATTCACAACAGCAATGACAAGGGAAGAATTCAGTACGACTTGTTTTAAAATAAATGAACAGGGGTATTTTTGTAAATATTTTAATAGTATGACAGAAACTTTCCCGTTAAATGAAATCTTTTCATCAAATCAACGAAGGACAGTACAGCAAGCTATATATTTATCGACAGGAAAGAGTAATCAGCATATAATTTTAAAAGTCTGTAGAAACAACACTGTATAATGGAACATTAATGTGGGAAATTACAGATTATGAACCAATTTTAATAACTTGCAATGAAACTTGTTTAGTGAATTTAGATGGACAAAATTATTTACCTCAAACCAATCAGAATAGGACAGTAGATGAAATTTTGATCACATTCAGAGAAACCGAAGTTTCTACATCAATCGCAATGGATAAGAACAATGATACGGTACAGATGAATGTTTTAGATAAATTTTTAAAAGAAGAAGATCCCTTTAGAAAAATGGGGAAATTGATAGAGTCGGCACCTAAATTGGAAAATATCACCATTGTACCATGGTGAGAACGAGAAATCCAGTGGAAACATAATATGTTTCCACTGGATTTACTGGATTGACATATTATGTCAATAGGGACAACTCTATTGCTTATATTAGTAGTGATTAGTATGGGTTTAACTTACTTTTATTTAGTTAGAAAGACCAAGGTGACCCCGACCATACAAACAAGTGTACAGTTGGTACCACCGCCAGTAAACCCCAATCATAATTCTTTGTCCCAGTAATTTTGTTAAAGGAAAGAATTGATATATTGAACAGGGAAAGAATAAATAATAGAATGATAGGATTTTTAAGCTTTCATTGTTTGAAGTGTTTCACTGTTTGGAATAATAGTCGTATATTAAATTTATTGTTTATTTTTATTTTTTTTTATTTGTTATTTATTTGTTTGTTTTTATTTAAATGATCATATTAAGTATATTAAAATGATTTATTCAAAAATGATGAGAGATCTTATATAGTAGAGTACTATCGATTTTATTGAAACTGAATATATTGAAATGAACAATGAAGAATGAAATTAATGAATAAATGAAGTATGATTGAGAATTATGATCTTGTTAAATTGATTTGTCATGATGATAAATGATGTTATGATGATTATAATTATTGTAATTTGTTATGAAGGATAAATACGAAAATACATAAAGAATGTTCAAGAAATGTTTAAAGAATATTTAGAGAATGAAATTTTAATTATTTTCTATTAATGTTATAGGATTAAGACAAAAACTCCTCAAAAGTGATCCTTACGACCTGTCTACGAGAACTTCACAGGAACTTCACTTAAGGACAACACGAAGAAGTGGCATAAAAGAAGACAAGAGGAAGGCTGAAGAATCACCAAAAGAAAAAATTACTTCAATGTAACGCTAAGATTACTATGTTTCAGGTGAAAATCGTCAAAAAAGTCTTTTTCTCCGGAAGGGGGAGATGTCGGATCCGCAACGGTGGGACCGAGCCGGTCAGCCAGCCAGCAGCAGGCTCCACCCCCATTCCGCGATCCGACCGAAACTATAAAAGCCTGACGAACACCAAATCTCGCATCGCTGCATCTACGGATTCTCCGCCGTCAACAACTAGCTCCTGTTTCGGCATTCTCCTAGAAGCGTGATCCTGGACGATTAGCCCCGTCTAGTACCTCGCAGTGCCGCCTCTCTTCTCGCCTTCAAGTCTTCACTCCCGCGGCCTCGGACTTCAACGTCAAGCCACCCGCAGGATCTTCGGTCGACGCCAAGGCATCACGAGGAGAGACTTTAGAGTGTTGGGGGATTAGTTATAAGAAAAAGGGGGGAATAATAATATTAATAAAAGATTCATTTACTCTTTTCAGTATTATCAATTCTACCTTAATAATCCAATAATCCCACAACAGGCACTGACAATGCCCAAGATCCGACCAACTTCCAAAATGAGGTTATCATGGGCGCTTTTACTTCAAAATCAGGATCCCAATTTCAGACAAGGTCTTGATAAATTCCGTGGATACTTATCCACAATTACGTCAATCTCTTTTACAAACTTACGGAGATAAAAGAGATTCTTACACACTCACCTTGGAGTTGTGCAACCTTAAACAAAACAGTAACGAAGACTGGTTTAATTTCCATGACTGAGTTTGTCAATTATTAAATTCCCAAATTGCATACCTACAAATACACATGAGTGAGAAAGCTGAAGTATTGAGCCACATGTTGCCCACAAGTTGTCTTTCGACCGAGACAATACTGAACGCACACCCTGCTCTGACATTGCTGTGCCTGATAGGGTTGAAGATTTGCTTGAGGAGACGAGGGACGATCTTGCGTGGGACATGATCACAAACTATTATGGCTTCCCGTACGATGACAACGAGTACGATATTGTGATGACAATCGTTTGTTCCTCCATGCTTCAGTGGCTAGCGAAGACTGAACAGACTATTCCACATCCAACATTGCCTACCGTGGTTATAAAGTGGACGGTTGCAGCGCACAGGACGATTCATCGAGCAATTGAGCTCCACAATACAGACAGAGTGTTCCTGATGTATGATGGGGCGACCTCTGACATGATGCTGACGGACTACAAGATCAGGGTTGAGTGGAGCTGTCCCGACACGACTTCCGATGCTTTTGTATGGTGTGAGCAACCTGAGGTGGAAACACCCACAAATGGAGAGTTCAGCAATATGTTCGCTGAGAGGGGGAAGATCGTCCCTCAGACTTTGGCCATATCAAATAAGGCCTGGCCCATACAACAGAACGCACTGCAAAGGGCATGGATTATAAGGTCATTGTCGGATGACAATTCAGATATGCCGCCTCAGAGTGTGTCCCCTCTGATTCTTCCGGATCCGATTGACTGGTAGCATTTTTTAGAAGGAATAAGGGATTGGGTTCTGTATCCAGCGGCGCAAGGCGGTCTTGGTTATCTGGCAGGTGGGGTGCCCAGAGCAGTGGTCGGTGCAGGAACTTCCCTCCTATCGAAGATATCAAAGGAGGCAGAGGGGAAGACGAAGGAGGTAGTAGCCCAGATGGCAACAGTGGCGAGCCAGGTACAGGATGCAATGATGGCGCAAGCACAGAAAACAGGCCAGACCCTCGCTGCAAAGGAGGTAGCGGAAGTGGCCAAAGAAGAACTACTTTGCAGACCGTGCGTGGAATCCCGCACGGATTCCTAGGTCCGGCAGAAGATATTGATTGACAAGTGGACTGGGAGGACCCCGTGGTGTCTAGACAATAGCTGGGCATACACGAGCGGGATTTCCGACGGTTTATTTAGGAAACCTGCAGGTTTGGAATCTACGTTAGTGGATGAGAAAACTCGCAGTCCAAAACTGACGGTTCAAGTTTAACAGTTTTTTCGAAAAACCTGCAGTTCAAATTTGTAAGTCAGTGGAGGGAAAAAACCGCAGTCCAAAACTGACGGTTCACCATGCAAAACCTTCAGTTCTGCCACGCTCCAGAACCGAAGGTTACCGACCGCTGTGTTTCACAGTTTTGCTATCAGTGTCAGGCGTTCCCCATCGACCACTGTTATCAGTTAGCCGGGTTTGAGTTGTGTTTGTTAGTTTTGAGTTGTGTACCAACTAATAATAACAAAAGTTTTTAATTCGACCCGTGCACACCCTGAACTTGCAAATGCGCCCCCTCAACTTGACTTTTTCGTCAACTTCACATTTTTACTCGGCAGGTACTATGACTTACTGCTGTTCACCAAGGATCAGGAAACTGCTCGTCCGAGCGTCAGGAATTTTGGACAGCCCTAAGACCAAGCATCTGAGGACGTGTCTGAATTTAGTGCGGAGGACATCGCAAGTGATGACATCAGTCAGGGAACCCAACAATTTGATGGCGGCCAGGGAAGTCGGAACATGCAAGGAAAACATCATGAAACGGTGGGTAAAATGAGCAAAAAACTTTATTTTCCCTCAGACATAACTTCAAGACTGTCATCGACCACTTACGGACAGGTCGGATTTTTGATGAAATCCGCGCGCCTGGACTGTCAGAAAAACCACGGTTTGGAACGACTGGATTGGAATGTTCGTGTATGCCAGGCTAATATAAGGCATGGCGTATGCAAGTGTATCCGTTCAAACAAGCGATACAGGAGCCACGGGCGTCGTTGATGAGGTGTGATATCCCGAAGTCTCTATATATATAAGTTATATTAACGCAATTTGCTGCCTTCGTAAATATTATAGCAGCGTAAACATTAAATGTTTCTCTGCTATAATATTTCTTTCATTTTTCATCCTGTTTTATAATATCGCTGTTTTATTTTTTGTTCTGTCAGCTTTCGGAATTGTCTGTTCCTCGTCTGAGTTTGAGTCGGCTCAACGATGTCTCAACTCCCTTTTAACTCCGAGTTTCGTAGACCAAGAAGCCAAGTACGTAATAGTAATGATAATGATCCCATTCATCGAGATATTATGTCGTTTTCTAGTCGTGTGATTTTCAACTTTGGGGATGAGTACATTACTGTAGTCGTCCGTAATGGAGGTATAAAACACATAACCCATAAATTCGAGCTAGGTCGCGAAAGAAAGGTCAATTGTGTTGAGATGCACCCTCTTGGCGGGGGTGTGTCATTTGAAAGAATAGGCTATTTTTTTTTCGTTTGTCCCTCTCCTCTTCTCATTTTATGCGAACCCATCTCATACGCGAGATGGAATTATCAGAGTGCCCAATTTATCAAGTCCCATCCCGCTCTTCAAGATAATGAAATTGAACTGATTCTATATCATGCCAAAATTCATCACGCCGAAGCGTCGATCGTTCCTCTTGTCGATAAGTTGGTTAAGACCGCTTTCGACAGTTTTACCCTGAATAAACCTAAAGAATTAGGTCCAAAGAAAGAGAGAAAGGTGATGATCAGTGATAAAGTTGAGATCAAGACGATCGAAAATTATGGTCTTCGTCAAGAAACCACCATCGCACCCGGGAAACATTTAATACTTTTCTCCCCCTCAGAAGGTTCTGTCCTCGCCGGGAAGAATCCCTGGCTCGGGGCAGTCCGTCCTGAACCTCGTTCACGTTCACTCCTTTCTTAATTCTTGTATATAGCAGTTAGTACTTATATTTTGTGTGTGTTAAATTGAATAAAGTTTTTTTTTTAAACCAATTCGTCAAACCACGAATTTATCTGGCGCAGTCGCTGACGGACCTCCGAATTACTGGATTTGAGAAAAACCGACCACCGAAACAAATCGAGCTATTTTCCCAAAAGAACCTGAACTCCAGCTACAAGTTCCGAGTCCAACCCAGAAGAACTCGAATCTCAAGAACCACAACAGATCCCAGATAATTGAATTAAGTAATTATCTCGGAATTTAAGCTACAAACTGCACAAGAAGACGACTCGCCCGAGATCACCTTCTCATTCCCCCTTTCGAAGAGTAAGCGAAAACTGAAGACAACAGCCGCCGGTGTGCCTACGATCCAGACGAAGCAGACGTACTTCTAAGAACTCTGCCAAGCCTGATGTGGATGCAAGCCATCTTCGCCGCCGTCCTGTAAGTCATTTCTCGCCCTCATTTTCTCGGAATAAGGCCCTCCTCGACTCGTTAAAGAAATTTGAAGACATTTTTATTCATTTTTATTATTTCTATCTCCTCGTTTCAAACCACCCGTTACCTGGCTAGAGAGAAAAGAAAAGTTGATATAACATTTTAATAATTTGTTAGTGAAACTTTTATTTCAAACCACCCGTTACCTGGTGAAAGTAAACTCAAATTCAATTTTATTTCGAAAGATCTTCTCGTTTCATACCACCAATTACCTGGCGAGAAGAATCGCGAAAATTTTAAAACCTATTTCTTATTTTCGTACCGATTGATCCGTTTCGTTTCATACCACCTGTTACCTGGCGAAAGAGATCACGGACTTATTAATAATTCGCTTGTTCAAACCACCAGTTACCTGGCAAGCGAAGATATAAAATATTGAACTTTACTTACTTATAAGTACCCTTCTTGTGTTCATTCTTTTATTATATTTTATATTTTGTTTTTGTAATTTTGTATTTCAGTAGGTATCCAATACCGAAACTTGATTTTTTCTCAGTAGTTAAGCTTTAACCGTAATCTGCCAAACTCCTTCTCTTATACTGCAATTAAAGTAATTATTCAAAATTCCTAAATCATTCAAAAATGTGTACTACATTCAGTAGTTAGCCCATTAACAAAAAGGCCCGAATTAATGAACCCCGAAGAAATTGCCGCCGCTCAAGAAGCAGCTAATAGGGCAGCTATCCAAGAGCTGGTCAATCAACAAATTCAACGGTATTTAGAGTCAAATCCTCCTAGACGACAACATGTCTTACCCGAGTTTAAACGCAAACACGCGGACATGATCCCCGCTTTCACTGGGAAAAAGGTTTCTCCAAATGTCGAATATGCTAGTGGAAAGGTTTTGCGACGAATTAGACCCTGATAACTTCCAAAACCACAAAGTTATGGGATCAATCCTCCAAAAAATTCAAGGTCTTTAATTTAACGTTTCCGGATTTCGAGTCAATTAGGGCTTGGTTATCTGGCGGGTGGGGGTGCCCAGAGCAGTGGTCGGGGCGGGAGCTTCCCTCCTATCGAAGATATCAAAGGAGGCGGAGGGGAAGACGAAGGAGGTAGTAGCCCCGATGGCAACAGTGGCGAGCCAGGTACAGGATGCAATGATGGCGCAAGCACAGAAAACAGGCCAGACCCTCGCTGCAAAGGAGGGTAGCGGAAGTGGCCAACGAAGAACTACTTCGCAGACCACACGGATTCCTAGGTCCGGCAGAAGATATTGATTGTCAAGTGGACTGGGAGGACCCCGTGGTGTCTAGACAATATCAGACAGGGTGTATGCAAGTGTATCCGTTCAAACAAGCGATACAGAAGCCACAGGCGTTGCTGATGATGTGTGATATACCGAAGTCTCTATCTATATATGTTACGTCACCATAAATGCTGACTTCCCTAAGAAACCCTTATTCAGCAGCAGGAACCTATATAGGGAACTGCACTGACCGCCGCGAGTCAGTCTCGTCTTGCTGCTCGTCCTTAACGCCCGGTGTTCCGTTATTTCGCTTGAAGTTCCGTGTCAATAAATCGAAAGTGTTTTTTAAAAACTGTTTTGGTGGAACCCCGAACATAACTGGCGCAATCTCGGTAGGACACACTGATTCTCGGACTTTTCAGAACGGGAATTTCAGTTTTAACTGTTGAAGTGGAACCTAACTTGATTTTTTCGAACGAATATCGGAAGTGATCAAGTGCACCCCGCGTAAGGATTACGTTCATCGTCAACATCATCGCAGCAGCAAGCAGACTCCTGGAGATGTTGCTGGTTTTGTAAGTACATTAAAATTAGACACCTCTCTCCAGTTAGAATTTAAACATCGACCGGGCACGGCTAAGAGTAAAGTGCGAAGGAACATCGTTCTGACTCTTCACCGGCGATCCTAGAATTTAAACATCGACCGGGCACGGCTAGGAGTTAAGTGCGAAAGAACATCGTTCAAACTCCTCACCGGCGATCCTAGAATTTAAACATCGACCGGGCACCTTGTTGTGGTAAAACGTAACTGTTCTGCCCCTCACCGGCGATCCTAGCATAAACATCGACCGGGTACCTTGTTGCGGTAAAACGAAACTGTTCTGCCCCTCACCGGCGATCTTAAAATTAAGAAATTGAAAAATAAATTGAAAAATAAAGAATTAAAATAAAATTGAAATTTTTAAAGAAGAAATAAAAGAAACAAAGAAGAATTTAAGAAATTATCTACGAAGAAATCTAATTATTCGATTTAAATTTATAGGCAATTGCCTAATATTTTTTATTAACAATTCCTAAGCAAACGGGAATTAGCAAACGCTCCAGTTTTTGGGACTGGAATAACCTACGCAGAATGCATAGACAAATCGTAAACGTCTCGGACATCCCCTTACCTCCCGGAAACCCGCTCAACGCCACTCAACTAATTCACATGGCGCTTAACCCGATCCCGGAATTACCGCTATTCCCAGACCATCCGGACCTCGAAGACGATTCGGACGTGGAAACCATCGAATGCTGGTACTGGTGGCCCAGCACCGCCTCCTCCTCCTCCAGGCCCTTCAGGCTCGAACTCAAACCCAGTAGCACCCAGAAGAGGACCTCCAGAATACAAGAGGGAGTACGGAGAAATAATACCAAACTTCAACGGGGAACCACTAATTTTAGCTAAATATATCAAACAATGCGATAAAATTTACTCTAAATTTCACGATTCCACAAATCCCAATAATTTCCAAAACGACGTGATACTTGGAGCTTTTACATCCAAGTTGGGACCCGGCATAGCCGACAAAATTTACATTCAATCAATAGAAACTTATTTGGATTTGCGGAATGCTCTAGTTCAAACTTATAGCGATAAGAGGGACACGTACACGTTGACCATAGAACTGTCGAAGTTGAAACAAACTTTGCAAGAAGATTGTTTCGGCTTCCACGATCGTGTAAGTAGCGTGTTAAATGCCCAGGTCGCTTATCTTCAGATGAAGATTCCTGGAGATGGTGGTCGATTACTTGTGCAGTATATGCAAGGCCTAGCCCTGCGAGTTTTTGTGCATGGTATAGCAGAACCGTGGAGTAGCCTTCTTAGAACGAAGGCTCCCGCCAACCTTGGCATCGCGTTATCTATGCTCACGAATGACTTTAATCTGAGACCCGGTAGTAAAACGACCGCGCCGTTCTCCACAAGACCGACTACTTCCGCTCCTAATGCTAGCAGACCCCAGATTACAAACAGATTCACACCCAGGCCATTTATACCGAATCCCCAACAACTAAATTATCAGCCCAACTTTGCTCCCAGGAATTTCCAAAATTTCCCAAGAGGACCTCCCCAAAATAACTTCACCAATTTCTCGAGAGGACCCCCGCAAAACAATTTCCAGAATTTCCAGAGAAATAATCAAAGTTTCTATCCGCGAAACCCAAATTCCAACCAAAATACGAGACCGAACTGGCCCCCAAAAATTAAAACAGAAAATGACCAAAAGCCCACACCTATGTCAACTTCAACGAGAAACACTAATTTCCATCTAATGGAACCGGAAAATCAGTATACAGAACTAGAAAATGAAAATGCCCAATATTTTGACCCTAACTACGGAGACGAAGTCCAACAAGGCTACTCCGAGCAATATGATCCTTATGATCCACAGATAGAGCAGTTAAATCAACAATTTGAAAACACAGCCATTGAACAGGATCATTTTTTAGGGGTGACGAGTCTCCCGTCATCGAATTGTTGAACTTTCCAAATAATCAACAATCTCTTCCTTATATAATTATGCCCGACCTAAACCTCAAAATTCTGATAGATACCGGCAGCACAAGAAGTTTTATAAATCCCGAAACTGCATACAATTACTTCCCAATGAAAATAGAACCAGATTCAGGACTCGTTAGAACCGCCCATGGTACTTCGAGAATTTACGAAAAATCCTTAGTGCCATGCGGGAATTTGTTTAAAGCCCGCGGACTGAACCTTCCGTTCAGCCTATTTAAATTCCACAATAGATTCGATATGCTGTTAGGCATGGACAATCTAAAATTTATTAAAGCCACTGTAGATTTCGACAAAAACATCTTAAAAACACCCCATTTAGCACTGAAATTATTATTTGTTGATTCAGATTCTACTTCATCAACCCCTAGGGAGTCCTATCTAATTGAAGCCAGAACTATCCAACAAGTGAAAATTAAAATCAAAAACATCGAAAATGGCGAAGCAATCATTCCCCGAACAGAGTTCAACAAAATCGAAATTCCTCAATGCTTAGCACTGGTTAAAAACTTTTATGCTCACGTTCACGTAATGAATCCGACAGAAGAAAATCGTAGCTTCAAACAACAAAACCCGATACTTGCAGAACCCATTTTAGACAACCTTTTCATAGAATCCGACAGCACAGGACCTTTACCCAGATCTCAGAAATCAACCAATCAAACGAAACTTGACTTACAGAAACTCCGCCTAGATCATATGAACAATGAAGAGAGACAGGTTATTCAAAATTTAGTGAAAGAATTCTCGGACATTTTCCAGACCGACGACCAACCACTGACATTTACTAACGACGTAAAACACCACATACGGACTACGGACGAACTACCAGTTTACGTGAAGCCATATAGGTACCCGAGCATTTACAAGGACGAAGTAAAACGTCAAATGGGAGAAATGCTAGAACAAAACATTATCCGACCCTCCAACTCACCGTACAACGCCCCTCTATGGGTAGTTCCTAAAAAACTAGATGCTTCGGGAAAGCAAAAATACCGCCTTGTCATTGACTATCGTAAGCTAAACGAGAAAACAATTTCCGATAAATTTCCGTTACCTAATATCACGGATTTACTTGATAAACTAGGCCGATGTCAATACTTTACCAGCTTGGATCTAAGGTCAGGGTTTTACCAATGCGAGCTAGACGAAGCCTCAATTCCAAAAACGGCTTTTTCCACAGAGAACGAACACTATGAGTTCCTGAGGATGCCTTTTGGTTTGAAGAATGCTCCCCCTACCTTCCAAAGACTAATGAATTCTGTTCTCCGAGGTCTACAAAATGAGATCTGCCTTGTTTATCTCGATGATATCTTAATTTACAGCGTTAGTCTGCAAGAACACTGCGATCGACTTAGGCAAGTATTCAAGAGACTCAGGGAATCAAACCTTAAAGTTCAATTGGATAAAACGGAGTTCCTGAGAAAGGAAATTAGCTTCTTAGGACACGTCATAACACCGGAAGGCGTAAAACCGAATCCGCTCAAAATTGATGCCATCTCAAATTTTCCGCTCCCAAAAACAAAGAAAGAAATTAAACAATTTTTAGGTTTACTCGGCTACTACAGGAAATTCATCAATAACTTCGCAAAATTAACTAAACCTTTAACAACTTGTCTTAAGAAAAATAAAACAGTAACGTATAACGACCCTCTTTACCAAGAATGTTTTGAACATTGCAAGACTTTGCTAACCAATGATCCCATTTTACAATACCCAGACTTTGAAAGAGAATTTAACGTCACCTGCGACGCCAGCGACTGCACTCGGCGCCGTACTAAGTCAGTTTCATAGTGGTTCAGACCTCCCAATTGCCTTTGCTAGTCGTACTTTAAATGATTCAGAAAGAAAACTCTCCACCATAGAAAAAGAACTTTTGGCCATCCTCTTTGCTCTAAAGAACTTCCGACCTTACCTCTACGGGAGAAAGTTTACCTTGTATACAGACCATCGTCCATTGCAATGGATCTTCAGCCTTAAGGACTGTTCATCAAAATTATTCCGCTGGAGATTAAAACTAAGTGATTACGATTTCGTCATAAAATATAAACCAGGATCGGCTAATCACGTAGCCGACACACTGTCCAGAATTGAACTAAACAATAATGATACTAACGACCCCATTCCATCAACAAGTTTTGACCCTCCTTCAGATGAGATAGACAAATAATAGGCACAATAATCGACAAGGACTACCTAGAACTTCTCGATCCCTTAGAAATTAATAGATTAATAGAACAACTAGATACAACAAATCAATCTTTGGAAGTTAATCCCACAGACCGTAATTCTGATTCTATGAGCACTGTACATTCAAACGCAGAAGGAAGCACGATTTTAACTATCCCGATCAAGGAAGGAGTTGTGAATCATGGACTTAATCAAATACTGATCAAAACAACATCAGGAAAACCTAAACCAACAAAAGTCATAAAATTGTTTGGAACTAAAACAAGATTAACCGTGGAATTATCAAAACCTAACTTTGAACACGACGTAATTAATTTCGTGAAAGAGTACGTTCGTCCTCATATTGAATACTCGATATATTTTTACAACGACGACAAATGCGAAACATACCAACGATTCGCAAAAATAATGATGAACGCATTCAAAGAATCTGCAATCAAAATGACTAAATTCAATCAATTAGTTCAAGACGTGACCAATGAAGACGAAGTCGAACACCTCATATCCAGTTATCATCTAGGTAAGACAAATCACAGAGGAATAGCTGAAACCTATGCAAAACTCAAAAGAACCTACTTCTGGCCTAATCAAAAGATATCAATCCAAAACTTCATTAATAGATGTGAAACATGCCTCAGCACTAAATATGACAGAGCTCCCATTAAACCTAAATTCAACATAACTCCCACGCCGACCAGACCATTTGAGATCGTACATTTGGATAAATTCACATTGGACGGCAGTAAATTCCTCACCATAGTCGACGCCTTTTCAAAATACGCCCAGGCCAATTACTTGACCTCCAATTCAAGCTTAGAAGCAGTCAAAAACCTCTTAACCTTCTTCACCCATCACGGAATTCCGAAAATGATTGTCTCCGACAATGGGGCTGAGTTTGATTCATCTCTGGTAAAGGAACTCTTGAACCTTCATAAAATAGAAACCCATTTTATCTGCAGCCAAAATCCAAACAGTAACGGTATAATTGAACGATTCCACTCCACCCTAATAGAACATATCAGACTTATCAACAACAGAACCGAATTTTCTTGCGACTCGATGGTCACTAAAGTAAAATACGCACTCATAGCTTATAACAATTCAATTCATTCTGTAACTAGCTTAACTCCCTTCGAAGTAGTGAACGGTCATATCGAACAGGGGAATCCCCTTGAAGCTGACTTAGAACAAGTTCTGCTAAACGATTACACATCAAAACATAAAGAACGTATAGCCGCGTTATACTTACTCTGAAATTCACAATCGTAGTAATCAAACAAAAGAAGGAGTCATAGAAAAAGTCAATAAAAATAGAGAAGAAATTCCAAATCTCCCTCAAACCGTTTACGTAAAGAACAAACAATTAATGAGTAAAACCAAAAACAAATATAATAAAGAAACCCTAAAGTCTGTAGATCCCGAAAAGAAAACGGCAGAGATAGTTCCTAGACATCACAATACAAAGAAAAAGATCCACGTCTCCAACATAAAAAGACCTAGGAAATTAGCAGCAGAGACAACTTCAAATTCAGATAGCTTAACTGATTCAGATATAGAACCACCTGAAAATTCAACACCCGACAAAACCTTCCGCGGACCTTGGAAAGGACCTAGGAAATAACTCCTTTATTGCGATTACAGGTTTCTCCTCGTTCTCCCGCCAATCGCAATCGGCGCTGAAATCAAGAATCTTGATAGAAGTGGAGGCATAATTCCTATTGACTTGGGACCTGCGAAACTAGAAGACACTGTACACGTACTGACTCATTACTATGAACTTTCTGGAATTTACTCCGCAGTCGATAACCTAAATGCCAATTTCTCATCCCTCGTTTACCACGGCCAAAAATCTCGCAAAATTCAAGATAAACTAGACGAATACTAGGTATTCCTTTTTCAGACACGTCCAACTCCTAGTACACCAGAAAATATCCAACATAAAATCCCATGGGAACTCTCGACAGAGAAGAGGTTTAATTAATGGTCTCGGAACAGTAATAAAAGCAATAACTGGTAACCTTGATAACGACGACAAAGATAGATTTGATCAAATCATCGATGATTTAGATAAACGAACCAAGAATTTAAACGCGAAATATTCCCGACAATATTCAGTGGTAGATCAACTGATCGCCAACTACAATAAAACCCTTCAGGTAGTCCAATTTAATAATGAACAAATCAAAAATAAGTTCTCAGAAATTAACTCAGTATTAAACTCAATCGATACACAAACCATGATGTACAAGGATATCGTTTACCATCTCCAGTCTTCTATGAACCTAATTCTAAATTTGTTATCCGAAATAGAAACATCAATAACTTTCTGTAAACAAGGAATATTGCACCCCAGTATCATGAGTACCCATATCTTAGAAATGGAATTTCAAAAACTATCAATAAATGTGACCGACCTCCTAACTTACGAGTCGTTAATTAAGGTACAATGTAACATAAGAAGTAATAGAATAATTTATTTCCTCACGTTACCAGTATACAAAAATACTAATTACCACCTGTATTACTTGTATTCTACTCCATGGTATGTCAATAATAGTAGTTATACAACGGTTATACCACAATTTAGGTATCTATTAAAAAACTACGATACTGGCAATGAAGTACTTCCACTTACAACTCGTTGTGTACTAAATGAAATATTCTATTGCAATGTTGAAATGTCATCACCGGCTAAAGCACAATGTGAACGAAATATCCTTTTTAACGGTTCCACTAAAAGTTGTCAGTTCACTAAACTCGATATAGACACAAATTACATCTCCATAGTACCAGAGACAAACCAATTATTAGCAGTATTCCCTAATGAAGACCAGATTCAAATCAAAAGCCCTGATAAAATGGAAACAGTTAGCTTACGCGGAATTTATTTGATTAACCCTGTATTAGACACCGTATATTACCATAACAAAATCCTCTCCACTAAATTATCTAGTACTGGAAGCCCTACCTTACTCAGTCTACCCCCTCCAAAACTTGACTCCCTGAATTTCACCAAAATGTCAGTCCACATAGATGACCTCGATTTACAAAATTTTAACCAATTTCAACTTAACCTCAACCCACTGGACGACTATCCATTGGAAAATTTCTCCTGGTATCCGACAATCATGCCAAGTCTTTGGACTATCCTCCTTTACTTATTTCTCATTTCCATATTTAGCTACACTGTCACCAATTACCTCCGTACAAGAAAAATCCACATAACCCAATGAAGCACAGTGCGACAACATCATGCCCGCCATGCCGTTGATGGTTTATGTTTTGTTATGTTTATTGTTTACATACCTACCGTTTGCTTATTTAATTAAAATTGTTTTGTACATTTTGTACTTTGTTTTTGTTTTGTGATTATTTTGTACTTTTTGAACAATTGTTTTATACATTGTTTTGTATGTTTGTATTCAGTACGTTTGTACGTTTTTTGTAAATGTTTTGTACTTTGTATTCTGTATTATTGTTTTGTATTCTATCATGAATTGTAAAATTTTTAATCATTGTAATCATTGTATTATTGAAAGAAAAATAACGGAACATAGCCATTTAAAAATCAAAACTTAAATTCAAAACTTAACCTCAATTTTAAACTCAAAACTTAACTTCAAACTCCAATTTTCAATTTTCTTAAACTTCAAAAATTTCAATTTTAAACTTAACTTCAAAAACTTCGTGACTCTATCACTGCAGTTTTTCTCTTGGGGAGGGAGGTGTTACGTCACCATAAATGCTGACTTCCCTAAGAAACCCTTATTCAGCAGCAGGAACCTATATAGGGAACTGCACTGACCGCCGCGAGTCAGTCTCGTCTTGCTGCTCGTCCTTAACGCCCGGTGTTCCGTTATTTCGCTTGAAGTTCCGTGTCAATAAATCGAAAGTGTTTTTTAAAAACTGTTTTGGTGGAACCCCGAACATAACTTATATATATATAAGTTATCTCACGAAGACACCGCTGACGCTGCACTAACAAACTGGCTGCCTTGCTCTCACGCCGCAGAACCGCTGACGTCGCAGGCGGGACGTCCACTTCAAGCAGACTCAACAACTCATTGCGCTGACCTAAGGAGTTCTCACGAAGATCTGCCCTGACCAGAGGACATATAAGGAACCCCGAGGCCTCCCTCAAGCACTCTCCTGCGTAACTTCATACCATAACGTTGTCAACTCTTGTATCTCACTCATTACATTTTACAGTGTAATTTCAATAAACCTTTTTTAAAAACTGAACTACTCGAACCCCCGAGTTATCTGGCGCAGTCGCTGTAGGACCTTCTCCCTGGAATTGACCCATCGTGTGGAGCCAGGATCGTGTTAACGATTCGAGAAGAGATCTACGTCATCCTTCGAGCTGAACCTGAATCGACCCATCGTGGGAGCAGCTAAGCCCAGGATAACCAGGAGCAGTCACCCGAGAACAAGAGGACACGTAACAACCCATGTAACACTAGCTTCTGTAATTGAACCTTTAATCGACATAGAAGAACTTACATTTATTCTACAAGATTTGTCACTAAATTCAGAACCAGTCATGAGTGAATTTAAATCTGAATTCCTAGGAATGATTCCGGAATTCAGAGGTGAAGCTCACCTCGCAGAACGTTTCATTAATCTTAGCGAAACGCTTCTTACTAAATTTAGAAGTCAAGGGCGTTAGGCAAAAGGTTATTGAGCTTTATTCTGCTGGAGCTCTCACCCTAGAAGGGAATTTCACAGGGGCATACCATCTTGCAAATATGAACTATTTGCTTGCAGCTGCAAAGAAGAAGAATTTAATAATTCATCTGGTATGCATCCAGGCGGATTACCTAATGAGCACATCTCCAGGATTGTTTATGAAGGGCTCGGCAATATGTCCCAAGCTAACCAGGGTGACTCTGATGACAGGAGAATTTACCATCCCTCAGGGACGATTCAACAGGATCATAGTTGTGGAGACCCACAAATCACAATACCCCTTGTTCATGGCGCTTGGGAGTGAGGGAACGTCTATAACTGCATCCCTCTCCGACCTCAATGAGGATGAAGAACCAGCACAACACTCAGGAGGTTCCTCTTTCCGATCTATACAACGAGGGGACATACCAGTCTATCTTTGTGATAAGGACAACATCTTCCGATTGTTGAACGATATATCTATCTCTCAGTGTAAGATCCAAACGACTTCACTGACACATTTTTGCTTGAGAGTCTGGACCCCAGAATGTATTGTCGGGTATCAGCGCTACCTACCGCCACTTCAGCGAACTATTATCCTTTTTCAGCTGGATGTGAGCATGGTCAAGCGGCATTTCTGAAAAGTAGGCTTACCTTGATTTTACCACCTCGGTTTTACCACTCTCTAATTTCTAAGTTTGGCGGCTTTACTTCCCTGCCTTTTTAAATTGCGAGGAAAAGACAGTTGATATTGCATTTTTGTGTTGTTTTCAATTGTTGTGTTGTTCTTCTTTGCTACATTGTAATCTTGGGATAACTGCAAGTTAGAGGAGCGACGGTAATGCGGTTGCGAGCGTGATCACCTGATAAGATATCAGAAATGGTAGTTAGTTGAAGTGGCGGTAGGTAGCGCTGAAACCCGACAATACTGTCTGGGGGCTGGACTCTCCTCATTTTTGCTACATAGCATAATTTCAAAAGTTAAAGGCCCAGCGGCCGAAATCTTAGGAACTCAACCCATAGCCACATGGGCTGAGCTGAAAACAGCTCTGTTAGATAACTTTGCTAACAGACGAGACATCTGGACACTTAGCCAGGAAATGGCGACATTCGACAACGATCGTCTGAGGATGGTTTTCAGTTCTATGAACGAATCAACAAACATTTAAGCATTGCGGTAGCTTACCTACAATGTCGCGAGGAACTCGACCCAAATGAGGTCGCACCTTTTGTGAGAAAATTAGGGCTAAGATGCCTTCTCAAAGGATTCAACGAACCATTAGGTTCACTAATGCGGACTAAAAATCCTCTAAGTATGGGCGCAGCAGCGAGCATACTCATTAATGATTTTCAGTATTTGCCATCGTATAGAGCAAATGGGAACAACTCCCAAAATCCGAATAAAATGCCAAATGGCATGAATCAAATCACCAATTCGATGAAGAACTTGAACATTTCATCCCAGAAACCCAACCCCGCAAAAACATTCCACAATAAATTCAGTTAACCTTATGCATTCAATTCATTTTTATACGTATCTTTGAAACACGGAGGTTATGATAGACTTAGAAACTATTCCCGAAATGTTGACATTTTAGAAAAAGAAATAATCCTTTTCCCCATCTTTGAGTCATCGCATTGGAGACTAATCTCGGTCAATATCCCTAAAAAACAAACAAAATACTTGGACTCCTTAGGAGGAAACGGAAAGAAATTCATAGCATTGATAAAAACGTACCTAACAGAAGAAGCTATGAATAAGAATGAACCCAACCTAGAATTTAATCAATGGGAAATTGTAGATTCAGAAAATGTCCCGAATCAAAACAACAATAATGATTGCGGAGTATTCCTATGTAAATTTGCTGAATTAATCTCAAGAGGAAAGCCAATAGTTATAAATGAAAACGTCCAATCAATTCGCATCAAAATGATGAAAGAAATAATAGAAGGGCAATTGCTAGAAACTAACGACTCCTGAACGAAATGGTCCAGGTTGTTGTTACCAGCTGTTACGCGGTAATAACAAAACACTTGGAGAAAAGCGGAGGAGCCTTACCAATCACCCTTGAAAGAGCTTACCTTGAAAGTGCGGAATACTCCTTAGTACACTATTATAATATTAAAAATATGTTTTTAGAATTAAGAATATTACGTAACAACTATGATATGTATAAAACTAATGCTGTTAAGTATAAATGTTAACCTAAATATGTTAAGCAATATAATGGAATATGAAACACTTACAGATGTGAGTTGTATACTTAATGATAATCAAATAATATTCTTTTAAAATTTACCCTTGTATGGTAATGATGAATATTCTATATATACTGTAAAACCGGTACCAATTAGAAAGGGTAATGAGTTTGTAGCTATCAAACCAAGTAATGAATATTATCTGTTTGATCATAAAAACCAATTCTTAACTTTGAAAAAACTTTGCCGTAAAATATCTAATAAATAATTTTGTAATTGGGACGAAATCTGTAAAGTTGAAGCCAAGTGCGAACAAAACTTAATAATAAAAAATGAAGTTAACGATTGCGATTATACAAAATTCCAAATCAGTCAAACAATAATTCAGAAATTCCCTGAAATGAATCAAATCCTCATAACCAGTTAAACCAGAAACCTTGGAGGTGAGAGGTGAAGCCCATCAAGAAATTATTAGAATCAATGGATCATACTTAATCAATGCCGAAAATAATGATGAAATTTATTTAAATCATGAACTGCTTCTCAGTCATGGAATTTCTTTAGGGAAACCAGTATTCCTTCGGATCAAAACACAGGAAATTCAGGAAATCCAAATTCATAATGATACCATTAAATTACAAGATTACGAAGGGTTGTATGTAAATACCCCTTGGCTTCACACTAGTAACATACCTAGCACACCCCAAATGTGGGATATACTATGCCTATCGATTATTGGCATTATCATTCTGTACCTATTAACACCAATTGTAATTGGCACCTTTAAAACCAATCTAATGAAATTCCGAGTCTCGAGTTCACAGGAACCCAGACCAGCAGACATACAACGGGTCGTCGGTGTCTTGCTTGATTTACGGGACATCGAAGAGTCCCCAGTCTCTGCATTGCCCGTCAAAGCGCAACGCGTAGCCAGAGACTAACAGGGGAGGAGTTATCTCACGAAGACACCGCTGACGCTGCACTAACAAACCGGCCGCCTCGCTCTCACGCCGCAGAACCGCTGATGTCGCAGGCAGGACGTCCACTTCAAGCAGACTCAACAACTCTTATTGCGCTGACCTACGGAGTTCTCACGAAGATCCGCCCTGACCAGAGGACATATAAGGAACCCCGAGGCCTCCTTCAAGCACTCTCCTGCGTAACTTCATACCATAACGTTGTCAACTCTTGCATCTCACTCATTACCTTTTACAGTGTAATTTCAATAAACCTTTTTTTTAAACTTAACGACTCGAACCCGCGAGTTATCTTATATATAAGTTATATTAACGTAATTTGCTGCCTTCAACAATGATTAGTGCAGCGTAGGCATTTTCCCCCCCTTAGAAGGTTCTGTCCTCGCCGGGAAGATTCCCTGGCTCTTTGCAGTCTGTCGTATCTAACGTTCGAGTTAACTTCGCTCTTCGTAACTTTTCTTGTAAATAGCAGTTTGTACTTGTAATCTTTTGTGGTAAATTTAATAAAGTTTTTTTTAAAAAACAAATTCGCTGAACTACGAATTTATCTGGCGCAGTCGCTGACGGACCTCCGAATTACCGGATTTGGGAGAAAACCGACCACCGAAACAACTCGAGTTATTTTCCCAAAAGAACCTGAACTCCAACGACAAGTTCCGAGTAGAACCCAGAAAACTCGAAACTCGAATCTCATCAGCCACAACAGATTCCGGATAATTGAATTAAGTAATTATCCCGGAATTTGAGTTACAAACTGCCCAAGAACCAAGAAGACGACTCGCCCGAGATCGAGGAACGACCTTCTCATCCCCCTTTCGAAGAGTAAGCGAAACCCGAAGACCTCAGCCGCCGACGATCGAGCTCAAGCAGACGTTTTTCCACGAAATCCTGCCAAGCCCGATGTTGAGAGAAATCCTCCTCGCCGCCGTCCTGTAAGTCATTTTCGTCCTCACTTTTCTCGGAAGAAGGCCCTCGACTCGTTAAAAGAAGAAAATTCCATTTAAAAAACATTTTCATTCAAATTAATAATTCCCTCGTTTCAAACCACCCGTTACCTGGCGAGAGAATATTAATTCTATCTCTACCTATTGTTTCAAACCACCCGTTACCTGGCAATAGGAGTAGCAATTAAATTTAACTAGGTTACTAATTAAGTACCTACCTACCTACTTGTTGTTTCACATATCCCTTTGTTCATACCACCCGTTACCTGCTTAGTGGATTGCTGAAATTTAACATAGGTAAATTTAAAACGTGAAACTCTCTCTGTTCATACCACCCGTTACCTGCTTTGAGAGCTAACGATAAAATCATATTATTTTGTCGCTTTGTTTGCGTCCCTTTGTTCATACCTCCCGTTAATACCTGCTTAGTGGATTGCTGAAGTCTACAGTAATAGAATTTAACATTTACTTTTATATTTTATATATCCTGTGTTTATACCTTCTATATTTTGTGTGATTTTACTTGTCTACACATACACACACCTACTGACTTAGGTCGTCACAACACAAACGGCCCAAACATTCCAAAATCCTTCAAAAAATGTATCTTACATTCATTAGGTACCCCTCTAAGTAAGAGACCCATTACGATGACACCTGAAGAACAACAAGCCATGCGTGAGCGTGCTGCCCTCCAAGAGTTGGTGAACCAACAGGTTCAAAACTACTTGGCGAATAATCCTCCTCAGAGACCCCAACTACAATTACCGGAATTTAAAAGAAAACACGCGGACATGATCCCAACTTTCACCGGTAAGCCGGAAATATTGCAACGATTCCTCCAAATGGCAGGAATGATTATTGATAGATTCTGCGACGAAGTCGACACTGATAACTTCCAAAACCACGAAGTTATGGGGTCTATCATTCATAAAGTCCAAGGCCCCGCGGCCGAAACTATACAAAATCTCACCTTTCCCGATTTCGAGTCATTGAAATCCGCATTACTAGACAATTACACCGACAGACGAGATTTGTTTACTCTATGCCACGACTTAACGTCAATAAGACATAATGAAAGCGAATCTCCATTCAATTTCCACGACAAGATCAAAACTCTGCTAAATACTATTTTAGCATTCATAGCCAATCATATTCCCGAAGCAAACCAACTTTGCCTGACCGAACACTACCAAGGCCTAGCTTTAAGGACTCTCACACTATACCTGAGAGAACCGCTTGGTAGTCAATTAAGGACACGCCAACCCAAAAATCTTGGGGAAGCGCTATCCTGGATGACCAACGACTATCAACACCTCAGTCGAAAACCAGGAAGTTCGAACCCGGGGAAATTCCCCAAAACTCCACACAACTCCCAAGGTCCGAAATTAAACCCAACTTTTAACAAGAATTTTAAATCAAATTTCCCCGCTCAAAGCTTTCAAAAACCCCAATACGTCCCAAATCAAAATTTTAATAAAACCAACCAACGGTTCCCAAACACCCAATTTAGACAACAACCGTCTCCTCAAACCTCCCAAAGTTTCAACAAACCAAACAACGCGATGTCATGGCAAACAACCAATCCTAATTTCAATTGCATGATAGACGAGGATCCCGAACCTAACCTCGAAGAGAATGAAAATCACCAACCTGATGAGGAAGTTCCCTACGAAAATCCTTTTTTAGAAGAGGAACAAGAACCCCAAAATTCGACCTGATGCACCTTAACTCCACCAAACACCCCCTACCATACATAGTACTCCCGCCTCACAACATCCGAATTCTTATTGATACTGGCAGTACTAGTAGTTTCATTAATCCTGATTTAATAGGTGACCTTTTTGACCAAAAATTAAAATCTGATCCCTTTGAAGTTGTTACAGCTCACGGTGTTACCCAAGGTAAATTCAGTGTTAGAATCCCTTGTGGTCAACTGTTTGGTATTAAAAATCTTAATCTAAATTTCAAAGTTTTCAAGTTCCACAAGAGATTTGGATTGCTATTGGGAATGGATAACCTAAAAAATCTTGCTGCTCAAATTGACCTCAGTAGTAATAAACTAATAACACCCAAAGCAATAGTCCCTGTTAAATACTTAGATTCAAACAATTTACCTTCAGTAAAATCAAAACCCATTCATATCAACAACGTTGAATTAACCGTTCCCCCCAGATGTATTTCAAGTATGAAGATTCCTGTGACACTTGAAAATGGTGAAGGAATTATCCCTTATCGTCGCCAAGGTGACATAGAAATTCCCGAATGCCTAGTGAAAGTCAACAATGGTGAATGCTTTTTAGGCATTCTCAACAACAGCGAGGAAGAAGTCACATTCAGCCTCGATGCACCCCTGGAAGTTGAAAAATTTGATTCCCAGGAACTATTGAACCTTAATCAAAATAATAACTTCAACTATTACAACACCGAAGATTACGTATTTGACCCCAATAAAATCAGAACAGACCACATGAATAACGAAGAGAAGGAAGCCATCCTTAAGTTGGTTTTTGAATATAAAGACCTCTTCCATGTGGAAGGCAATCAGCTAACTTTTACGGATAAAGTGCAGCATTACATCCGAACCAAAGACGAGATTCCAACTTACACAAGAAACTACAGGTATCCAGAAATTTTCAAAAAAGAAATCACAAATCAAGTGGACGATATGCAAAAGCAAGGAATAATCCGACCTAGTTTAAGTCCCTGGAACAGTCCCTTGTGGATTGTTCCCAAAAAATTGGATGCTTCTGGAAAGAAGAAATATCGCTTGGTTATAGATTATCGCTCGCTTAATTCAAAAACAATTGATGATAAATACCCTCTCCCGAATATATCCGATATTTTAGACAAGTTAGGCCGATGTATGTACTTTAGTTGCATCGATCTAAAAAGCGGCTTTTACCAAATTCAAATGCATTCAGACAGTATCGAAAAAACTGCCTTTTCCACTGAACAAGGACACTGGGAATTTACGCGCATGCCATTTGGGCTCAAAAACGCACCACCCACTTTTCAAAGACTAGTTGATTCCGTCCTTAGAGGACTAAAAAATGAAATTTGTACAGTCTTCATCGACGATGTTATAGTATTCAGCACAAGCCTCGAAGAGCACTTGACCAGGCTCCGAAAGGTGTTTGATAGACTTAGGGAAGCCAATTTGAAAATACAGATGGATAAAACCGAATTCCTAAAAAGAGAATGCGTTTATCTAGGACATCTTATCACTCCAGAAGGCGTTAAGCCAAACCCACAGAAAATTGAAGCGATATCGAAGTATCCTATTCCTACAACCCCCAAACAGATAAAAGGCTTTCTAGGACTTTTAGGCTCTTACAGAAAGTTCATTAAAAATGTTGCACAAGTAACCAAACCCCTCACCTCTTGTTTGAAAAAAGGTTCTGAAATAGACCCCAATAATCTAGAGTACAAAGAATGTTTCGAAAAATGTAAAACCCTTCTCATAAACGAACCTATTCTGCAGTATCCCGACTTCACCAAACCCTTCAATTTAACGACTGATGCAAGTAACGTTGCAATAGGCGCAATTTTAAGCCAAATTGTGAATGGAGCTGATTTGCCCATTGCTTACGCCAGTCGCACTCTTAACGATCATGAGAAAAAACCTCTCAACAATTGAGAAAGAATGTCTCGCGTGCGTCTGGGGTACTCATTACTTCAGACCTTATCTTTTTGGAAGAAAATTTAAAATCTTTACCGACCATAAACCTCTCCAGTGGTTATTTTCCTTAAAGGAACCCAGTTCAAAATTATTCCGTTGGAGATTGAAATTGGAAGAATATGATTTCGAAATTCAGCATAAAAAAGGCTCCACCAATCTAAACGCGGATGCTCTATCTAGAGTAGAAATCAATGCTAATGAAACAACCGATTTTAGCGAATTGATAGATCACTCCATCGATCCAAATAGATTTCTTCACGATAGCGCAGAAGTTAGAGATATAATAGGAGGAACTCCCAACAGTGATGATGAAAACATTTGCGAACAACTAATCGAAAGATATTACGAAAACCATAGAGAACCTGTTTCAAATAACACTCCCGTTCTGGACAATGAATCAGTCGTCGCCAATGCAGACGAACAATCCATTTTAGCTCCAACCGTACACTCCAATTTTCATGGCAACACCATTATCGAAATACCGACAAATGAAGGAGCCATCAATCATTGTAATAATCAAATAGTTATCAAAATCGTAAAACACTCCCCTTGCAAACCAAAAATTACGAAAATCTTCGATAATAAAACAAGAACCCTTGCCGAATTCACAAGACAAAATTTCGAATCAGAAATCATAAACTTTGTAAAAGAATATGTAGTCCCTAAAACTAAGTACGGTATATTCTTCATGGAAGATGCTTATGAAGAATTTGCCAGAATCCTAACAACCCATTTCAAATATTCCGAAATAAATTTTACTAAATATAACAAAAAATTACTGGACATAATATGTGATGATGAACAAGAAACTATAATTGAAAGCTACCATGTAGGGAAAACAAATCATCGCGGTATCGATGAGACGTACGAAAAAATAAAACGTAATTATTTCTGGCCTAATTTGAAAAGGAGTATTCAAAATTATATTAATAAATGTGAAATCTGTTTAAACTGTAAGTATGAAAGAAACCCCATCAAAATTAAATTGAACATTACGCCTACTTCTTCCAAACCTCTAGAAATATTACACATAGACAAACTCACTTTAGAGGGCGTTAAATTCTTAACAATTATTGATACCTTTAGCAGATATGCCCAAGCATATTACTTGGAATCCTCCAATAGCGTTGACCTAGTCAATGCTCTGATCAATTTCTTTTCTCATCATGGCACCCCCACTCAAATAGTCATGGATAATGGACCCGAATTCCATAGTTCTCTGCTTAAAGAACTGCTGGAATTACATAAAATAAACATACATTATATTTCCTCTCAACACCCAGATTCGAACGGTATCATTGAAAGATTCCACTCCACGCTAATAGAACACGTCAGGATCTTGAATAATCGACAGTTATAGCTTACAATAATTCGATTCATTCTGTTTCCAAATTAACTCCATTCGAAATCTTATATGGACACATTAATCTAAATAGTGTACTTGACCTAGATATCAATCGACAGATATATAACAACTACTTGAACAATCATAAAGAAAAGGTAAGAATCTTGTATGAGAAAATTAAAGAACGTTTAGAGAATTATAAAGAAAATATTATCAATCAACGGAACGAATCAAGAGAGGATTTACCAGAAATACCAAAAGAAATCTACGTTAAAACCGTTCAAAAACAAAGTAAAACTAAACAGAAATATAATAAAGAAAAAGTACAACAAATTAACCCAGAATTAAAAACTGCCTTGATAGAACCACGGCATCACAATACTAAAACCAAAATTCATTTATCCAACATAAAACGCCCCAGGAAACAAGCAGATGACCCTGATAACATTGTTGCAGGTTCCTCAGGACAGAAATAGTGCGAACCGTCGAAATAAAAGATGTTAGTTCAAACCTCGGACTATTGCCAATCCGGCTGGGTGCGGCCAAAACTGTTCAATTCTATCATACAATAACTCACTTTTACGATCTCAAGGAATTAATAGATCAAGCTGAATACGTCAAAATCCATTTCCTAGAAACACTTAAAATTATAGAAACAGATGCTGAAGTTATGAAGAGAATTCACGTACCTTCTCAAATGATATACCATACGATTGACCTTATTCAAGAAAAAATAGATAATTCAATAATATCCAAAAGAAAGAAAAAGGGAGCACTTTTTAATGGATTAGGATCGCTCATCAAAATAATCACTGGTAATTTAGATGCCAATGATGGAGAAAAATACAATGAAATTTTACTGAACCTTCAAAATAAATTGAAAAACCTAAAATTTAATGATGTACCCATCCAAGTGTATGAACATTCCCCAAGTGAATTTAGAAATATGGTAACCCCTAGTACTTGGACTATATTGTTATATGTTATGTTAACTATATTCGTTTGTTATATTATAACCATTTATTACCAACAAAGAAGGAAGTTAACTCTTGAAATCCCACCCAGTTAATTTTAAAAAATTAACTATTTGAGTTAAATTTCTAAATTTTAAACTTTAACTTGTCTGCCTTTCCCTCTTTGAAAATTCCTTCAGTATTTTCAAATCTTGTGGAGGGAGGAGTTATATTAACGTAATTTGCTGCCTTCAACAATTATTAGTGCAGCGTAGGCATTTCCCCCCCCCCCCCCCCCCTTAGAAGGTTCTGTCCTCGCCGGGAAGATTCCCTGGCTCTTGGCAGTCTGTCGTATCTAACGTTCGAGTTAACTTCGCTCTTCGTAACTTTTCTTGTAAATAGCAGTTTGTACTTGTAATCTTTTGTGGTAAATTTAATAAAGTTTTTTTAAAAAACAAATTCGCTGAACTACGAATTTATCTTATATATATATATATATATATATAAGTTATCTCACGAAGACACCGCTGACGCTGCACTAACATGTTACATACCAAGTCTGTAACAGGATCTCCAGAAAACGTCACTTCCACTAAACACAAGAAAATTTTGTAGCTGCATCGTCTCTACTTGTCAACTCTTGAGAACTGGAGTCACGCTAAGGTGTCTAGAAGTGAGGGTTTTAAAAGCACGGAGAAGCCTTGGAACACAGAGTAGGATTGGATGGATAGTAGAAAGAAACCTCCATGATCCACAAGCAAACCTTTGAAGACGTTAGGTCGACATGGATGAAGAAGAGGCGCCGAAGCTCTGATATCAAGATGCATGGAGGAAAGAAACGGAAAGTTCCATATATATCTGCTGGTTCGCAGGAACAATGCTGTTTGTTAAATTAAAAATGATTCAAAATAGCCGCCGAAGTTTTAGAAAGGAGATTCATGACAAAACAAACCAATTTCAAAAGCAAGGCTGACCACAACCACAGACAGAGAAAAGGAAATTCATGGAGCCCATGTTGGCAGTACTGACAGTCACCACGTTGAGAGAATTCTTTTGTCTGGTTTTTCTTCATGGTTAGAAAATTGATTGAATATTATCGAGCCTGAATAGTGTGGCATCCTGAAATATTCTTTTGGTTCATAATTCTGTTCGGAGTTGGAAGAACTCGAAGTATTTGCACTGTGTTTGTGCTAAAGATTTTGATTTATGAACGAAGATCTATGAGGAGACCTTGAATTTTGGGTTGTCCTGAAGGAGCTGCATGGATTGAGAGCACTAACCAGAAGAACACAAGAAGGATTGGAGAATTGGACTGGAGTGATTTCCCTCTCCCCAAGGTTCAAGACTGGAATTTCTCTATCTGTGGTAGAGCATCACTGGTTGAGATCATCAGAACTGGATGGAATAAAGAAAGGGAAGATCCTTTTGGAAGAACAGGAGTTTGATGAGCAGCATTGATTATTTGACTGGTGCAGATCAGCATTTACGATTATCACTCTGGAGTTGATAGGACATGGAATAAGGAAAAGGAAGGTTCTTGGATGGACAAGTTTGTCAGCAACTGAAATTGTTTGCAAGACGTCTACAATCCTTACGAGTGACACTTTCTACTTCCAAGTTGGTACCTACCTGAAACTGGAGCTGATGCTTGATCTTCACATTTTCTAAGTTGTTGGAGTTGGAACTATAGGATTTCCATCTATTCTGGGATTTATTCTTGTGCTGTAGTCACGAGGGTGGAGTCTGATAAAACTTTCAACAATAAAATTTGAGCTTGTGGGAGACTGTCGAAGTTGTAATTATACAGAGCTGTAGGATTTAGCTGTTGCAAACTTGAGATAATACTGCAGAAAGAGTATTTTCGTTAGTATCTTAGTTATCTTAGCCTGCTTTCCATAAGTAAATATCCTTGTACTGTGGTTACAAGGGTGGATTTGAGTAGTTTTGAAACTTAAGTTTGAGTTTGTTGGCAGCTGTTCTAGCTGTGGTGAAAGAAAGCTAAGATTTTAGCTGTTAAGAATTTGGGATAGTTGGCAGTTGCAACTATCAAGAGACATCTTTTTTAAATCTCAAGCTAGGGCTTTTGAAGAACAAGTTTTGTATAAGGCAGAACCTTTGTATCCAAATAAATTTATCTCGCGTTTCCAATCCGGGCTGGGTTTTTGCGCAATTCCCTGGCATCGGTCGGAACCACGTGATAAAAGAGAAAAACTTACCAGAACCTGTACCTTTCCTGGTGGAGGCAGGTAGGGAAAAGACACCAGGTGGCGCCCTGTATGCACAATACTTTTACAGATTTTAAGTATGTTCTATATAGTCTGAATATAATAGTAACGTGGATAAGAACGTGCATAATATTTTTTTGATTGCAAATATATTCTATATTGTCTAAATATAGTCTCTGAATCGCATTTCTTCTATAGAACCACTCCCTTCTTCACTGAAGCTGGCTAGGGCACACCACTCACTTCTAGAGAGGGTTACTATCGTAACAAACAAACCGGCCGCCTCGCTCTCACCCCGCAGAACCGCTGACGTCGCAGGCGGGACGTCCACTTCAAGCAGACTCAACAACTCATATTGCGCTGACCTAAGGAGTTCTCACGAAGATCTGCCCTGACCAGAGGACTATAATATAGTATATTATGTCCTCTGGACCCCGAGGAACCCCTGGACCGGCCTTCAGACATCGCTGCAACTGCGCGACTTCCCGTAGGACTTAAAACCGCACCGTTTTCCGGTCCACACGCAACGTTTTGTCTGCAACAACTTGGTCTGCGCATGCAAGTCGTGGTGGAAAACGGAGCGTCTGGACCGGCTCTCAGCTGGAGAGAAGGTAGCTTAAATACCAGCCGACTGCGTATAGAAGATCAAACTCTTCAGGACATCAGGACCTACCTACCTGCTTGAAAACGTGAGTACGATCTTTTAATGTTATTTCCAATTATCTAGGACTTCCCAAATTTTTTTACACAACATGACTGAGATGCATGTAAGTTTATGGAATAGGTACATTTATGTCAAGTGAAAACAATAAATATACAATCAACAGTAGGTAGGTACTCATCACATAATAATAATGATATCACAACGCTGTATTACAAAAAGTTCCATTCATGCAGCATGAGGTAATGAGAGAATTTTCAAAGAACCGTTTTAACAGATTTTTAGTGATTTTTGAACTATGATACTTTTTTTATTTGATGAGTCAGTCAATCTTATAGGAAATTTTGCGCTGATCCCGAATATACCATATTATGTTCCTATAAGTAGGTGGTACCTACTTCAGATGGTATTTTTCACGGGAAAAAACTCAAAAAAACCCGTTTTATAGCGATTTTGACCCTTAATTTTCAAAATTTGACCCCTAGGAGTAGTCCAAAAATTCTGGTCAACGAATTTAGCCTTTCTTTTGATATTATTGACATTTTGGCACCATTTTGGATTTTTTTTGTTCGTTCCTAGGGTCAGATATCGTCTGGAAAGACACATATATATGTAATATACATATGAAAAATTTTAAATTCTAGGATTCGATTTAGAATACTCTGAAACGGATTTCCATGGAGAAAATTGTAAAAAATTCGCTTATTTAAAATTTTGGACCCATTGCAATAGCTCAATTTTCGTCGAAAATTCGCTAAAATTATTTCGGTGAAAGTATGAAAATGGCAAATAGCTTCCTCGCTTCCAAGAAAAGAAAGATAGAAACTACGCACACATACAATGGAAATTTTGAACAAAACCGAAGCATTACACTGAAAAGAAGTTCATGTTGAAAGAATTTGAAGAACTCCCTAAATAAAGCGCATAATCCCTGAAAAATTCAACTAAAGCGAATGAAAACAGTGGTTATTTGGGCTGTAACAATAAAATTTAGTGAATTCCAGGTTAGCGCATGCGCAGAGTCTGACGCTGAGTCAATCATGATGAAATTCATATGGAACCTCAGGGGGCCTTGCCCGCATATTCCCTAAAAATTTGAGCGAAATTGGATGAAAACTGTGTAACTTATGGCTGTTTGAAGAATTTCACGTTAGCGCATGCATAGAGCGTACCGCTGATTCAATCACGATGATATTTTTGAATAAAAAATAGCCACTAGAGAATTTAATTTTACATCTTCCACATTATTCGACCCTACGAATGCTTTTACAAAAGTCACTACTTACCTACAAATTTCGTTACATGTACCATGTCACAAGTTTTTACAACTTTTACTTTCCTCAGCCCATCTAAAAGATGAAAAGGAAAGTATTGCAATCGTTAGAAAACCGATTTTTCCAAACACCACTTTAGAGTGGGTCTGATCAGCATCTGATCAACTTCCCTCATGTTTTTGACAAACGTCTGTGCGAAGTATGTACGTACGTATTCATGTATATAGTCATGATTGCGGCCCCTACGAACATGATAGAAAAAGGTTCCAGTCATAAATCATGAGTTAACGAGCAAATTTTCATAGAACCATTTTAACCGATTTTTTGACAATTTTTGAGCTCTCTAGGATGAACAGGAGAGGAGTTAGCTTTATCGCTAACACAGCCGATCTAAGTTCTTCTCAATCACCTTTAGTGGCCCCCAGGAGGCTCTAAACTAAATTTCATCGCTCTAGGATGAACAGGAGAGAAGTTAGCTTTCTCGCTTACACAGCTAATCTTACTTCCTCCCGGTCACTTCTAGTGATCCCGAAGAGGCTGTGTACCAAATTTGAACGCTCTAAGATGAACAGGAGAGAAGTTATGGCTTTATCGCTCACGCAGCTGATCTGACTTAATCCCAATCACTTCCAGTAGTCTCCAATAGACTGATTACCGAATTTTAGCGCTCTAGGATGAAAGTCAGCTTTATCGCTAACCCAGCTGATCTAAATTCTTCTCAATAACTTCCAGTGACCCCCCAAGAGGCTTTAAACTAAATTTCAGCGCTCTAGGATGAACAGGAAAGAAGTTAGCTCTATCGATCTGATCTGACTTTCTCCCAATTACTTCCAGTGATCCCGAAGAGGCTGTGCACCAAATTGATAAAGTTTAAAATAAATAGTTTATGATGAATTAATCCATTATTATTGATTCAATTCCACTAGAATTTCGTCATTCTTTTAGTGTCGATTTCACTAGAAATTTTAACTTTTTTTCGTTATGGGGCAAAGTAAAAACATGAAAATGTCAAATTGGCCCACAATTAACAACCCAGTTGTTGTGGTTGGTTGGTTGATACCTAACTACCTCGTTTTTTGACATTTTTGCGTTTGGTGCAGCCTAGTTCAACCTGCTTGTCTTCCCTTTACTGCTTTATTTTTGGTAATTTCTTTGATGGGTGGACTGGCATCATCATCTACGTTCTCCGACCGAGTCTCTCTGGTTTTGTGGTCCATTTCCTTTTGACGGAGGAAGTTCGCGGGGAAGAGATGTGCAGAATGAGTGGCGATCGGCGCTTATGACGGATTTTGATTCCTGAAGGTGGACCCATTTTCTGTAGGGCTTTTTCAATTTCGTTTAACGATGGATAGATAGGTCCTAAAAATATTGATGATTTAGTATGTAGATACCTACCTAACTTGCCTACCTAATGATAAAATTCAAAATAACTAAAATTGTTCTTTCCAATAACCAATAAATCGTCGGGTTAGAGGTAGAAGTGAACAAGTGCATTTTGAAGATTTTTACAGGGCAGCTGTCCAAAGTTTTGAACGTTTGGAACTTCGACTGTGGCCGTATACTTCATTTATCTTGAAATATTTTTTATAAAACTGTTCTGTGTCAATCTAGGTTCAATTATTCAAAGGATTGGGCTTCAAAAACTAAGCTAAAATTGCAATTTCGTTTAATTAAGTACAAAAAGAGCACTTGTTCATTTTTACCTCAACAACTCTCACCTAGAGCACGTTGATGAAAACATCGGGGAATGATACATTTTTTGCAAAGGGCAAGCAGGTTATTCTTCTTTGCTGTCGTTATTGGGAGTTGGCTCAGGTAAAAATTACTGAATGCACTTGTTCATTTTTACCTTTACTGTTTTGCTTCTCGTCAGCTAGAAGAGTTTGAGGTAAAAACTTTCATTGGTCACTTGTACATGTTTACCTGGACCATAATAAACGGATTTCGTAGCAAATCGTTCGGAGCCAATGTGAACAAATGGCAGTTGTTCACTGAAGCTTCCCAACTCCGTTCAGGTAAAAATTATTTTATCAAATAACTACGTAAATATTGGTAACTCCAATATTTCGCTGATTCTGAAGCAAAGAATTCGTTTAGGCGCACCTAGAAAGCAAAAAACCTCAAAATCACAAAAATGTCACTTATTCACTTTTACCTCTAACCCGACGAAATAATATTTTGTCATGACTATTTGATTTTCAAGTTTTTTCTCTTTGTGTTAAGTAGGTAGGTACCTACCTACTTTACTTGTGTACCTACTTATTTTTCCTCGATTACCTAGTTTTTAAAATAGGTACCTATACTACTTATAAATCGACCTTGGTTAATAAGTTTCGGAAGCGGAATCCCAAACCAATGAGAAAATGTAATAGAAAATGCACAGGGCACAGCGGATAGACAGGGTGGCTGGATGCTATAAAGCGGCAGGCGGATTGGCGATATCGCCAATATGGGCGGTTGCCCTGGATACCGCTTCTACTCTTTTCTGTGTTCCGTGTTTAAATCAGTCACTGGAGTATTATTCTGGTTCGCGACACCCCTTCCCACTTGAAAAAGATCACCGATCCTAGGAACATACTTCAGTGTGTTTTTTATTGCCTTTCCAGCTTCGCCTTCGTAGAATATTGCCTTTGGATAGCCATTCATAAGTGCTGCTTTCTTGACGATATATGGGCCTTTGACAATGGGTGATTTGTTTTCATATCCAGCTCGCACTAAAATCTGATCACCTTCGTTGATAGACGGTTTTGATTTTGGATGTCGTTTGTCGAAGTTTTCCTTCATCCTCCAGGTATTTATCTCTCCCCGAATCTGAAAGAGGCGACTCTGTAATCATGCTCTGACTAACACCATGTGTGGCATCTGCAGGAAACAGTGAGATATTTCCGAAAGCTTTGTAATTCGGCGAGCATCCAATTCCAGCGGAATGTGACCTATTGGCGTGCTTTACTGCTGCTTCAAGGCATGGTTTCCAGCCTCCTTTAAATTGATGATACAGGGCAAAAACTGTTTTAAATCCCGGATTTTCTTCTCTGCTAACCCATTCTTAGCTGGATGGTACAGAGTGGTATGTACCAAACTAATTCCTTTTTCTCTGGCGAACTTATGAAAGGCTTTCGAAGTAAATTGTGGGCCATTGTCAGTGACGACTTTCTCGGGCCTGTCGAAGGTAGGTAGTTCCTATTATGCCCAACCGCTATATGACTCTACCTAACCTGTGGGACCTATGTGTCCCAGCAACAAACGCTGATGACAGGTAAATTTACGGTTACCAGTCGCCATTGCGAGAGACAAATGAAGGGAACAGGGGAAAAATCCCATCATTGCAAAAAAGCTGATTTGGAGAAAATCGCAAATTAATGTTTTCATATTAATAAAATTGATATCAGGGACTTGAAAAACCCCGGGAAAATTCCTAATGTGTTCCCAATCTGTCTACCAACACATCACAGGGCGGAAAAAATGTCCCTACTACCAAACAACAATTTAAAAAAAAATGTCGTAAGTGAGCTGTTCTTCCAGCATGAAACCTTCCTTGGAATTTAGAAAATTCGATAAGCGTTATTGTTGATTAGGAAATATGGACGTGAAAAATCACCGATAACTTGAAAATCAATGTAATTTAAAAATTTACAAAAAACATGGGTACAACACACAACAAGGTATACCTACAAAATTTACAAAAACAAAAACATTGGTACATTATGTACAGATCAGAATAATTTTTTTCACCTCAATACAGCAAATAGCTTACGATGAACTCTAGTGCCTGGTGCTCAGAAAAAATTGTCCAATTACTCGCCATCAGGGTCTACGTCGATAGGAGGATCGACAATAAATTCGTCGTTGTCTTCCTCGTCATCTTCAGGGGGTTCAACCTGATTGAGAGAGCGGTAGAACTGCTTTGCCTCGTCCCGCTCAAAAAATTGAGAAAGATGAAGCAGGTCCCTAAATTTTGCTGCTTTTATGGGGAGCCTTCCATGGTAGCAATTTTGGAGTTGAACCTCCACGGATGTTTGGACGCGCTTCTTTCTCTTCGGTTGCAGTAATTTCTTCGAAGATTTCTGCAATGCAGACGAGGTGAAGGTCCCATCGTACGATGCCTTGTGAAAACCCAGATTTTTGGCTTCGCCAGAGAATTTCAGCACTCTTACTGGTCTCGTTGGGAATGGGCATTTCTCAGGGTAAAAAAAGTACGTTAAAAACGCTGTCCAGTTTTGAAACCTCACGTCCTGTCCACAGTTAATTACTTCAAACGGAGAAGGTTTTTGTCGTGCATTTCTCAAAACATCTCTCCAATCCTCAGGGGTCTCTGTGTAGGAGGTTTGTTTGACAATGCTCATATTACGGTCGCACTCAAGATATGAGTGGCCACGAATAGGAAAAACGACTTTTACCGTGTCTAAACGCCCCTTTTCTGCCACCAAGTAATGTAAAAACCTTATGAACGTGAAATTCTTGTTCTGTCCAGCGCAGGAGTCACAAAATATGGCAAGTTCTCTCACTTCCTGGGGCAAGAAATTTTCTACAAAATGATTGAACATGGAGCAAACATCGTCTGCCCCTTTTTTGGCGACAGATTCATCATAGGTGTAGAAAACTGACTGCTGGGTAGAAAGAACGTGAACATTGAAACTTATGAAGTTTAGCTGGCGCCTGTAATACACATCATTGGTGGTCAAATTGGGGCATGGCAAGTTTTTTTGAAAGTCCAAGGTGACTGCTTCAATTACATTCGATTTTGAAGATTTCTTGCGGCAGAGTTTCTTCAAATTATAAAAACGTTCACTTTTCTTCAGATGATCAGCCCTTTCTTTCTCTTTATCATCCAAGTCTTGAGCCAGTCTTCAATATTTCTTGATCTGGAGTAGATTTAAGTAGTTTTTCTTTTATGGCACCAATTTCTGATTTCAAGGAATCGCAAGTGCTGCAGGTATCCTTCCGAGGATAACCAAAAGAGATGTTGAACTCAGTTTCAAAATAAGTGCGGAATCACAGAATTTGCAGCACCTACCCAGCCCGAAAGTACGGAGCGGAGGACATTTAAACTGCAATCTAGGGGTTCTTCCCCACAACCGCGCACAATGATGGGTTTTTTCCCCGGCACTGCCTTTCTTTGAACCCATATTTAACAGCAAGGACGTGGTTTTTCACCAGAAATGACTACATATTCTGATTCCTCACCTCAACTTCCTATAGATAGCGCCTTCACCTAGTTTTCGACGAAAATGTCGATGATGGGGTTTTTCCCCTGTACCCTTCAAATGTTATAAATAATAGTTTTCAGAACTATCAAGGTGATTTTAGTTGTCATTAAATGGCAAATTTTGCAGACGAAAATATCATTATATTTATGTAGGTATGGGTACTTCATTGCGATCTTACTAAGCTCTCGTCGACTATATGTACCTAGCATATTGTTCTGATCGAAAATGTTACACCTTTGTTATAGAAAACCAAACATGCACCCAGAAACGAACCCGTCAGCGCACATCGACATGTCACGTGAAGCTGAACTGCCAAATTCAGCCATTGATTTAAGCGACTCGGATTCAATTTATGATATTTTGACAGAAGCGGCTTCTCAATTGGATTATCAGCTGGCCACAACATCACAATCAGGACACAATGTTCGAGGTAGTGAGTCTTCACAGGGTGCCTCAAATACCCTTCCTGATGGCAATGACATGGCCATATTATTTGACCAACAACTAGCCAGTAATTGAAAAACCTGATATTAACAATCAAATATTACACCTCGAACAAACAATGAAAAATATTATACAAACTAATACTAGTAGAACTGACAATTTAATCAGGTTTTTTCTCCGCTCGGCATTCTCTAGTAACTTCTGTGGACTCCGAAAAGTTATGAGGGCAGAAAACGCGGAGCCAAATGCAGGATATAGTTCACATTTGCTAATTCGGCTACTTATGAGCAAGAAGCGGGGCCTGTATGGCGCAAAAACCAATCTTTATCGGATAAGGTTTTTAAAGAACTGAAATTCGCGTTTGATGACGATGACGCGTCTACATTGCCTCCCGATTCCCCTCGGAGCCGATCACCTTTGCAACAGCAACTGCCTAGCATTCAGCAACTGCCTAGCAGTCAGCAACTGCCTAGCAGTCAGCAACTGCCTAGCAGTCAGCAACTGCCTAGCAGTCAGCAACTGCCTAGCAGTCAGCAACTACCTAGCAGTCAGCAACTGCCTAGCAGTCAACAATTGCCTAGCAGTCAACAATTACCTGCCCCTCACCCGCGATATTAGCAGTTAGGAGATCGTGCCCTGGTCTCAAAGGAATCCGCGCCCTGGATCCGATTAGTTGAACAAAAATTTAATTCATAAAATTTAAACAATTTTAGGCTGTAGCCTAATCTTTAGTAAAAATTCCCAAACACACAGGAATAACTAAACGCACTAGTTTTTGGAACTGGGAACTACTCCGAAAAATGCAAAGACAAAATATTGCAGATATTCCCCTACTACTGGGAAATCCACCACTTAATGCGGCCCAAATGATTCAGATGGCCCTAAACCCAAATCCAGAAATAAACCCCTTGTATCCAGAAAACCCCTTTCCGAATCTCCAAGAGGAATCCGATAACGAAGGCCCCCTCTAATCTTGGTATGGCTTTATCTATGATGACCAACGATTTCAACTTGAGACCCGGCGGTAAAATTAACCCGACGGCCTCGACAAGACCGACGACTTCCGCCCAACCAGTAAGGCATACGAATCCAAATAACAGACTTGTCCCCCAGTCGTATGTTACAAATCCTCCTAAATTTTCATATCAGCCAGGGCCAAATTTCCAAAGAGGTCCCCCTCCTAATAACTTCCCAAATATTCAGAGAAATCCCTCTTCAAATAACCAAAACTATCATCAAAGAACCCCTTTCCAGCAACCTCCAAAAAGTCCAAATTGGAATCAACAACCCCAGCGAAATTGGAATCAAAAACCAAATGCACCAAAATTTAAAGAGGAACCAATGTCGATTTCTACTAAAAACACCAATTTCAATTTGATAACTCCAGCCGACCCAAATCAGCCGGAACATAACTATGAATACAATGAACCCCAGAGTTTCCAAGAACCCCCATACTTGGAGGCTACGAACGCCCAGTACTTCGATTTTCCCGAGACCTATTATAACGAAATAGCAAACATGAACCAACAGTTTGAAAACTCCGTTTCTTTTGCTGAACAAGATCCTTTTTTAGGGGACGCCAGCCTCCCCCCATTATCGAATTATAGAACTTCCTCAACAACCAACAGTCACTCCCATATATAATTATGCCAACTTATAACTTCAAAATTCTAATAGACACTGGGAGCACGAGAAGCTTCATCAACCCTGAAATAGCTTATAATTGTTTCTCTATGAAAATCGAACCAGATTCAGGACTAGTTAGAACAGCTCATGGTACCTCGAGAATTCATGAAAGGTCCCTAGTACCATGCGGAGAACTGTTCCAAGCCCATGGACTGAACCTTCCGTTCAGTTTGTTCAAATTTCACGACAAATTTGACATCTTGCTAGGCATGGACAATTTAAAATTTATCAAAGCCACAGTAAATCTTGATAAAAACATTTTAGAGACACCTCATATAGCACTAAAACTATTCATAAACTCAAATCCCGTTGAACAAATAATAGGCGAATCATACCAAATAGATGCAAGATCGATTCAACAGATCAAAATCAAAATAAAAAACGTTAAAAATGGCGAAGTAATAATACCTAAAACACAGTTTGATCAAATTGAAATTCCTCATTATTTAGCCCTCGTAACCAACTTTTATACCCATGTTCACGCAATGAACCCGACCGAAGAAACTCTTACCTTCCGTCAGGAGAAACCTATCATAGCGGAGCCAATTCTCGATAATCTCTTCCTGGAAGACGAAAATACTAACTTTGATACTAGATATAAAACCTCACCTAAATCAAAGATAGACTTGGAAAAACTTCGCCTTGACAACATGAATAGTGAAGAAAAACGAGAAATCCTAAATCTAGTAGAAGAATTTTCAGATATTTTTCAAACAGACGACCAACCGTTAACTTTTACTAACGATGTAAAACACCACATTAGGACAACTGATGAACTGCCAACATACGTAAAACCCTACAGGTATCCAAGCATTTACCAAGACGAAGTAAAACGTCAAATGAAGGATATGCTGGAGCAAAACATCATTCGACCTTCCAATTCACCGTATAACGCCCCCTTATGGGTAGTCCCAAAAAAACTTGATGCCTCCGGCAAACAAAAATACCGTCTTGTTATAGACTACCGTAAATTAAACGAAAAAACGATTTCAGACAAATTTCCGTTACCCAATATCACCGATCTACTAGATAAATTAGGCCGATGCCAATACTTCACCAGTTTAGATTTAAGATCAGGATTTTACCAATGTGAACTAGATGAAACTTCGATACAAAAAACCGCTTTTTCCACCGAAAACGCACATTACGAATTCCTACGAATGCCGTTTGGATTAAAAAATGCTCCACCAACGTTTCAAAGATTAATGAACTCAGTCCTCCGTGGTTTACAAAATGAAATCTGCCTTGTTTATCTCGACGATATTTTAATTTACAGCGTAAGGCTACAAGAACATTGTGATAGGCTTGATTGTGATAGGTGGGATTGACTTCCAGGGATTGATTTGTTGTGCTAACTGGTCGATGAGTCAATTGACTTCTGATGGGTCAAGGAGTTCTAAGTACTCTTTATCGATTATAGTGCCCATGATCCTGTCTATTTCTTCTGACGAAGGAGTTGCAGGGTTAAAACTCGCAGATGGTAAGGGGCTACGTGATTAGTTGATCCCGGTTGTATAGGTTGTATCACGAATGTTGTCATTACCGCGTAGGACCCCATCCGTAGACCTATTTGATGTTGCTAAGGTATTTACTATTAGACAACTTTATGTGAAAAATCTACTATTGCAATTCTTTAGGACACCCAACATAATTGAAGTTTCTCGGAGGGATCCGAAACACAATTGTCAGGGATTCCTACTTTTCCTGGTGGAAACTACCTGTGTTTTCGTGATATTTCCTAAATTATTTTCTACAAAGAAAATTCGATTGTAGTTCTGGTGAACGAGTGAAGTTTTTATTAACTTCAAATGATATTTTTAAAACCATATAGGGAGTTGAATTATTAATGTGGTTTTCCACAACAACAATACTAGATATGCCGCCACAGGGAACGTAATTGGCCCTAGACCTGACTCTGACAACGCACAGCCCGATCTTCATTCTACATTTGTTACATAGAGAAATTGTTTGTAGCATGAAAAGTCCCCAGAAATTCACTAGACCAAAATACAAAAAGCAAGTGTTAAGTTGGCTAGTTAGAATAGGGGGCTTTAGATGCGAAAGGATATTAAACAGCATATATGTATAGGAGACTAATAAAGCTTAGAGATTATTAAAGTAAGTTAGTGTGGTGGTCCTTGAGGGCGCCACCTCCAGGGGAGTAGGAGCATACCCCCTCCTACTCCCCTAATGTACTTAGAGGTATAAAAGAGGCGAAATGCCCATAATTACACATTCCATTAATTGAACTCGAAGCGTTCTTATTTCAACTATACTGATTACCACACTGGTGAACTCAACGTGAGAACTAAGAAGAGATTCTCCTTCTGGACTTAGAAAAATTCTTCTCTCGACGAGTCCCGACGGAGCAGCAACGAACAGTTCACGCTTGCGCCTTCTCTCCCGCTCTCTTCCCGAGTTCTGTCTTCCTTCGAATGAGTCAACTAGGGATGGGATATCGATATCCGATATATCGGAAATATCGATATCGTGTGGTCGATATCCGATATTTCAGTATCGATATTGCTGTGGTCGATATTATCGGTATATCGATATTTTCCCCGCTGATATCGATATCGGTCACCTTCTTTCCCCGCTTTCCTTGCATAGAGCAAACAGCAAACACAGCGTGAAAGAGCTTTGTCGCTTCTTCCATGGTCAGGACTGGAGCTCTCTATTTTTCGTCTTCTTCCATATTCCATGAACAACTAAAATAAACAAACTCACACACTCATTTCTCGATCAGGTGTTTGTGTGTTGATGGTTGATCTCATTTTTTTTTCTGTTTCTGAGCGTGAACCACGGTTTATCACAGTTAATTCGTATTTTCATCATCATTTTGCTTTATTATATTTTATCAGTGCATTTCCGATATATTTTTTTATTTAGCATGCCACCCAAAAGTAAGTGGTGGTGCTACTTTGTGCGAGTAGATAAAGATACAGCGAAGTGTAAAACTTGTGGCCAAACCAAAAAAACCTCCGGCAATACCAGTAATCTGAAACATCACATTGAAACAAGCCACCAGGATTTGCTCAAGCGAGATGGAGATGCCCGAAATGAAGGCCCTTCCAAGAAAAAGGTAAGAACCGCTCCTCCACCTATATCAGGATCGGGGCCCATTCAGCTTCAGCATGATGAAGGACCTAGCCAATCCCAGAGCACTAGACCTGGGACTTCCACTGACACAATACAATCAGCTTTTGACAAATACGCATCATTAAAGGAAGGGGGAAAACGCCATGGCGACGTTACAAATGCCATTGTATATCTGATTTGCAAGGCCAATCTCCCGTTTTCTTTGGTTGAACACCCAGCAATGGTCAAATTCATGAAGATTTTGGTTCCAAATTTTCAAACTCCTTCACGCAAGACAATAAAAAAGCGGATGATTGAGAAATATACTTTTGCAAGCAATATTATGAAAGAAAAATTTAAAGAATTAGACAGCTTCTCACTAACAACAGACATATGGACAGACACACAACAGACGCGCAGTTTCATGGGGACAACTATCCACTTTTCTGAAGGAGAGAAGGCAACGTCGTGTAACATCGGTGTGTTTTGCCTTGATGAAAGTCATACTGGCGAATACATTTCCACATGTATAACTAACCTACTGCTGGATTGGCATCTACCAAAAGAAAAGGTACATGCAGCAGTAACTGATGGTGCTGCTAATATGACTAAAGCTATGGATTTGGCGTTTGGGAGGAAGAAACATGTTATCTGTTTCGCTCATGTACTCAACCTTGTGGCGCAAAAATCAATTGAAAGTGTCAGGGAACTTTCAGCAATGATTGCAACTGTTAAGAAAATTGTCACCTATTTCAAACACAGTGTGAAAGCTGCAGATGAGCTGAGGAAAGTTTCCGACCTCAGACTCATACAGAGTGTTGACACCAGGTGGAATTCTACCTATTTGATGCTTCAGAGGTTCCTGGCACTCAGTTCACAAGTGAACAACATAATACACCTCCACACAACTGCTCCCTCCATGACAACTGGCATGGAAAATCAAATCCTCCAGGAGGTCTTGGAATTGTTGTCCCCGCTGGAAAGAGCCACAAAAGACATAAGTGGCGACCGATACTTCACTGCAAGTATTGCAATACCACTTGCAACAAGGCAAAAAACGAGTCTGCACGGCCCCAAAGACGGTGACTGCTGTGCGTTCTCCCCAAAAAAGCCGTCTCTTCATTACTTGTAAGAAATCTAAGTTCGATTTCCGTATTGATACTGGGAGCGACATCTCACTCCCCCCAAATGCATTTTTCAAATGGAAAAGATCTTCAAACCACCCGCTATTTGCAGCCAATGGAACCCCAATCACTACATATGGCAGCACTACAGCTTCTGTGCATCTCCCCATCTTCCCACATACGAATGGTCATTTATTGTTGCTGACACCAACTCTGCTATCATAGGGGGCAGATTTCCTGTCACATCATGGCTTACTTGTTGACCTGAACAACAAACGTCTCATTGATTCCAACCAGAGGAAGTTTGTTCCGGGAAACCCGACATTTGCTTCAACCGGATGAATCTGTTTGTGCACTCCACTGCTCTGCTCCTCTGCGATTTACCAAGCTGCTGGAATCCTACTCCCCTTCAGCCCATCCTCAATCCACACCTGTAGTACACCACATCAAAACTACTGGCCAACCTTGCCATGCTAAATTACGGAGGCTTGCACCTGCTCTCTTCAAAGCAACCAAGCAACACTTCCAGGAAATGCTGAGAACTGGAATAATCGAACCATCAGATTCTGCTTGGGCTAGCCCCTTGCATGTCGTAGTAAAACCTTCTGGAGACATCAGGCCTTGTGCAGATTACCGAGCTCTCAACCTTCGAACAGTTCCAGATCATTATACAATTCCTCACTTATACGATTTCACCAACAATCTGCATGGATCCACTATCTTCAGCACTCTCGATCTCTCCAGAGCCTTCTTCCACTGTAGAGTTAGAAAACAAGACATCCCCAAAACAGCAGTCATCACACCATTTGGTACCTTTCAGTTCAACAGAATGAACTTCGGCCTCAGAAATGCTCCGCAGACCTTTCAGCGGTACGTGGATTATATCTTGAGAAATATACCTATGTCTACTGTTACTTGGATGACATCCTCATAGCTTCTAAAACTGAGGAACAACACTATGAACACGTCCAAACAGTTCTCAAAACACTGGCTGCATATGGTCTAGAGATCAACAAGTCAAAATGCAAACTAGCTCAACCACAGGTCAAATTTTTGGGACATCTTGTTGACTCCTCTGGCATCTCTCCACTCCCAGAGAAAACTGCTGTAATCGACAACTTTCCACGTCCTCAAACTGTTCAGGACCTCCGTACATTTCTGGGACTATTGAACTTCTACAGAAGAACAATCCCCCATGCTGCTCAAACACTTCTACCCTTGGTGCAACTCATCCCTCCTGATGCCAAAAAACGTGACAAACGAATCCTCAATTGGTCTACAACCTCCCTCACAGCATTTCAAGATGCAAAAAATCTACTCAAGTCTGCCATATCTCTGGCTCATCCAGACCCAACAAAGCCCCTTATTCTCTATGCTGATTCATCAGACTTTGCTGTGGGAGCAGCGCTGCACTATAAAGATGGTCACACACTCCATCCTCTTGGATTCTTCTCAAGATCCCTCAAACAACGCACAAAAAAAAATACAGCACGTTTGACCGTGAACTCCTGGCTATATACTTAGCTATAATTCACTTTCGTCCCATGGTGGAAGGTAGAAAATTAACCATTTATACAGATCACAAACCACTCACAACCTCTCTCACCACTATGTCAAATGCTCGCCCGCCTACACGTCTCAGGCAGCTCAGATTCATTTCTGAATTTACTTCAGACATCCAAGATACCAAAGGTGAACGCAACATCAGTGCTGATTATTTATCAAGGAATCCACCTTGTGAAACTTCACACATTTCTTCTCCACCATTCACCCTACGGCAACTCCATAAAGCACAACGTGAGGACCCACATCTTCATAAAATGGATCTCATTGAAAAAACTCTTGATGGTTTTCAGATCCTGTGTGATACTTCCACAGGCCATCCACGACCTTATATTCCTTCACCCCTTCGATCTGCAGTTTTTAACCATGTGCATGGCCTCTCACATCCTGGTATCAAAGGGACAACCCATCTCATTAAAGAACGATACTTTTGGCCTCATCTTTCTTCCTCTGTACGTATAATGGTTCGTGCTTGTCCCAACTGTAATGGTGCCAAAATTACTAGACATGTACGGGCCCACTTGGAGATTTTGGAGACACTCTTTCCTCTTCATCACGTTCATATTGACATTTTTGGGCCACTACCCAACTCACATGGATTTAAATACCTCCTTAACTGTATTGATAGGGCCACTGGGTGGGCTGAGAGTATACCCTTAAGAAACATTACTGCAAAAACTATAACCTCCTCCTTCTATGATCATTGGGTATCCAGATTTGGACCCCCCATGGTCCTCACCACTGATCAAGGCACTCAGTTCACTTCCTCTCACTTCAATCGTGCCTGTCAGCAATTGGGTATCAATCTCAAACACACAAATAGCTATCATCCACAGAGTAATGGAATGATTGAAAGATTTAATCGTACACTCAAAGAAGCTATCATTTCCACTTCCTCTCCCACTCAGTGATCAAAATAAGATCTAAATAAATTGTTATTGGGACTTAGAAATCGTCCAAGTATGGACAATATCTCTCCTTCACAACGGTTGTATGGAACTACTCCTCGCCTTCCAAATGACTTGTTTACTCCTCCAACGCCAACTGACATGAGGATGCTATCTCACGAGAGTTTCAGAAACTACTCTAAAACCTACCTACCTACTACTCTGACTACAGCTACATCTGTTTATGTACGAGTTGATGTTCCTAAACCCAAGCTGGCGTGTCCATACACGGGCCCATTTACTATCTTAGCAAACGATGGGAAAACAATAACATACTCCAATAATGAAGGGTCACCAATCAACGTTTCCATTGATAGGTGCAAACCAGCAGGTTCACGACGACCCCTTCCTCTTCACAACGCTCCAGATCCCATGAGTGTGACTGATAATTGCTCCAGTACATCTCAACATGTCCAACGAGGAGCTATTACCCACTACAGTGCCGACACGCCGTCCCACGCGCCCCCTCAACCCGGATTACGCCAAGCCTGTCCCTCCGGCTGCAGCCAAGACCACAGCACAGCGTCCTGTTGGACCCCCAAACCCGAGACCGCCAACTCGGGGACCACCAACTCAGGGACCGCCTCATTCTGGGACCCCAGCCTACGAAATACGATCGATCGCGGCGCAGCCGCAGCAGGTCGTCTTCTCGCTTCCTCACTTCGATGGGACATGCAACCACTGTTGCATTCACAGACTGCATCCCCCTGGCTCCCACGATATGACGATGCAGACACCTACGACCGAACCGGTCGTCTCCGGTGTCTGCACGGCGACGGCTGCGACCCAGACGTCGAATCATGGGACGTCCGAGACCGAACCGGTCGTCAACGACATCCCCAGGCACCCAGTACCATACAACACTCCTCCCAGCAGGCGCAGGTCGCCATCTATGACGAGCTCTCGGGCGACCAGTTGACACTTAACTCCACCAAGGCGCAGCCCCCCACGTCGACGGCCCTACGTTCACAAATGGGCAACCCTAGACTCCGTGGTGCGCCTGGCCAGCCGCTGCCGCCGCCCGAACGACAGACGACGCCGCTAAATTCGTCCATAAGCGCGCCTCAACTCCCGTCTCCGCCGCCTCTACTGTGTATTTTTTTAAATGAAACATTTAGTTCTCGTTGAGGTGAGAACTCGGTCTCGAGTTGTGCTAACGTTCGTAAACAATTGTGATCGCGGGCCATTGAACTGCCGCGTCGGCGCTGGCCGAATAGGAATATCCTGGTTACGATGAACTCCGATGCTACGTGTACTATAGAGGAATACTCCCAACTGGTGGTAAGGCGTATTGGTAACATTGAACAGAGTATTACTCAATTTTGCCTCAATAAAGACAATAAAATAGGAAAGCAGGAGGCGGCTCAAATTACGGCTTATGTTAAGCAAATAGTCTCTAGTGCACATGAAATTGCGCTGCATTTGAACTTGACACAAGGGAAGTATGAAGAGGCCAAAAAAGGAAGGGACCTTATTTGTACCACGCTAGAATCCAATACGTTGAACATTTTGGATCTGGTGTCCAAAGGTGTTGAACATAAGACTGAGCGGCCAACTTTTGCAACCATTTTGAAGTCGAAGTGATGGAAAAGCCGCTTCTAACAGATAATAGTGTTGTTGTGTTCCCGGTTGACAAGAACAGCACAAAAAAACCGGAGGAAATTCAAGCCGATCTGAGTAATGTCTGGAATCCAGTTTCTGAGGGGATTAAAATAGCTCACACTAGAAAATTGGGTAATAAAGGTCTTTTAATCCGTACAGCTGGAAAACAGGATCTTAATGCCATATTGGACTGCCCAAAATTTAGTGAAATCGGTCTACATGTCTCAAAACCACGGAAGCGATTGCCGAGGCTTGCGCTCTATGGGGTACAATCAAGTCTGACAGAGGAAAACTTCAGGGAAAGTTTGGTGAAACTAAACAATCTTTATGCCGAAGAAGTTGGAGATCAGATGAATTTCATATTCAAATTCGGCAGAAGAGAGCAATTGACCACTAACCGTGTGATTGAGGTTTCGCCTGACCTTCGCAAGAGGTTACTCGAAAGGCGAAGAATCTCCCTTGGATGGAGCTGTTGCCATGTCGAGGACTTTATTCGTGTTTCAAGATGCTTCAAGTGTAACGGTTTCGGCCATGTGGAGAAATTTTGTAAAATTGAACATCAAAATTGTGGTCATTGTGCTGGTAATCATGATTTCAAGGAGTGCTCTATGAAAAACGAAACACCGTGCTGCGTTAACTGTAAGAAGTTTGGAATCCCGCATTATCATCAGGCTAGCGACCGTACTTGCCCTAGCTATCTTAATGCACTTTCTGGTCTAGTGAACAAAACTGATTATGGAATTTAGTAAATAACCTCACAGGTACCCCACTGCTAAACTTTTTTCCGAATTCAATTGTATTATGTAATTGGATTTAAAAATATTTATCGGTTATTTTATCGAGGGTGTTGTAGACGGTAGGTGCCTACGTTTAGTTTTTAATTTATTATTTTATAGGGAGTATGGACATACGATTATTATAATATTTTATTATAATATTTTTTTATTGGGTGTATAAATTTAAACTTAAATGCTTTTGTTAATTTCATTTCAACATTTTGACTAAAATTGTAATTTACCGAGACTCCACCAGGGGACACAAGTTCGTAGGAACTTAAGCCGTGGTGGGCAAGGTGTGTAATTGATTTATTATTCCTATTTCATTTTATGTCCTTGTATAACTGTCCTATTATTTGTGTCTGTTTTGTATTTGCCAAATAAATAAATAAATAAATAAATTTAAAAAACTCGGGGGAGGTGTGGTGGTCCTTGAGGGCGCCACCTCCAGGGGAGTAGGAGCATACCCCCTCCTACTCCCCTAATGTACTTAGGGGTATAAAAGAGGCGAAATGCCCATAAATACACATTCCATTAATTGAACTCGAAGCGTTCTTATTTCAACTATATTGATTACCACAGTTAGTATATGTTAAGAGATTATCGAAATGCGTCCTTTTTTCTGTCCAATCATGTGTTGTTTAGTAATTTACCTATTACGGTAATGTATAGTAGATATCAATTTATTTACCGATATGGAGCGATTTTGCAAAGATCCTACCCTACAACACGGGCAAAGCCTAATGATGGGTAGGAAATCTGAGCAAATCGCATCCCTTCACGCATTTATATTATCGTAAAAATGTACAAAATGGCGCCAAATAAACTTATATCTATCTATCTAATAAGATGAAGAGAATTCCCAGCAAATAGAACATGATGAGCATTTTTAAGATACAACCGACAGCTACCACGACTCGACCTGAATAATCTCGGTGGCTCAATCAGACTCCCCTACCTCAGGATCTGGTCACCCTCGTTGATTATCCTCAAGTCTTATCCCCCCAGAAGGAAATTATATTCAGTATTTTATAGTATTGTAATTCTTATAAGCGGACCACGTTAGGGACTGATTTTTTGGTGAATCTTCAATTTCCATCTCAAACCTGTCAATAATGAGGAATTGTCGGAATTTCCTATTTTGACCCCAAAATCGGATTCAGCACCTCGAAAAACCTCCTACATCCAACTTTCAGCCCGTACTTCCTAATTAACGAATAAACAAAACGGTGTAGAAAACATGAAGTTTAAAAAAACCGGGAGGATGACGTCAACCTGGTACCTGTCAGCCTGGTACCTGTTCATGTACGGCCGCTTGAAGCGCTGAGATCTTGAAATATATAGTCCTCAGATGCAACATTTCACAAAACCAGTAAAGATCAAAATCGAAAAACAGAAGAAAAAAAAAATAGAAAAAGCAAGAGGGAAAATTAGGTTTCCCCTGTTTTTGTTTGATAACTTTCCTCTTAGATAACACGATTTCGTCGTACCATCGGGCAACAATCGGAAGAGACGGCGATCCGAACAGCCAATCAGGGAGCGTTTCCGCTTCACGTTGAAGAGGTCCGTTTTCCCGGTTATTTTTTGAAATCATAAATTTTTATTGTCTCCCAAAAATAACAGGAGACTTATTTTCCGAAATCAACCCGATTTTCATTGATCCCACACCATTAACTATTCAGGAAAAATGCAAACAGAATTCAGGGAAATTCCCCATTGCCTCTATGAAGTTGGAAAAGGGTAATAAGGAAACTGGAGCGTTTTGAGGGCCAAAATATTAAGTGAGCCAAAATGAGCTTATTTTGGGTAGATCACTGGAACAAATTGTTGAAATTGACAAATCAAAAATTGCCAATTGACCAATCAAAATCATGAGCAACCGTTGTATGGGCATCAATGGTGCGTATCTTTTTAAATATAATCATTACCTACATTCCTAGGAAGAATTCCACTCCAGGCCTCTGATTTCTCTGTCGCTAGACTGAGTTGAAGTTACAGTAGCAAAGCTTTCTACATTGGAAGAAGATGAAACCTGATGCAGTCTTTGGCGAAGTTTAGAGTGTAGCCGCAATATTCTGGGTGGAGGAGATATTGGCGGACAAATGGTGACAGCCATCGCTGACAGTACCCAACGGTGATGGTGAACCCGCTATTGTAGAACCTGAAAAAATGGAACACGCACATTAAACTTCCAAGGAAAAAAATTGAAAATCAAGTTTTCACAGGTTTCTTGCATTGCAAGACGGAATTACGTTGAATTCCGAGCATTCAAAAATGAAAAAAAAAATGCATCATTCCAGTTGTCATATTCACATCTTCTGTTGTTGGTAATTGCTCGTCCTACAGTAAATCAACGTGTGGCATGAAACTTGGGTCACTTTTACAATAAAGATTTTCAATTGTCTCGTACATTGGGATAATTAACTGTTCTTACAAACATGAAATCACTACGTACCGTATTGGAGAATCCGTCGCAACCAGCAAGTCGAGTGGTGTAGGAGGACTCTCCAATACGGTACGTTGATAATAATTGTAACTAGCGGAACTAACGCCATACATTTAGGGCGGTATTCATAGTCATTCCTCAAGGCGCGGATTTCCTCGACTCGAGTAAAGGTTTCCTCCAACTTATCTTTTCTCGAGGATTCCTCACCCTATTCATAGACGAACAGAACGCATTTGGAGGTCGACCTCAACTCGAGGAGACCTCGAGTTACCAGACGGTCGAGGAAGAATTGGCAGCCCTGTTCAGGTAACAGCTCAGTGAAGGTTTCATGGAGAAGGTTCGATTGTTTATTTCAGAATGGTTGGTGTTGTTTTTCAGCTTTGACTATGGACCATCACTGTTCCTGTTGTTCGTGTTCCTTCTTCAATAAAATAGTGTTTGCTACCTTTTAATTTTTTATATTAGTTTCCAAATGGAAAGAGAAAAGAAGAGAGCCGTTTTTAAGCGAAGCTGAATAAACTCTCAATTTTCGAGAAAAAAAAGTGTTGGGAGAAAATCGCGAGTGATTTCAATTTCAGTGGAAAGTACCCAACAGAAAGTAGCGTATTATATTCAATAAGTATATTATATTAATATTGGTGCTCCTTTTCTTTGCGCTCGTTCGTTGTTTTGTAATTTACAAAGTACCAAAGCGCTTTTCACCTGAGTGAAATGAGCCATAGATGAAAGGCGCATCTAGACTGACCCGCAACACTTCCCGACTCCTGCGGCCGCGTCATTCCGTTACAACAGAACTTCACATCCTTATACTTCTCAAATCAGTAGAAAAACCAATTTCTACTTTTCTCCTATGGGGTGACACAAATGAAGGCTTTAGAACTATATGAAACAAATTTCCATTAGTATTAATACGTGCTTTCAACAAGGAAAGTACCTAATAGGTAGGTACAGTACTATGAAGAGTTGAACATAGTCGATTACATTTTTTTATTCAAAATTCCCCCACCATATTTTAGTATATTGTTGAGGACATGTTGCTCGAACATTCACCAGAGTTTGGAGTTATTTGAAGATGAACATTTTTTGTAAAGTGCGAAAATGTTCGACATGTCTACTGAAATCAGCTATTATCAAATATTGGGCGGTCATAACTTTTCTTCCACTGAACCGGAATCGACCAAATTTCAGTATATTGTCGACTAGTTATGTAAGAAACATATGCCAGAATTTGGTGCAAGTAACTCAGTCGTAAGTACCCAGCCCTAGATGATGAAGAGAGATTCTGTTCTCTCCTGTTCACAGAAATACTCTCGGGCAGGAAGAAAATCGGGAGTACCTAGCACGTTTATCACGGTCTTTTTTGTAAAACGAAATTTCTTCCGAAATGTTCGATCATCCAATACCTACCTATACAAATAATAACATAACAAAATTACTGGCATTCACCGTGTTTATTATTATTATCATACCCACCTCCAAAGGGTTTTCTTGATCCCGCAAGTAACATTTCGGCCTTCGCTGATCTCGCGAAAATTCCTAAAAATACTCATCAAATTCCTCCAATCTTTCAGTATCATCGAAATCCATGTTTTCGGACGAAATAACCGAAGAATAGATCCTTAGAATATTTTATAACGACAACGCTTGTGATAACAGGTAGGTAGATATCATCAAAATCTTTCCTCAAGGTACCTTTTCACCTACCTTGGGCTGAGGAAGCTCGAAGGCCCTTTCTCGACTCGAAATATCTCGATTCGGCCTTAAAATTTCTCGACTCCACCTCCGAAGTCGTCTATGAATACCGCCATTGGAGGACGCCTTTAGCGGTTCGAGGACGCCTTGAAATGAGGCGACTATGAATAGCTTAAGGAGCCGTCGGGCCTCCTTAAGGCTTCCTCGAGAACTTTCTCGACTTGGAGGATGAGTCTGGCCTTGACTTTGGCTTAAGGCTTAACTATGAATAGCTCGAGGAGGAAAGGACTCCTCAAAGCGTACTTTGGAGGAGTCCTCCAACTCGAGTCATGACTATGAATACCGCCCTTAATACCATAAAATCATCCTTCACGAACTCATCAATGTTCAGTCGTTCTTATTGTCAACAGCCATGCAAAGGAGTGAGATGACCACAGGGTGCATCTCTATGTGCATCAGAAGTGCTGGCGAAGTGCTGATGATCAGTGACGGCGCAGCGTTCACTACAAAAAAAGTTTCTCTCTCAACTCATCAGCTGAAGGGGACAGCTCGATTATTGATACTGATGGAAACGAATCGGAGGACTAATGGGATGAAATCTGCGATTTACAAGACAGTGAAGATCATATACCTGATCCCACCTTTGTTTTTATTTTATTTATAGATTTTTCTCACTAACTTCGCTATTGTCTGTGGAGAACGAAAGTTTCAGTTGGAAAATTACTCAACTAAACAATGTGATTCATGTTTCGTTATTAAGTGCATAGCATATATTTGGAAAATCTACTTTCAAGACCTATGCAATGGGTCCCATGTTAAGGAACGGAAAGCTTTGGGAGTCGATTCTACAACTAATTCAAGTGAGAAAATGTCTGTTAGCAATTTTGTTTTAACCCCTTGATTTTCCAAGTTTGCCATTTTGAGATTTTTTCGTGTGTTTGGCTTACATCTACAAAAATTACCATAACTACCTACATTTATCGTAAAAAAGTCTGCCAAGTGGATGTGGCACATAGCTTCCTCGTATCCATAACCCGATTGTATAGATGACCCGATGCATAGTAGTTAATCTCAAAACACCAATCTCTAAGTACCGTCAACTGGTACAACTTTGTGCCAATTTTGAGGTTTTTTACGTGTAAATACTTTACTTTTCATCGTATATTATTGAAAAATTTACCCAACGTACCTCTACTTTCCAAGTATCAAATGCCACCATGAAAAAAATTCTATCTCTTATGCAAGAATAGAGAGAATTGTTTTATCGTGGCACATTCTTGTAACCCATAAGGGTACAACAATGTACCAAAATTTTTATTAGCTTGAAAATATACGAATATCGAGCAGTGGACACTTCTTGCCCTGGTTTCTTTGTTACTCATCATGTTAACTTTGAAAAGGAACCAAAAACAAGCTTGTTTCTAAAAAAATTTCAATATTTTTCAACTTTTTAGGGAGTGTGTGATCACAAAAAACTCGAAACCTTATCTTCTTCATTTTTTAATAAAATTCAGTAAGCATAACACAGAAAATATATTTTTTATAACAAAATTATAACCCTGATTTATATGGCTCAATTCAAAAGTAATTCCAAAACCATGGATGAACGGATGAACCGAAAATTTTGAGATTTTTAGGTAACCATCAGGAGGTTAGTTTTAACAAATCGGAGTGAAGATATTTGGAGTATTTAAATTTTTCAAATGTATGATACCAACAAAAATATATGATAACATTTAAAAATCTAAAATGTAAGCTCATTGCTCTATTTCTTGACTAAAAATATGAAGAATTACCAAAAATAGTCCCTGTAGGCCTATCTGATGCGGTGATATATGGGGGAAATGGTTAGGATCTCCCCCTAAAAGGTTTGGGTACCGTAATTTGGTTTGATTCGTGAACTGTGACATTTGGATCGTCCACGTGATAAAAAAAATAGAACAGAACACTTTAAATATCAATGCATAAACGGGAAAAAGTTGGTGGCACAAAGTTGTACCCTGTTTGTCCCATTTTTTACTTTCCTGTAAATATCAAAGGAAATAACACACTCATGAAAAAGGCAAATATGGCAATTCGTTGCTGATATTATAGGTTTGAAAATATAAACTTACCAGAAACGTGAACCAAACGCTAGTGGGGTACCCAGAGGAGACTTTTTGGACAAATTCAACTTACGAAAAAAACCGGGAACAGATACAATTTTATCACAGTCGCTGATGTCCACTGATAAGCTTGTTGAGTTGGTTAACCTGTGCCTATACTATTGTCCTTGCCCCTGTGATTTTTCCTGAATTAATAGCTTTATCCCAGGAATCGCTAGGCAGCGCTGACTGTGAAAAACGTTTGTGGCACATTGTTGAACGGGGTGGCGAAAGTTGTACCAGTTGACGGTACCTTTCACTACCCTTTCAAAATTTTTTATCAAATTTTCATCAAATTTCATCAAATTCGGATGAAAAATGTAAATGTTATGGCTGTTATAAGGAATTCACGTTTGCGCATGCGCAGCGGCTACTATCAGTCCGGGGTGATGATTTTCAGAGGGGATCATCTAAATACTAATCTGTAACATCCCTGAAAATTTCATTGGAATCGGGTAGAAAATGTGGAAGTTATGGCCGTTACAAGGAATTCACGTTTGCGCATGCGCAGTCGGTTCTATCAGTCCGAGGAAGATGATTTTCATAGGGAACCGTCTACACACCAACCCGCACAATCCCTGAAAATTTCATAGAAATCGGACAATAACTTCCTGTAGTTATGCTCGATACAAGGAATTAATGACAGACAGACAGACACCGAACCAAAATTGTTCAGAAAGGTCTAAAACGCAAAACGAGAGTGAAAATTTTGATTTTGGAGAACTTTTTTTTTCGTCCTTAAAAAGTGAAAACAAAGCTTCCGCTACCTTGGTAGACTCGGAAGCAATAAGGGCACCGTTGGAAAGGATGTCAAATTCCCCATCTTTCTAATGCCTACAAAAAACTATTTACGGGGTCCTGATGGGTGAAAAATCAAGTCGTTGAGTAATGTTTTTCAAGCTGGCGATATTTCCAATCTTTTCTTCTGTTTGTTGCAGTTTTACTGACAGTTTTCCACACGTACCTCAACACCAAAAACTGCGGAAAGATCTCTGCTTTCCAATGGTATAATCAAAAAAATTTACAACCGAATTTAAGGGAGAAATTTGTGTTTGAACGTGGAAAAACGTGGATTTTTTTCAACGAAATCGACGGTTTGGCGGGAGGACGCCGGGAAATTCACCGCCACTGCTCCTCCCAAGCACCGTGTCCCCCGTCAAAACGGGTTTTTTCCACGTTCAAACACAAATTTCTCCCTCAAATTCGATTGTAAAATATTTTTTGATTATAATATGAAAGCGGAGATCTTTCCGCAGTTTTTGGTGTTGAGGTACGTGAAAACCCATGGGGAAGGATAACAACCCCCCCTAACAACCAAGAGAAAACCCCGCTGCAAATTATTACACAACGGTTTATTATATTTCTGTATAGATCACTCGTCTGCAAAAACCACTGCTTTGCCACTGCCTTGATTACTGGTTGCTAAGGAAGCAAAACTGAATACAACTCGAGGAAACGAACCGCGATAGCATTTTGGTCAGCTAAAATTTGAACGGTGATTAGGCCTCTTTTGCGATTCGCATGCTTGTTTCTGATCTATCATTAGTTCAACCCTTAAGTACTCATGGGGAGTGAACGGTTTGTCCAACAGAGCTCCGGCTGGTCTCTTAAATTGTTAAAAATTCAATACTATTTCAAATTGGAGAAAAAACAATATTTTTCGATAACTAACAATAAATTTCGAGAGTTTTCGAGCTAGGGCACTTTCGAAAATTTCAACCCTTATTGTTCACCCCTTAGAAGTGACTGACATCAACCAAAAGCTTCGGGGCACAACTAGACCCCAAATGGAGCCTACATACCAAATTTCATCAAAATCGGTCCATGGTAACTAAGGAAAGTGCCGCATAAGGCGGACGGACGGACAATTTTTAGGACGTCCCACAGTAAGACTTGGGCGTCCTTATGCGATCGATCTGGGGTGAAGTTGGACAACACTCAACAGAAAAAAAAATAACCAGACAGTAATCCGTTTTAGACCATTCTGAATAGAAATCCGCGAAAAAAACCATAGGTGTATGTCAGTGTGTGTGTGTGACAAAATCTTGTGTCGTCTGCACAAGCCTTAGTACTCAACCGATTTTCCTGGTTCTTTTTTTGTTCGACGCGGAAAACTATCTAGTTGTGCACTACGTCGCTGGAATTTCGAATTTTGCCTTCTAGGGGGGGAAAGGGGGGGTTAATGCTCAAAAAACGTGCGTTTTTGGGCATAATCTTGTGTCGTCTGCCCAGGCCTCAATTCTCAACCGATTTTTGTGGTTCTTTCTTTCATCGACGCGGAAAACTATCTAGTTGTGCACAACGGCGCCGAAATTTTGAATTTTGCTTTTTAAGGGGGAAAAGGGGGGGTTAATGCTTAAAAAACGTGCGTTTGCGGGCATAATCCTGTAAACTCTGCCCAGGCCTCAATTTCCAACCGATTTGCGTGTTTCTTTTTTTGTTTGACTCAAATAACTTCCGAGTTGTACATGATTTTACCAGAGTACCAAAATTCGCAAGGGGAGAGGGTGAGTGGGGGGATAATATTCACAAAATATCCGATTTTTCAATATTTCGGTTCCTTTATAGCTTACTAATTATACCCAAGCTTTGAAATTGAGGAAAAATTCTCATTATACCTCCGGATTTTCATGAATTATTCTCTGCACCACCATGGAACTAATAGTGGTGCCACCATGGTGCCAGGACATGGTGCCATGATGCCATAAACCGCTTATTTCGTGTTTTTTTTTGTTTTTTTTTTTGTATTTCACCTTGAATACGGATGTGAACTCCGACGGACTGCCTACCAAAACTAACAGATGAAAGTTCAATGTTACGACGTATTTCCGCTTTGATGCCAGACTGGCACCATTGTTGGCGTTGGGGAGGTGGTGGTGGGGGGGGGGGGTGAACTCGAATTCGCATGTTGGGTATCGTAGGGTAAAACCACCAATAGTCGGCACTGTTAAGCCCGATCTTCAACTTCAAAACGCAGTTATAAATCAGTTTTGAGTGCTAATCCATTATTTTTTTTTTCTTTACGTAGATAAACATCTGTACTTCATTTTAAAAAATACTAGGAAACTTCATAACAACTTTTGAATCGAGTTGTCAGGCAATTCTACACAAACAACAGATTTCCTAGTAGCCGGCACCCATTTTGCCATCAATCGGCACGGCTTTTAACCAATAGTGGGCACCAGTCCACTATTGATGGGCACTGCTCACTACTAATAGTTGGCACCTGCCAACTACCAATTCAACGCTGCCATACCAATAGTTGGAACAGGTTTAGATTCTGGTGAGGGATAGAAAAAAACGTAAAATGGTAACGAAAGGTAAAATAACGTTTTTATTTTAATCAGCCTTTAAGGTTAACTGTGAGTTACCGAGGTACCGACCTACTGTGCAGTGAAATACCAGGTTTTCCTCGACAAAATTTGGTGTTGAACACTCTAATTATTTTGACATATCACATAAATTAAGTCCCAAACGATAGAGGTGAACGGATGAGACAAGAAATATCACAAAAGTTTGAATAGGTATAAAAGGAAATCAAACGTTGGTTTCAAACTAGGTATAAAGTTAAAATTTAATATTTTATATTAAATACCAAGTGGGTGTGGCACATAGCTTCCTCGTATCCATAACCCGATTATATAGATGATCCGATGCATAGTAGTTAATCTCTAAGTTTCTTACACTACCATCATAGGGGACCATCTACACGCTAATCTGGACAATCCTAGAAAATTTCATAAAATTCGGATGAAAAATGTAAGTTTATGGCTGTTACAAGGAATTCACGTTCGCGCATGCGCATCGGCTACTATCAGTCCGGGGGTGATGATTTTCATAGGGGACCATCTACAACGTAATCCGCATAGTCACTGAAAATTTCATCGAAATCGGGTAGAAAATGTGGACGTTATGGCTGTTACAAGGAATTCACGTTTGCTCATGCGCAGAGGCTACTATCAGTCCGAAGGTGGTGATTTTCATAGGGGACCATCTAAATACCAATCTGTAACATTCCTGAAAATTTCATCGAAATCGGATGGAAAATGTAGATGTTATGGCCGTTACAAGGAATTCACGTTTGTGTATGCGCAGTCGCTTCTATCAGTCCGGGGCTTCTGTAAATTTTAAGGCCTTGATTTCCATAGGGGACCGTCTACACACCAACCCAATCCCTGAAAATTTCATAGAAATCGGACAATAACTTCGTATAGTTATGCCCGTTACAAGGAATTCATGACAGACAGACACGGAACCCATATTGTTCAGAAAGGTCTAAAACGCAAAACGCGAGTAAAAATTTTGATTTTGGAGATCTTTTTTTTCATCCTTGAAAAGTGAAAACAAAACTTCCGCTACCTTGGTAGACTCGGAAGCAATTTAAGTCTCAAAATAGGTACCCTCCCCCCTTCACGTAGTAGGTAGGTACCCCCCACCCTCCCCTACTCATCTCAGCAAAAAATACCTAGCGATCACCTCCAGTGTTAATAACGGGCACTGCCGACTATTGAATACTGGGCATGCTGATTATTGGGTTCTACCAATAGTCGGCATGCCAGTTATTGAATGATCGGCACTGCCCATTATTAGTTTTATGGTGTGCCGAAATCTGGATAGAGCTACGGAATAACAATTTAAACTTTAGAAATTATGTTTGGTTACGAAAATTGATCAATTCAGATCAAAAGACTTCATGATGACAAATGCAAGCCGAAATCCAATAGTGGGCACCCCAAGCCAATTATTGAAATTGAGGTTAATTTTTATCCAGAACTGGGCACATCTGCGATCCCCAATATAATTAGATAAAACGTATCAAAAAATAATGCAAATGAAAGCTTGAAAGCTGGAGAATGCAACAGAATCGGAAAAAAGTACGAAAGAATCAATTACCAGCGAGCAGTACCCAAATCAGCACTGTCAGTCCTTAAGAAAAAAATAGCGGGAGGTCTGTTACGAGGACGCGCAATGGGGGGGTACTGTCAAAAAATGTTTTTCCATCTGATTTTACTCCTGCTCACGGCCCACAAACAAGCTGACGAGCTTGGTATTCAGTTGTAGCCCGTGAAAATATTTTTTTAAGCCTCCTAGGTCACTCCCAAGTCTTATTCTTGACCAGAATGTGTTAAGAGTGCCGACTATTAGGGGGGGTGCTGGTTATTGGTGGTTTTACCCTAGATCATGGATTTTTAAATGCTCTTCAGATTCGAGGCTCCCATGCCGCTAGAAATGTTAAGGTGGATAATGGTGAGGGGGGTCACTATTTCTTGCCTAAAGTAATACACCAAATTACATCGAGTGAGACAGTTTTATCACTTAACAACTGGTTAAACTGATCTAATGCTTATCCAATGGGACGTCCCCTGGAATGCATGCATTACTAAACAATATGTTTTATTCGATTTTCGGATTCTACGTACCTTGAAACGTAAAACATCAAATTTTGATGGGGGGAGGGGGTAAAAAAAATTGGAATTTAAAAAACTTTGGAAAATAAAGGGTGACAATGAAATAACTAGGAGACACTTTCTTACTTAAATTAGTAGTAAAATCGACTCCCGAAGTTTTCCGGTCCTCAATATACAGGTTTTTATACAGGAAAAAGGTTTTGTACAGGTAAACCCTGTATAAAAAGAAAATATACCTGCATAAATAAATGTTGTTTTTTCTCCTAATTCAACTATTGATAAATTAAACAAGACCTGCTCACCTTCTTCAACAATGATCGGCGGAATCGTCGTATTCTTGTTTGAGTGTGTTTTAAGTTGCACTTCCTCAGCATGTTGTCCCCGCTATCACTTCGATAAAGTCTGTTTAGAACAGAAATTTAATTTTTAAAACTAGGTACCTACATACGTCTGTTTTTATGTTTCGTTGCAGAGCACAAAGCTATTAGGTAGGATTTTGAATCCTTCAAGCAAACTAACTAGGTAGGTAATTATTAGTCATTATAAATGTCTTCAAAAAGATTATCAACAAGCATTCGATGGTCTTAGCAGAGCAGGGATAATGCACGCGTTGAAGAGAAACGGGATCCTACAAAGCTGATCAGGCTAATCGAAATTACCCTTCAAGGAAGCACTTCGTGGATTATGGTTGGTGACCGCTGCGAGGAACCCTTTGAGGTAGGCTCGGGCGTCAAACAGGGAGGTTCGCTGTCAGCCACACTGTTCAACCTGGCTCTGCATGAGGCTGTCAAGAATGCAGATAAGAAGGGAACAATTGTCGACAGAACATGGCAGATTCTGGCTTATGCCGATGACATTGCTTTATTGGGGCGAAGTCTTGATGCCCTGCAGGAGGCTTTTGGGGTTTTGCATGAAGGGGGACAGCCAATGGGTCTGCGAATAAATGAAAGCAAAACTAAATACCTCAAGATATCTCCCCCGAGCCGTGTCCAGCGGGTTCCCAGAGGGATGACGTTTGGTTCTTATAAGTTTGATGAAGTCAGGTCCTTCACCTATCTGGGGAGCTTGGTCACGAATAGACCAAGTACAGGATGAGATATGCTCACGAATAATGGCAGGCAGCCGAGCATTTTATGCCAATATAAAACTCTTCAAGAGCCGTGCGATCTCCAGATCAACGAAGATGAGGCTATATAGATCCCTAGTGTGGCCTGCAGTTTGTTATGGATCGGAGGCTTGGACCATGCAGGCTGAGGATGAGGCTAGACTGCGGATATTTGAGAGAAGGATTATAAGAAGGATCTATGGAGCGGTCAGAGTGGGCCAAGGGTGGAGAGCAAGACAGAATGCAGAAATTGATGAATTATTAAAACATGAAGACATAGTCCGATTCATCAAGGCTGGGACATGTCGACTGCATGCCGGTGGAGGCCTGCCCGAGAATGATGATGCGAGCTAGGATGGAAACTAGAAGACGAAGAGGTCGTCCTCGGAGTCACTGGCTTGATGATGTCTTGAGAGACCTCTGGGTGGTGGGATTGCGGAGGTCTCAGGCGGGTGACTGTACCCAGTGGCGGAAGGGTGTTCGGGAAGCCAAGGGCCACATCGGCAAGTGCTGTGTGTGTGCTGTGTAGTTAGTTATAAATGTCTTCTATTGAGGGATTAAGTTGTCTTAATCATGGATAATGATACACTTTATACGAGTTGCTCACCTTTGTCATCAACAGGCCTTGGAGTTGAAATTCGTTTTCTTCTCCTAGAGACCGATTCTGGGCAGCGATATTCAACTCTCACGCATGTAGCACTAGGTTCAGAAATACCTACAAAAACAGATAAATTAGATGTATTCAGCGGTACTCCGCCTGTTTTTGATTTATAATTACCTTTATAATTAACAGTTGTTATGCGGAAATGAGCTCGAAAGATAGCAAAGAACAGTATTAATATGATAGGCTCAAAATGATATGCTGCACGACTGTGTTTAGAAACGCTGCAAATTATTACACAAAGGTCTATTATTTTTCTAAATAGATCGTCTGCAAAGAACTCAGTTTTGCCACTGTCGCCATTCTTCTGGAGAACATAGAACTAATTATCTCTTATTACCAAGCAGATTTCCGCGCATACGATAATTTTTCGGGAATTTCTCCCCTCAAAAGTGACATGATTTCCCTCCTACTGCAGCTTGAAATTCGTGCATTACTACACGAACATCAAATTTCTCACCTCTCCAAATTCTGTGTCAAGGTTTCACCATGGGAGGTTGGGTGTATTGCTTAATGCTCCCGAGCAGTGAAAGTGGGAGCTTAATGCTCTGAAATGAAAAGTGCCTAATGCTCCCGTGGTGCTGAATGATCCGGCCGGAATGACTCGGTGGTGCCTAATGATCCCTCCATGAAAACTCCATGTCCGGCCAGATAGTTAGGACTGCCGTGTGCATGGCTTGTTCGAAGTCCATTACGAATGTGGTTGGTCTAAAAGTTTCTCCCACCATATCCTGGCATTTGGTAACTATGGCGCGCAGACACTGTTCGTAGGTGGAAATGTCTTTACCTCGCAGAAGACAGAACGCTAAGGGAATGTACATACCGTTGTAGTGCCCATGTAACGTGAAAAATTGGTAAAAAAATTTGGTACAAAATTTGAAAGTCCCATCCATATACACCACTGAGCAGGACACCAGGCATTGCATATTGGCGAGGCAGGAAAATATGACAATGCCTGTTTCGGAGTCGGCGTGCAACAGAAACTCATCTCCCCGCGACGTTTCTGTTTTCATTTCACGAATGACTGAAAAAACTTCTTGTGCGGATTTTGGTAGAGTGGGCCGTCGTTTTCGTTTTTGTTTGTAGACCACGTACCGCAAATTTATCACGTCACGGACATTAGGGCTCATGTCAGGATTTTCCATTAGCGCTCTTCTTATGACCTACGAACGAATAACAAACTGAATAATGTCCAGAATAAACTTACTATTTATGTAGCAAATATATTTTCTTAGTTCCTACCTTACGGGGAGCAGTGGATATGTCTTCACAAGCTTTCCTTTTAACACTGGTTCGCAGTTCGACGACATCGAAATCATTCGGAGGTTCGTGAGCGTGAACCTCAGATGCGAAAATCACTTGTTCACCTAACGTTTTCAAAAATGCGCCACATTTCGCCGACGTCCTCTGCGCACACGTCCACCTCAGGACACTTTCCGCCAAATCTTTGTGGTAAACGAATTTGAAAAATCGCCCCGAATTTCCCTCGCTACGAAATATCATGTTACCACCTTTGCGACCGCCACCTTTCACCCACCGAGTCTCCATTGAGTTCATCGTTAATACTGATATGACCCATCACTGTCTATCGCTAACGGAATCGGAATCTCGAGACAAGAGTGGGATCATAAGGCACAGTTCGATAACGACAATGCGTTGGAAAGCGGAGCACTCAGCTCAGTCCTAAAATGACTTTCACTTTCCGTCGGCTCGGGGGGAGCATTGGGCCATACGCCCGGAAGGTTGACTAGATCGTTATAGTTCGCGGATCCGCCACCTAGGAGGCGCCACACAGACACAAAGTTTCTGTGGTAAACCTATACTTACCACGTACCTCCAGCGATCGCATTTTGGTCAGCTAAAACTTGAACGGAGATTAGGCCTCTTTTGCAATTCACACTCGTGTTTCTGATTTATCGTAAGTGTGTATTAAAAGTGCTGTCATTATGTAATTTTATGTTTCTAGTTTGTAGTATCGACTTGTGATATACTGTTATTAGGCCTTGTCCTATTGTATTATCACCAAATATATACAAATATAAAATAAAATAAAATCCATTGGCCAATCACGCATTCAAATCCGCCTTAATTGGAAAACTAACGCTTCAATTATCAAAATTTGTAATATTCAATGTGGAAAATACAGGTATAAAGAAATTAAAATTCAGGGGCTCTTCACTGCTGGTACCTGTGCCTCGTATGAACAGGGGTTTGATGTTAATTTCAAGCTCAAGTATTTTCTAGGCGAAAAAATTACAGAGTAGATTAGATTACCTTCCGGCAACCCTTCGGTTTGTTTTAACGGGAAAATAATCATGTTCTAACAAACGAATGAGGTAGGCACCTATTACAGCTGGACAGGAATTACATGAATTACATTAATTCTAAAAAATAATGTCAACATGAGACATTCATACCTTCACGCAATCCCGTAAAGGATTGAGCTCCTCCATGTTTGACTCCATTTTTTGACAGGGTCGCATCTTCTGTGTATTTAAGCGATGAAAATAGAATTAAACAAATTGACAGCATAATTTTCTTGCCAAAAACCAAACACCTGCCGGTTTTTCTACGAAACATCTGCGATAGTAATTATAATACGGAAGTTTACGACCAAACAGCCCTTTTACGCATGAGCAAGTCCAAAATAGTGTAATTTTGAATTTCAAGTATAAATATGTATCTATTTCCATCAATAAACTCACAAATTGAGTGTTTATACTCGAGAATATCCTGTACATTATATGTTGCTACATTTCAATGTTGTAAGGAGATAAGTACCTACTTACCAATAAACTGTAAGGTTCTTTTTTCTAGTAGAATCAGTCAGTTGACTTCCAAGCCGTTTTACGTCTCTTAGCACTTCCTCGTTGAGTTGTATGCAGATGTGAGGTACGACGTGAGGTTTTAGTTCCAGTTGTTAACTCAACCGTTTTTAACCCAAACCAATTTTCGGCAGCTTGTTGAAGCTAAAATATGACCCAATACGTTATCAGCAACAATATAACAGGTAGGTAGGTATCTATGAATAATCTTATTTGTTGCGGTTCGAGTTCGAACTTGAGAAGTACCATCCTGTTCTTCTGTAGGGTGAATTTTGGTCGTGTATCGAAATTATCAACGTCCATTCTGAACTATTGCAGCTACAAGACGAACGTAAACGTTCGCGATCAGAAGAAAGTATGTGATCGAATTGCTTCCTGCCGTACTTTTCTTTATAATGAACAGTATCACTTTTACTTTTTGATAATGAAAGACCAAAGCCAAACTAGCTCTGAACAATTAACGAACGTACATACATGTCACATCAGCAATTACGCTGATATTCACTTTTTACGCTGACATAGCGTCGAGAGTGCATAACAGCAACTCAGCAAGCGTCGAGCCCGCGCCCTTTCCACAAGTCTCCCAAATACAGTACTAACGTTGGTACTTACGGGTACCAACAAACATCATACTGCGAAATGTAGAGTAGGTATGTAAATATAACTATATCAGAACAAAACCAGTAGTTCTGATATGGAATAACATAACGTAAATATATACCTTTCAAATCCAGATAATAGATCACAGGAAAAGTGAAGATACTGCGAAGTGGTCATCACAGCAATGGATGGCAGGAACCTGATAAATCTGTATGCTAAGCTAAACGACCGTCTTTCCTTTTCTCACGGCACTGGTATGAACAGTTTTCTACAGACTCACAACCGCGGATAAAACACTTTTTCACCATTTGAATAAACGATTTGAATAACTTGTCTCCGGTACTCTGAAACGATGCACCACAGCAAAATCAAGTCAGACCGTTACCATGCCGCACGGTCATGGAATACTTCTTCATCTTCTTCTCTGGGTTTGCTGACCGTAATCTTGAGTATGGAAGCATGGAATGCTTGTTCCAGCCACGGTACTATGGAATACGGATGTCAGGAAGTTGGGCATGGACATGGACTAGAATCCCCTAGTATACTAGGTCCATGGGCATGGATGTACATTGTACAAATCGTGTGAACAATCCATTAAATTCCCAATGGATGGATAGATGGATTATCCAATGGGGAAATTGCCTCAATTTTAGATTCTGGAATTTCAAGTCAAATCCTATAATAGGGCCCTAGAATAACGTTTAACACTAGGAATAACCAAGGGGAAAAATTACCGTAGGAGAAAATTCCTAAACAAGTGAAGCCTCTGTTACAAAACACCGCGAAAATCGAGGAATATTGTTGACGTCATACAAAAAAAAAACGACGCAAAAACAACTCCGACAACAGACAGAGTTCTAGCACCGCCACACAAAACGATCCAGTGAAATGGCTATTCGAATAATGTACCCCCCGGGCATAGTGCCCCCGTCATGAATGAAACCTCCGCGGTCATGAATGACGGGGGACCAATACGGGGGACACTATGCCCGGGGGGTACATCGGCGCGGGGTTAAAAACTAAATACGAGAAGATGAAGACTATTAATGCTTGATAAACTAGTAGGTAGAATAGAAATTGTAAAAAAGTGAGTAACATAGTTTCTTTTGGTCACTTTTGTGTCTTGAGTTCTGCCCTCCTTCCTAGTTCACACACTCTTGTGTTAATCCTTGTAAGCTAAAAGTTCGTGTATGTTCCGCTTCTGTGGTAAGCGCCACAGAACCTCCTTTGAAGTCAGATTGGTAGAATATCCATTACGTTTCAAACATGGCTGCCTCTTGTAAGCCTATGTGCTTGACAAATTGGGTACCAGTGGTAGAAGGCAAATCCCACCGCTGCCACCAATTTGTAAGCCTACCGTTTGACAAACTGGATGCCAGTGATGAGGACAAGTGTCACCGCTGTCACCAATTTGTAAACTATTACTTGTCAAAGTAATGGTAGATGTTATGTGGTTTAACATGGGTTAAACAGGAAAACTAAATTATTGTGCAGAAATTAATATATTTTACAAAGCCTCCTACTGTTGTAGGTACAAAACAAGATAAGAACCCCCGACATGGTTGCCAACATAATAATAAAGTTAGATTTGCCAGTATGAAATTCACAACAGTAGAGAAAATTGTAAGCCTATGTGCTTGACAAACTGGATGCCAGTGATGAGGGCAAGTGTCACCGCTGTCACCAGTTTGCAAACTAATACTTGTGAAAATGAAGTTAGTTACCTAGCACAAGCGGATGGTGAGTAGGATCCTGAAGGGATTCTACCCTGTGTTTCACTGTGAAATGGGGAGTCAAGAGAAAAATCGAACAACTTAAAATTACGTTAAATTTAGGGTAATAAATTGTATTTACCTTTTGAAGTTATGGTAGCTCTTCGAAGGTGTTGACACCGTTGAATTACAATAATAAAATGCTGTTAAACCTGAAGGGTTGTTCTTTATTTACCTCGGATCACCTAGTGTGTCCTTTGCCGGAAGGGCGTGTTCTCTGTGTCCTTCGTGTTCTGAAACACGAATCTAACCTGATCGTCCTCGTGGACGTGTTCTCGACAAAATGTGTCCTAAGGACACGACCTGATAGGGTCTGACTTCAAAGAAAGAATAAAGTGAATTTAAATGGTTTCAATTCTACCCCTAGTGAGTTTTAGCTGAGATATTGCAGGATGAACTAAGAAACAACACAAATATGGAGTAGAATACCAGGAACAAGTGTTTATTACATAAACAGATAGTTGAAAGGAAATATTACAAGCCTGAAGGGCGTATGTTCTTTTACACAATTTGAATTTAAGGAGATCAATGAAAATGACAAGAATATTCTCCGCAATAGTTCCGTAGCAAACAATACATTCAATTTTATCTTTCTCAATCAATTTTACAATCCGTGTTCTCACCGTGTCTCGTGTCTTTTCAATAACAATTTTACAACTCAAACTTTACCAAATTTTACTATTAATCGTTACTTTCTAATCACTGTTTTGTTTCACCTGCCTAACCATTTTTGGCCAAAAAGTAGTTAGAATTAGTTTGTGCACTCACGTGTTGGGCCCTAAGGCATCCTCGACGTTGAAGTGGTAGGTTGATGAGAGCTCTCCAGACGATCGACTTCTTGATCCGAATAGAGAATTTTGGGGGATACGACTCTAGGTACAGGGATTTTATTCGCACTGACTTCAAGAAGGGGGACAACTTTCAGCCTGGACTTACTCGACTAGCTAGCAGGAAACATTCGGCTGGGACCTACTTGTTGCGCAGTTGGGGACGGTGTGATGGCCGCTTCAAACGGCAGAATCCAGGTGCTTCCCCCTCCAGTCGGTGACATCAGCCACTGCCTTCTCGACCACCCAGGTTGCCATTTGGCTAAGCTGATGGTTTGCTGCTGAGGTCGTCACTGGTGGTATGTTCCACACCCGGAGTCATGGTGGAAGTCGACTCGGACGCCTTTGGTGGTGTTCGGCGTCCTTCCAGTAGGGGGGCGGACCACGCCTCTCGGAACTGGCCCAGATTACCCCCCCACAGTCCTTCGCCGCAGGTGGCTCTGTGGAGGCGGCATCTTGGGGTCCAGGAAGGGAGGTACTGGCTTACCCCAGCCCCGTCACTTAGGTGTTATCAGTGAGCAGGGGCTCACAAAATGAAGTTAGTTACCTAGTGCAAGTAAATGGTGAGTAGGATCCTGAAGGTATTCTACTCTGTGTTTCACTGTGAAATGGGGGAGTCAAAAGAAAATCGAACAACTTAAAAATTACGTTAAATTTAGGATAATGAATTGTATTTACCTGTTGAAGTTATGGTAGCGCTTCGAAGGTGTTGACTCCGACGAATATACTAATAAAATAACTGTTAAACCTGAAGGGCTGTTCTTTATTTACCTCGGACCACCTAATGTGTCCTGTGCCAGAAGGGCGTGTCCTTTGTGTCCTTCGTGTCCTGAACACTAAGCTAACCTGGATGTCCACGTGGACGGTTCTTTCGACGAAATGTGTCCTAAGGACACGACCTGATGGGTCTTGATTTGAAGGACAATTAACTTGAATTTAAATAGTTTTATTTTACCCCTAGTGAACTGAGCTGAATAAGAGCAGGGTGAACAGAAAGACAAGACAAGTTATGGAATAGAATACCAGGTAAGAGATGTTTATTACATAAACAAGATAGTCATTGCTCAAAGTACAACAGCCTGAAGGGCATAAAGAAAATATAGTATTTAATACGAATGAGATCGTGATTATGAAAGGACTAGCGTTCTGAACAAGGTTATTAAATTCGACAACACTTTCAATACTTGCTAACTCAAAATAACGAGATATGTCTCTCTCGTGTTCTCGTGTATTTTACACTCGTGTTTTCCAATACAATTTTCCACAGTTAAAGTTTATTAATTTGTCTGTTGTCTCAATACTCTACACAGCTTTATTATCACCTGCCTAACCATTTTTGGCCAAAAAGTAGTTAGAATTAGTTTGTGCACTCACGTGTTGGGCCCGAAGGTATCCTCGACGATGATGTGGCAAGGTTGATTGAAGTTCTCCAGTTGGTTACTTTCTTGATCCGAATAGAGAGATTTTGGGGATATGACTCACCAGTTCAGGGGGTTTTGACTCTCGCGCTGACTATTGAGAAGGGGGACAGGGGAAGACGTTTGGCCGGGACGTACTAGTCGAGCTTGCAGGAAACGTTCAGCCTGGACTTACTAGTTGAGCGGTTGGGGATGGTATCATGGTGGATCCAGAATGTTCGATCTCGATGGTTTCCCCCTCCAGCCCGTGACATCATCCATGGCCTTCCCGACCAATCAGGCTGCCACCCAAGTCAGGCTCTGCATCTGCTGCTGAAGTAGTGATTGGCCATGTTGATTCCACCCCCGGCAGTCATGGTTGAAGATTGGGTTGGACGCCTTAGATGGAGTTAGGCATCCTTGCAGTGGGGGCGGCATCTTGGGGTTCAGGAAGGGGGGTGTAGATCTACCCCAGCCCCATCACCTGGGTGTTGTCAGTGAGCAGGGGCTCACACTCTTACACTTTGCCACCACATTTAAAATTTCCATCTTCCTTAAATTCTCTAAATTTTTTGGATGCGTTTTCGAGCAGCTCACTATGGTTTTATTCCATAAAAATAAACCCTCATTCGAAAAAAAGTTAGGCAAATTCCCCATTTTGCTGCCATGGCGAGACCGTGGTAGGCATCACCTGATGGGGGATGAGCCCCTTGTAGGGATGCTATCAAAGGACTGATATGACGGAGGGGTCCTTTGCCCGAGGGGTCATTTGAAACCGGGGGGCTCTATGACGGGGAGATTTTCAGAGATGTTACTGATTAGTATTTAGATGGTCCCCTATGAAAATCATCACCTTCGGACTGATAGTAGCCACTGCACATGTGCAAACGTGAATTTCCTTTAACTGCCATAACTTCCACATTTTCGACCCTATTTTGATGATATTTTCAGGGATTATGCGGATTAGGTTATAGATTGTCCCCAATGAAAATCAAGGCCTTAAAATTTACAGAAGCTTCTGCGCATGCGCATACGTAAAATCCTTGTAACAGCCATAACATTTACATTTTTCATCCGAATTTGATGAAATTTTCTAGGATTGTCCAGATTGGCGTGTAGATGGTCCCCTATGAGGGTAGTGAAAGGTACTTAGAGATTGGGGTTTTGAGATTAACTACTATGCATCGGATCATCTATATAATTGGGTTATGGATACGAGGAAGCTATGTGACACACCCACTTGGCAGAAGTTTTTTCAATTTTATTATTAATATATATATATTTTATTCACAGCATCAGAACGTTCGCGATTTTTAGTTAATAGAGATGTTGGACAACCGGTTTAACTGACTCGAGCGAGTTCCGAGACTTTTTCGAAACTGCTACTCCCAAATTTCCCCCACTACAAGCCCCGCCCCACTGATTTTTTCTTTTTGCCTTATCATTTTCTTGTTGTGATCAAATGTTATTTCTGAAGTGGTTGAATTTTGCTGGACATTCTTGTGTTTCGCTTTATAACAATAATTATCTAATAACCATCAAATTGTGCACTATCATTGAAATTGTTTCATATTCTTCCCCTATTGTTCCATATACTTCCCCTCCTCCATATTCGTACACATGGATACTTTGCACTGACAACTTTCATGGAGTGTGAAACTGTCATGGATGGTTTAGAGATAACTCGTCTTCTTCCATGGCTTTCAGTTTTGCACTGTGTTCCTTGTTTATGTTCAAAATGAAATTCAAGTTAACCTCATATCAACTTCACCGGCTGGGGGATGGTGTCAGTGGATATTATCAGGAATGTTTTGTTTTCGTAGTAGTGTCAGTTCATTCTGCTTAGAAATTGTCGTATTTTGAATTACTCAAATGTTTTATCAAGTTGAGATCGCTCTTCAGTTTCTATCGAATAACAGGTAACTAAGCACCCAGACTTCTCGTAATTCCTGCACTAGATGTGTGAAGGCAATCAAAAAGTAGCTTGACTGATACCAACGTAGGAAGTGTCATGAGACTGATGTCATAAACTTTGAAAATTTTGTCACCTTACGTTCTTAAGTTCTAACACCTTGGTATATCATGATATGTTGTGGATAATGAACATTTTAAAATCCTTATCCTGTAGAATAGTCTCGATTCGAATCAGTTAAACTAAGTAAAATAAAAATATCGTTTCAAACCTATCAAAACTATCCCGCAAATTATTTAATTGAGTAAGCAGGTCTTGTGCTGGATTCATTTGTAACAGCATCATGAATTAACTTACAATACATATCTACGTACAGTACCATGAAATTCACCCTATTCAGGTTGGTAATTCTCGGGTCTCGAGTACAACTTGGTGGAAAACGAATATACCCAAGATCATTGCTCGTTGCTTCATAGCATTACGAAGAGTACGAAGGTTAGATTGGCAACCATTCCTTGTACAGAGTAAGACCGTGCACCTCGAGTCATTTTAATCACCAAGTTTTAATTTTTAATGCTTGAGTACAACCAATCAACATCTCAAGTACAACCTTATCAAGCATCTCACCAGTGAGCATCCTTCCTGCAGTTACCTTGCTTTCATACCTTGTAATAAAAATATTGTTTAGTCGGAGAAAATGGGAGCGATTTTTAGTAAATAACTCATGGTAAGCACACAAGTCAGATGATATTGTACCTTGAGTTACAATCCTAGTGAAAGGATTGAATAAGAGTCATATTAACATTATTTATCTTGAACAAGAGAAATTTTAAAATAGCTTCAATTTCGCTAGATGAAAGGCAGACTCATAGCCAGGATTTTCGTTATCAGTGTTGCTATTGAAAGTATCGAAACGTTTAGATAGTAAAATACAAGAGTCATCCAGAAGGTAAGTTTACATTTTTGAAATATGGAAAAATTCTTGTATTTTATGAAGCTTACAGAATAATTTGCAAATGTTATAAACTATTTTTGACTATTCGCCGTTGAGTTCAAGACATTTCTGTAGCTTAAGCACCTGCTTTTTCATGCCTGTGTAATAGACCACCGCCGCCATCTCTTTTACCCACTGGACAGCTCCCTGGACTTCTTGATCGTCAGCAAATCGCTTTTCACACACGAAAACTCCTTCAATTTAGTGAACAGATAGAAGTCGGTTGGTGCTGTCGGGTGGTTGATAATTTCTCGTCAAAACGAAGTCAAAAGTTCTTGGGGTTACTCGCCTGGCGTTGTTGTGGAGGAGACTGATCCCTTTAGTTAACGTACGTTCTACGGTTCTGAGTAGCTCTCCTGAGTTTTCAAGGGTATTACAATATGTGGCATCAATTATAGTCTCCCTTTTGACATAAATTCGACCAAAAGGTCCCAATCCCAAAAGACAGATCCCTTGACTTAATTGGCTGAATATGTCGTTTTGAACTTCTTGGTGGCTGGGGAAGTTGATTGACGCCATTGAAGGGATTGTAATTTGGATTCTGGGGTGTAGTAACACACCCTTGTTTCATCCCCCGTTGCTATAGAATCCAGAAACTCCTCTCTGAGTGAACCGATCCAAAAATTAGCGCGCGGAGGTGACATAATTTTGCCAGTGTTCCTCCCGTGCATTCTATGCACCCATCTCTCAGAAAACTGCTTGTAACCGAGTTTTTCCAGTACAGTATCACCCAGGGGCTTCGAGAAATGCCTGGAAAAATTGCCATAAGCTCTGTTAGGATTATTGAACTTCGTCTCTATAATCTTAATCCTTGATAACGTTGTTGTTCAACCGGACCTTCCTCTATCCTTCCCCTCCCCTGCTTCCTCTAGTCCGCCACCAGTCTTCTCCTCCCAGCTATCGTATATACGTCCATAATTAGTATTTTAATCATTTCATTATACAGTGAAGTGATCAAAATTCTCATTGTTTTACTTAAACTCTCCCGGTTCCCCGTAATAGGTTATGTGCTCAGTGTGTGCGGGTTAATTTCCAAATAGTCGTTGTATTTGGATAAAATTTGGCAAGCCCTAACCTTGCTGCGCTAAAACCCTAGCCAAACCATGTTGCAGCAGACTCCCTCGAAATCGAGATCATGGCCAGCTCATTAACCACAATTCCTGTATTGACTGCTACAAATTTTAATAATTGGCGTTTCAGAATAATCTCGATTCTTAATAAAGAGCAATGCGCGGAAGTTGTGACTGACGGAGTGATGGTGTCTGAAAGAGACGAGGCAGACAGGAAGTCCTACATCAATCAATGTTAAAAGAAGCGAAGGCACAATCCATGATCATCCAAGGAATAAGTGACAAACATTTGGATTTGGTGGAAGACTGCAACTCAGCCTTAGAACAGATGAAGGCCTTGCAAAAGGTTTTTGCTCGAACCAGTTCATTTATAAAACTTACCTTTTGGAGACAGTTGTTAAACCTCCGGTCGGGCGTCGATGATCATCTCGAGGATCACTTCCTGTTATTCGATCCAATCATTCGACAGCTGAAAGAGCTTGGATCACAGATTGACAACAGCGACAGCATTTGTCATTTGCTCCTCTCTTTACCTTCGAAGTATGACTCTGTGGTGACTGCTTTAGAAACGATGACTGATGTAGAGATTGATTTCGTGAAGGCAAGATTGTTGGATCACGAGATAAAGCTCAATACCCGAGATGTTTGTTCCATGCCTGATCAAGAAACAAGTTTCAAGGCATCATACCACCCTCCTCCTACCAACTCGCGTCGTGGGTTTAGTCGTGGTGGACGTCGCGGACGCGGACGTGGGAGGGGCGGTCGATGGAATTTTGGGCAAAATCATCAATCTCATCACCAGAATAGCAATTTTCAGCAGTATAACTGTCATCAGCAGAATTTTCAACCAAGTTCCGGTCAAAACCGTCAGCAAGCCAACCTAGCAAGTCAAGCCATAATACTGTATGTAGCGAATTTGACCCAGCAAGAAGGTAATGAAAATGAAATCGTTTTCGTACTTGATTCCGGAGCCACAAATGACTTTGAAATGGGTAGTCTGGAACACAAAATGGAAAATGTTCGCAAATTGGATCACAAAGTATCTATAATATTGCAAATGGACAGATCCTGAAAGCAAACAAAATTGGAACACTTACAGCATACTGCAATGACCGTCCGGTATGTATTGAGGCTATAACAGTTCCTGAAATCAGGCATAATCTCTTGTCAGTCTCAAAATTGACAGAAAAAGGGTACCAGTTGCTGGTTGATCCATGCAGATTAAAGGTCCTGATTTTGTGTTGACATGCATTAAAAAACACAATTTATACACATTGAGAGCCACCACAAATAAATTCGAATGCGATGTTGCTGATGATACATGGCACAGAAGGTTCGGCCATCTCAACTACGAGTCACTTCGTCAACTTGGGTTGACAGTTCCAAAAAATAAGTGCTCTAGTTGCATGGAAGGAAATTAAAACGCCCTCCATTCAAAAAATGAAAATCGTACAACTGCTATAGGACAGCTGATTCATACAGACCTATGTGGACCAATTTCGCCAGAGACTACCATGGAAGAGAAATACATGCAGATAATCATGGATGATTTTTCACATTTCATCGTTATTCGACTCCTGAAAAATAAGAAAGAGGCAGAAAATAATTTGATTCAATTCATCAAGCAGGTCAAGACACAACATGGAGTACCAGTTCAAAGAATCAAATTCGATAATTGTGGAGAATTTCGTTCTACAAATTTTAAACATTTCGCAGCTCAAAATGGTATTCAGCTCGAATACTCAATGAGCTACAGCCCTCAAATGGCAGGAAAAATCGAACGAATGACTCAAACAATTTTGAATATGATTCGCACCAAAATTATTGACTCCAAAGTTCCGAAGAAATTTTGGGGAGAAGCAGCAAGATGTTCAGCCTACGAGTTAAACAGATCCCCTACAAGCGCTCTCAAAAATTGCCAAACTCCAGCACTTATTTGGCATGGGCGAAGCGAATTCAAAAAACTCCGAATTTTTGGTTCTCGAGCCTGGCATGTGGTACTTCCGAGAAGAAATAAAATGGAACCAAGAGCCCAAAAAGGAGTAGTAATGATGGGATACTGTGGAGGAGGATATCGGCTCTATGTACCTGATGAAAACAAAATAATTCGTTCACGAGACGTAAAGTTCGATGAAACAGTGATGGAATTTGAAAATTTACAAAATTTAAAGAATAACAGTATTGTAATGATTCTACAAAATCATAAACACACACTTGGCTGTACAAACTGAGACTGAAACTTTAATTGAAATATTTCATAACCAAGTTACCAATGTAACCAAGAATCCCAACACTACCCCCTCCCTTTTCCTTAGTGTTTTTAAGAATTTTCTCCCTCACTAATCTAATTCCTCTTCACAAAAGAAAGACCATAAGTTCCACAGACAATCTTGTTCCAGCATGAGGTCTTGGGTTTGCCCCTCTTGCCAGCGTCCGTTCTGGCTTTTCCACATCTTCTCTCGGGTAACAAAAGATATTTCCATGAAACAACCTTACTCGCTCTCAAGTATTCCCAGTGCTCTCGTTCCATCCATCTTTTGGGTTGGTACCAGTGACTAGTAAGTTCCATTATTCGATTCATGTCTAAGTGACTCTGGACTGAATCTATGCCATTCCTTTCCCCCCTTCCATAGACAGTGGTTTTCATAGTTTCTACCGTTCTGAACTTCCCTGTTGGGTGGAATTGCCCTTCCCATTCTACACTTTCCTGTGCCTCTTGCTCCAGCTTCCATCGTCTTGAGCACATCCCTAGATCCATACTCACTCAACTTTTCATCAAGCATGGTCATCAACTGCCCTCGTTTCCTCATTCGTTTCCATCGACTATGACTGGATCTTTTCTTGCCCTGCTTGGCTTCATTCGCTTCTCCCTCAGGAATCGGAACTGCATCTCTCCACACCGGGTCCACAACATTCCGTTGTCACGATGTTCACGAACTCTAATCTCCCTTGTGAGTCCAAGAGTTCATCCAATTCCGACGTTTCTCCAACGTCCTCAGATTCGCCTTCCACCTTCCAAATCGACACAATTTTCTTGTCTGTAGGCCTAGCATCGATAACGACCAACGTTTCCCATAGATTTTCTCCTCCAGCTTTCATCGCGTGTTTTGGGGATTCCACTGAAAGATACGATTCTTCCGTATAGCTCCTCTTACAATGTCCATCAACTACATATTCAAACTCAGGATCCCGAAAAAAATACTTTTTTCCTATCAACCACTTTACTCTCACTTGTTACTTCTGTCAATTCAATCTCTTCTTCCACCATGAGTTGTCTGGCCGTTTCGGTCTCATTACTTGGCGGGAACTCTATTTTGCCTTCCGGTATCAGAATAGGTAGTTTCTGTAGTTTCCATCACCGTATTTTTTTGTTGATCAGAATTTTCCTCAAAATGTTCTTCACCAGATTGTAAACTACAAGCATTGGAGCTTGGATACTCAAGTAAACATGAATCATTATTTTTGGTTGTTACGCAACTTTCCTCCAAACATTTTGATTCTTGTTTTTCTTGATCTTTCTTATCCTTTTTCTCTCTTGTATACTCCGCCAATTCCCTTTTTGCAGCTTCGTTCAACGGGCATGATATACGGTGAAAGAACAGTACATCACACTGTGGGCAACGGCGTTTCTCGTCTTCCTCAGACCGCATATTTCGTGAGAATCTCGAATATTGGCGATCTAGCCTGCGATTTCTCTCTCTCCGTTGTTTTCTTCGGTCTTCAATTACCGAAACTGTATTGATCTCTATACTGTCCCCACATCCCACCGCTGTCACCAGTGTAATGATTCTACAAAATCATGAACACACACTTGGCAGTACAAACTGAGACTGAAACTTTTATTGAAATATTTCATAACCAAGTTACCAATGTAACCAAGAATCCCAACAGTATTATTGAAAATACTTACCTGGAGTCCCAAGATGAAGAAACTGGATTGTTTGAAGAACCTGTAGAAAAAGAGGATGAAAATCAAGCAGAAGAAAGTGACAATGAAGGGGAACAAAACAAACAGCGTAAAGAGGGGGAGATAACAACAATGAAAACGAAAGTGACACCTGGTCAGCCGGTTCAGCGGAAAACTAACAATGGGGTATTTCGGTCAATTTTTTTTATATTTTTAGCGAATTTTCAAAGAAAATGAAGCTATTGCAATGGCCTCAAAATTTTTAGAATCGACTTTTTCGAAAAATTTTCACACTGAAATCCGTTTTGGAACATTCTGAAACAATCCCTGAAGTTTTTCCAAAAATCATATGTATATATATATGTGTCATTCCGGACGATAACTTGAGTAATTGTTTAAAAATTTTTTTTAGTTTTTGCCAAAATGTTTGTAACAACAAACCATAGGTCAAGTTCGTTAACCAGCAATTTTGGATAATCCAAAGTGGTCCAAAATTCAAAAAAACTCCAAAAAAATGGGTTTTTCCCGTTTTTTGTGGTTTTTACATTGAAAATCATAGTAATATATGGTATATTCGGATTCAGCACAAAATTTCTGATATGAATGCATTTTTCAAAAATGAAAATTGTCCAAAATTAAGAAAAGTTTGTAGCTATATATATATATAATGAATACGCGCGTATATTTGTTGTACCCAGAAATGGAGTAGCCGTGTGGGTACTCTATGAGTTCGTAGAGACGAGTAGAACATGAATATGGACTCCTAACGTCTTCAAAGCATACCCAGCAATATTTTGCAGCGTATTATTAGCGAATTTTCAAAGAAAATGAAGCTAATGCAATGGCCTCAAAATTTTTAGAATCGACTTTTTCGAAAAATTTTCACACTGAAATCCGTTTGGAACATTCTGAAACAATCCCTGAAGTTTTTCCAAAAATCATATGTATATATATATGTGTCATTCCGGACGATAACTTGAGTACCGGTAATTGTTTAAAAATTTTTTTTTAGTTTTTGCCAAAATGTTTGTAACAACAAACCATAGGTCAAGTTCGTTAACCAGCAATTTTGGACAATCCAAAGTGGTCCAAAATTCAAAAAAACTCCAAAAAAATGGGTTTTTCCCGTTTTTTGTGGTTTTTACATTGAAAATCATGGTAATATATGGTATATTCGGATTCAGCACAAAATTTCTGATATGAATGCATTTTTCAAAAATGAAAATTGTCCAAAATTAAGAAAAGTTTGTAGCTATATATATATATAATGAATACGCGCGTATATTTGTTGTACCCAGAAATGGAGTAGCCGTGTGGGTACTCTATGAGTTCGTAGAGACGAGTAGAACATGAATATGGACTCCTAACGTCTTCAAAGCATACCCAGCAATATTTTGCAGCGTATTATTAGCGAATTTTCAAAGAAAATGAAGCTATTGCAATGGCCTCAAAATTTTTAGAATCGACTTTTTCGAAAAATTTTCACACTGAAATCCGTTTTGGAACATTCTGAAACAATCCCTGAAGTTTTTCCAAAATCATATGTATATATATATGTGTCATTCCGGACGATAACTTGAGTAATTGTTTAAAAATTTTTTTTGGTTTTTGCCAAAATGTTTGTAACAACAAACCATAGGTCAAGTTCGTTAACCAGCAATTTTGGACAATCCAAAGTGGTCCAAAATTCAAAAAAACTCCAAAAAATGGGTTTTTCCCGTTTGGGTTTTTCGTACATATCGCGAATATAACTAAATGTTATCAAATTAATTACTTAGATGCGGTAACGCATGAAGGAGAAAAATGTGTGATAAACAAAAGGTGGCTTGTTGTGACGAGGTTGGGAACATACGATCATGAACGCGATCTGTCGCACTAATCTTTAACTACGTCCAGGAGCTTCCACAATCAGAACGCTTCTCGGGCTCCCAGATTCAGCTTTCAGCCCAGTGATTTCACGTCTTCCAGGACGTCGATTATTGGTGTAAAAGTATGTAAAAAAAACATATATATACATATATATAAACCAAGAATCGAAAAAAAAACTTTCTACAACAAATTGCAACACCATTGGTCCTTTTCTTAACCACACCTTAAACTGAATGATTTCTTTGAAAATTCGCTCATTAATTCATGCTGCATGAATGGACTTTTTTTTTTCAAAAGAGTATGGCTCAGGAATAACGGTAATCGGGTCTGTTCGTCGAGAAAATGTTTTTAAAAAATCAGAGAAGCTAAGGAAAGTTGAAGATTTGAATGGTGTGATGTAGCTAGCCAATCGTGACGTAGCTAGCCAACTGTCTTTGAAAAAAGTATCCATGCACAGAAACCCTTGGAGGACCTCTTGGATACTACAAAACACTACTCACACAGGCGCGCGGTGTAGTCCATGGCGTAGTCCTTGCCTAGTGTGTGTGCATTTATAGCGGCCCGCCTTTTTCAAACGTGTTATCTCTTTAATTAATTTTTCTACCACATGTTATAGTATCATTGAGCTAAAAGTTGGAGTATACAGGTAACTTAAGGGTGCTGAATCCAAATTTGAGGTCAAAAACCTGAATTTCCGACCCACCGAAATACCCCATTCCGGGAGAAACGTCAAAGTTCCTACCAAACTGAGTGACTACGAGCTCTATGAAGCCTACTGTCTCTTATCTTCTTCTCATACCGAACCAGCAAACTACCAACGAGGAAGCAAGCAAAGATCTAGAGTGGAAAGAAGCTATCATGAACGAACTTAAATCACACGAAAAACTCAACACCTGGACACCATCTCCGCTTCCTCATGATAAAGTCGCTGTTGACACTCGCTGGTTATTTAGGAGAAAGGAACTCCCAAGGCCCGATTAGTAGCAAGAGGATTCCAAGTTCCTTACGGAGAGATGGAACATAGCTACGCCCCTGTATGCCGTATGTCGACAGTTCGAATACTACTCTCTCAAGCTGTAAAACGCTGCAAATTATTACACAATGGTTTATTATTTTTTTTATTTTTCTATATAGATCACTCGTCTGCAAAGCCACCAACCATCCAACATGAAGAAAAACATCGATCGCATTTCGGTCAGCTTTAATTTGAACGGAGATTAGGCCTCTTTTGCGATTCACACTCGTGTTTCTGATTTATCGTACGTCCAAACTTCAAATTATCGTAGTGAGCGAACGGTTTGTCCTACAGAGCTCCGGGTGGTCTCAAAAAATTCTAAAAATTCTATAGAATCTTAAATTGAAGGAAAAACAATACCTTTATATCAAAATTTTTTGAGTTAGGGCGTTTTCAAAATTTCAAAATTGATTTTGAACCCTTAGAAGTGACCTAAATCAACCAAAATCTTCGGGGCACAACTAGACCCCAAGTGGAGCCTACATACCAAATTTCATCAAAATCGGTCAATGCTAAGTGGCAAAAGTGCGGCGTACGGCGGACGGACGGCCAAATTTGTATTCGTTTTTTGGATTCTACGTACCTTGAAACGTAAACCAACAAATGTTGAGGGGGTGTTAAAAAAAATTTTTTTCTTGGTCGATTCCAAAGGTTCATTATTGAAAATAATAAACCAAAATGGGCAGGAAACTTCGCCAAATAGATGTGCCGATGGCATTCCTGAACGGTACACTGGATAATGAAGTATACATAAAACGTCCAGATGGAGTAAAAAGCAAATCGAAAACCTTCAAGCTGAATCGGGCACTCTACGGTCTGCGAAACCCGCCAAAATGTTGGAATGTGAAGTCATGGAGAAGCTCGGTTTTATCAGATCAAGATACGACTTCTGTTTGTATACAAAACATGACGTGTTTATCGTTTATTTGTTGACGACGCACTTATCACTGGTAGTGATAAAAATGTAAACAAATTGTTCAGTGAATTGCACGACGAGTTTCAAGTAAGAGATCTCGGAGAAGTGAAAAGTTTTCTGAGAATGGAAATTACACGAACCCAAAGCTACCTACACGTCACCCAAGTAAGAATGTTGGAACGCTTACCTACTGAGAGAATTTGGAATGGAAAAATGTCGAAGTGTCAGTACCCCAATGGAAGTGTCATTCAACAGAGAAGAAGCTGAAGTGGATTTGGATTTACCCTATCGTCGGCTCGTGTGTTCATTGATGTATATTTCTTTAATTTCGAGACCGGATGTCGCATTTAGCGTTTCATATCTAGCTCGATACCTCGACAAACCGACACTTCAACTCCTAAACGCTGGAAAACGGATCCTAAGGTATCTACATCATACCATCAACAAAGGGTTGATGTTTACCCAAGGTGATGACGGATTGATCGGGATGAGCGACGCGGATTGGGCAGGTGACGAAGAATCAAGGAAAAGTGTGAGCGGCTTTGTTGCTTTTCATGGTCCAAATCTCGTAGCTTGGCACTCTAGAAAACAAACCTCAGTTGCGTTGTCGTCGATGGAAGCTGAGTATATTGCAGCAGGCGCCGCAGCACAAGAGTTGGTGAATTTGAAAGATGTAGTGAGTGAATTTAGTGGGAAAAATCAAAATGTAAGTGCATTTCTAAAAGTAGATAATCTCAGTGCTATATCAATAATGAAGACTTGGGAAAACTCTAAACGATGTAAACATGAAAATCAAATATCATTTCATTAAAGACCTACACTCCAAAAACGAAATTAAATAAAACTAAAGCTCTTGGTACAAAAAAATTTTCTTATTTTCGAGATCAAATTGTGAAATGATCTTTTCCAATTTAAATTTAACCTGATAGAAAATATTGTGTATTCATTGTATTGTATTACTCGTTACACTGTTCATTTTTTATTGTCTTTGCAATTGTGATGTTGTTTTACCAAAATGTCACGAGACTAATTAATTATCCAACATCAAATTGAAGGGGTGTGTTAGGAATATTGAACTTTGTCTCTACAATCTTAATCCTTGATAACGTTGTTGTTCAACCGGACCTTCCTCTATCCTTCCCCTCCCCTGCTTCCTCTAGTCCGCCACCAGTCTTCTCCTCCCAGCTATCGTGTATACGTCCGTAATTAGTATTTTAATAATTTCATTATACGGTGAAGTGATCAAAATTCTCATTGTTTTCACTTAAACTCTCCCGGTTACCCGTAATAAGGTCATCAAGCTTCATACGACGGTCCTGTCACACTATTCATCTTTGACTTTGATTTGAAGTTTGTCAGAAATCATTGATGGTCTCCCACTCGTTAGGTCATAGTGGGTGACAGTACGGCCTTCTCTAAACTGCCTAACCGACTTTGTGAATGATCGTTGACTCCGTACTACCGTACGATTTTTTTTTTTTGTAAAATCAAATCTTGGATGACCGCTCGGGTCTCACACGGACGAGAGGTGGCGGGAACTTGCGTCGACCCCTCTATTTGAAAAAACGTCTGCCAAGTGGGTGTGGCACATAGCTTCCTCGTATCGATAACCCGATTATATAGATGATCCGATGCATAGTAGTTAATCTCTAAACATCAAAACAAGTTAATCTGTAACATCCTTGAAAATTTCATTGAAATCGGATGGAAAATGTAGAAGTTATGGCTGTTACAAGGAAATTCACGTTTGCGCATGCGCAGTGGCTACTATCAGTCCGAAGGTGATGATTTTCATAGGTACCTATCTAAATACTAATCTGTAAAATCCCTGAAAATTTCATTGAAATCGGATGGAAAATGTAGAAGTTATGGCCGTTACAAGGAATTCACGTTTGCGCATGCGCAGTCGCTTGTATCAGTCCGAGGATGCTGATTTTCATAGGGGACCGTCTACACACCAACCCGCACAATCCCTGAAAATTTCATCGAAATCGGACAATAACTTCGTATAGTTATGCGCGTTACAAGGAATTCATGACAGACGGACAGACACACAGACAGACAGACACACAGACACGGAACCAAAATTGTTAAGAAAGGTCTAAAACGCAAAACGCGAGTGAAAATTTTGATTTTGGAGAACTTTTTTTTTCGTCCTTGAAAAGTGAAAACAAAGCTTCCGCTACCTTGGTAGACTCGGAAGCAATTCAATGAACAAAACGATCGTCTAAACGCAGGACGAAGCAAACTGACTGTTATTGAAAAAAAAAAAAAAAACCCCTCGCCACAGGAGACCTTGTAAACTTTATTGCTTCCGAGTCTACCAAGGTAGCGGAAGCTTTGTTTTCACTTTTCAAGGACGAAAAAAAAAGGTCTCCAAAATCAAAATTTTCACTCGCGTTTTGCGTTTTAGACCATTCTGAACAATTTTGGTTCCGTGTCTGTGTGTCTGTCATGAATTCCTTGTAACGCGCATACGAAGTTATTGTCCGATTTCTATTAAATTTTCAGGGATTGTGCGGGTTGGTGTGTAGACGGTCCCCTATGAAAATCATCCTCGGACTGATAGAAGCGACTGCGCATGCGCAAACGTGAATTCCTTGTAACGGCCATAACTTCCGTATTTTCTACCCGATTTCGATGAAATTTTCAGGGATTATGCGGATTAGGTTGTAGATGGTCCCCAATGAAGATCATCACCCCCGGAGTGATAGTAGCCACTGCGCATGCGCAAACGTGAATTTCCTTGTAACGGCCATAACTTCTACATTTTCCATCCGATTTCAATGAAACTTTCAGGGATGTTACAGATTAGTATTTAGATGGTCCCCCATGAAAATCATCACCTTCGGACTGATAGTAGCCACTGCGCATGCGTAAAATCTTTGTAACAGCCATAACTTTACATTTTTCATCCGAATTTGATGAAATTTTCTAGGATTGTCCAGATTAGCGTGTAGATGGTCCCCTACGAGGGTAGTGAAGGGTACTGGTTTGAGATTAACTACTATGCATCGGATCATCTGTATAATCGGGTTATGGATACGAGGAAGCTATGTGCCACACCCACTTGGCAGACGTTTTTTTTTGGGTGATTCTCGTAAAAGTTTACAGAATAATGAATCTTCATCTTAATTCTTTAATATCCTATGAGTAGGCATACTTTTTTACCTTCTACCTTCTACTGTTGGCAATATTATTGTTCTAAATGTATTCTATTTTTCAGTTCGATGTTTTCTGGGACATGAAACTCCTCGATTCTATTTGCTTCAGAACTTCTTAGAGAGAGTGGAGCGAACTTAGGATCTCCCAAGCTTGGATTATGCCGCGATATGATCGAGATGAAAATTGCCAAGTTGACGCCAATAGGATTAGTACTTCTGGCTCGTTCTTCTAGGATGAAGCGTGGGTACAATAGAACAGTTGACAAACCCCCAGTTTGCTCATACCTTGACTCAAACTAAGGAAGTTTGTAACTTCCTTTTCATCATCAAGATGGGCCTTCGCCAGTTTATTTAGCTACTCTGGAAAGCGACAGAGTGGTACAAAGCTTCAAAAACCATGGCACTCAGTTCGGAGGAGGTTGACAAATTACTAAAGTAAGTACTTGTTGAATCTGAATTGAATGTTGAATTCCAATGCATTGTTCACACAACAGTCTCAAACGGTCTTAGGGCCGGTTTATCAGTCACTTTTTACCACCCGGTAAAGCAGATTTATCCGACGGTCATCGGGTAACTCAATCGCTCGCGTTTATCAGTCCCCAGATAGCCGTTATCCGTAGTTTAAAGTTAACTGGTCGTCCGAGGACCGGATAAAAAGTTACGGGGGGGTAACTCGATTTATGCAAGGCTTTTTAACCTCAAAGAGAGTCACTTCTCGTGTTTTTGTTTCCCAGAACGTTCGTTTTTGCAAATTGCGTTGTTGATTGTTAGTCAATTATGCTACAATCGAAAATGGATGTGTGGGGCTCTTTTTCAGACAGCAGCGACGAAGATGTGTGTTTATGGTCGAATTCCTGCAGTGGGGAAGAAGGCGGAAGGAAGAAAGGCGGCAACATAGTTTGATCACGGATTGACCATTTGGAGATGTGGGACGATTGCGATTTTTTGATGAGATTTTGATTGGATAAAAGTATAAAAAACCATGTTGGTGTCTGTCGGCGACTTTAGTGGCGTCAGTAAAAGCTCTGCCTGTAAAATTGTCAAGCAGGTGTCCCTGGGAACTGTCAGGCTATCCGCCCAATTTATCAGAATACCTACCAGCAACCAAGGAAGTAGGTATTATTTCAATCTCGGATGGAATTTTATTTAAAAAACAAAAAAGCCAGGTTTCCTGGAGCTGTAGGTGCTATGGACTGCACGCATGTAAAAATTCATTCGCCAGGAGGGTCACACGCCGAAAATTTTCGAAATAGAAAAGGGTACCTACTTCTTTATTAACGAACGAACTATTTCGTCTGCAAATTTGAAAATTCTTGACATAGTGGCTCGGTGGACGGGGATCTTGTCATGAACAGACAATTTTCAACAAAGAACAATAGTTACTGCCGTACCAAGAAGGAAATAAGTACCGAAATCTAGAAAAGAAAACACCAAAACAAAGAACATTGCTTCATCCTCTTCTAATTTATTCTTTTTTCTGATGCAAAACACACTGCGAAAACGATTTTTTTATGTGGAGGAAGCTCGATTTTATTACATGGAAGAAGTATTTCTTCCATGCATAATCGATTATTCGGCCTAACAGACAGTTAATTTTACCAGCCAGTTAATATGTAGAACAACCTGTCCAACTGCCTGACCATAAATTGTTGAATTGTCTCCATATTTTGTTATTATTATATTCAGAATTTATCATATTTATCATTTATTTATAATTTATTATTGACTATTTATGACGTGTTGCTATAATTTAATTTATGATGCAATAAAGACTATTATTATTATTATTATTAATAGTTACCAGTGGGTTTAATTTCGCACTGATAAACAGCACCTTTATAGTATCCATAATTTATACCACCGTTAAAGTTAACAGGGGGATACGTAAACCCCCGTTAACTTTGGTGACTGATAAACCGACCCTTACAGTCTCAATTTTCAGCAAAATTTATTTCTGTTGACGTTAAGGGAAATTAGAAATCAATAATAATTATAGATGTACTGAGGCAAGTACTGTTGCTGGTGCTACAGAAGCCTACATTTTTAAATCAAACTAGAAAGTAAGGTCACAGAGCCTTAAGGTACGTCACCGACGTGTAACTTGTCAAATAAAATCCTGAGCCTTATGATTAATTTGAAACGTTTTCTATTTAAAAATGAAATTTCCCTTTCCAACTTGAATTTTTCCGTTTGATTATTAATTGAAACCCCTTTTTTGCTTTGGAAAACCTTGGATTTGACTGAGAAAACCTTGAATTTGATCTTGGGGAAAACTATGAATGTAATTTTGATGGTAGACACACCACACACACGCGGGATGACAAAACCACACAAACTTGTGTTCTTATGTTTTATTCATTGACAGCGTCATCTTTTTGTAGTTGGAAAATCTGTGTCTATCTGCAACTGTTTTCTAATAAATTTTTGCTTTTCCAGTTTCTTTTTCGATGAGGCAAGTGAATCCCAAACGTTTGAGCATTTCCTTAGTCAAGTGACCCAGTGCTTTCCCAAGGCATATAATTACAAAGGTAAAGTGAGTTTTCTTTTCCATGGATTGACCCTTATTGGCGCCTTACTGACCCGCAGGTGGCGAGTAACATTGTTGAATGTCATGCTGATAAATCCCCGCACTTTCATTTTTCTTTTTCATTGAACTATTTAGTACACAATTTTTGCTCCATAATGTTCTAGATTAGTTATTTAAGGATCATAGATAGACAGCAAATACGCTTCATAACAGTGATAGTTTATTTTTTAAAACTTTCAACTGAAAATATAAAATACAAGAACTAGTATCACACAAAATATCGTTCAGTAACTAGCACAAACCTTATCAATTAAATCCACCTTGTCGTTTCTCAATAGAAACAATAAATCGTGATTATTACAGAAAAGTTAAAAAAATTGATTACCTATTCGAAATGAAACCCAGTAGATGCCTCTCTGTGAACGCTGCTCTCTCCTTTTCATCAAACCCTACCAATCTACCTTCCAAATTTCGGGTTGAAATAGATTCCAGCTAAAAATTGTTGACGGAAAGGTATTGAATTATTTTTAAAATGTTGCAACTATTCTAGTTTTGAGCCGCAGTATTGTAAACAGTAGAAAAAAAAGCAATAAACAAGACATAGAGTGAACTTACAATATTTTTGCACACTGGCGGGGAGTCGCCAACTCGGGGAGTGACGAGATGACACGCTAGCTGCTAACACGTCATCGTCTTATTGAACACTGAAAATACGTCGAGAGGAGGTTGGTGGGGGCACTTTCTTGCTAGGGAGTGGTTAGAGGAAAAAATACCTGGAACCCTGCCTGGTTAAAATCGAAGGGAATCAAATAGATTTCAGTTTTCTGAAAATGCGGGCAAATCCCTGCCTAGCGTGTAAGTGGGGGTTAATTCGTCAAGTTCCGTTGAGTATCGCACGTGAAAATTTCTCTTATAATTTATTCCACTGTATTCACTGGATTTTTAGTATTCGCGTTTTTCGATAGTGGTGCTGACATTCTTATGATGAAAATCGAAGTAGTTATATTTTTTCTTGTACTTTTTCCACACCGTGATTTAGGTTTCCCGGTAAATCGCAGTTAGAATCGTTGCCATGCCTCTGCCACTCCTTACATTTGACTCCAGCACTTTTTCAAAACTGAAATCTACCCGGAAAAATGTCCAGAATTCTTTTTCACGGAGAAAAATAGTATCCAAAACTCGGTTGTTTTCATATTTTAACCTCCAAGTTACAAAACAAAGTCCACTAATTTAAATCTAAACTCTAATCTTTTTACCAACATCATAATAGGTATACCATAGTTACCCCATGAAATGAAAAAAAGTGCCATACTTGCCTAGCATTTTATAGTTTTTGATTTTCCAAAGTTTATAGTAAGCATTGAAACATTTTAAATAATTTTGGTACACCAATTTATTCACAATTAGTTGAGAACACAAAACATACTTACAAGGCTCCTTAAATGCTGCGGGGTGCTCACCATCAAGACATTCTTGCAACAACAGAAACGTCGCTTATTGCACGTTTTTATTTTAAACCGCCGATGGCGGAAACGGACTTGGAGAAAAGAAGTGGCTGAAAGAATCGCTTCTTCTATTGATCCTTATCTCGGGAAAAATTAGAAATAGCCGTTCTCGCCGTTTTTAACGTCGCTAGATGGATTTAAGTTTCTTTACCGTTGGTGTTCCATATTCAATCCAGTCTACGGTATCTAAAATCTTCAATTTTCACAAAAACAATTATTCATCCCTCCCAAAAGCGACCACGTGGGTTTTCATGCCATGATGCGTAGCGTAGAAAGAAAAAAATGTCACATGGAACATGGTAGTAATATAATCATTCTTAGCTGGACTTTCACTAGCGCTCCATCCAGCCAAATGGTGTGGTGGCAAGCCAAAGTAGTTGTTTGAATGATAGCCGGTTTGGGTCCAAAATCCACTGTGCCAAGCTGTAACGCGGGCTCGCCAAACTTGCGTGAATGGGATCTTGGCCACGCCAGACGGGATTTGCCATTCATTGACCCGCCAACGCTCCAAACTGTGAAACTCCGAGCAAAACTTTGAACCATAAAAGCAAATCTTCACCTCTTCATTGTTCATCCCTGTGGCTGAAAATCTCAGGGTAGCCACAAGCCTTTCAGAAGGGCTACATTTCCTCATGGGCGTATCTTTCTTTTGAATCAGTGGAGATTTAAAACGAAGTAGGAGATGGTACGACTCCTCATCAACCCACAGATAATTTCTCCAGTTTGCAGGTTTGAGAACTAGGTGATTTAAGAAGTTCTCATGAACTGGTTTCTCTTGAGAAGCCATTGTTTCACGCATTTACTTTTGGGTTTCCTCTTCTTGATTTAGAGGCAAAGAGCTGTGTAATACATGTTGAATCATCAAAAATTAACTTCCCTCGACTGGGGATCGATCTCCAATCATTCCAATTCTGAATCGAAGCTCCTACCACTTGAGCTAAGGAAGTGAATGGACAGAAATACGAAGAGGAAGCTGATCACAACATTTCCCCCCTCCCCCTCCCACTATAGGAAATCTTAGGTACTCCGTTACCTAGTCAGGGAGGCATCGTTTTACAACCCAGTGATAATAACGCATATTTTTGACTGGCTTCGGAGTTTTTTGTTATTGTTCCTTATTGACGGGGCGGGGGATCTGCTGACCTCAATATTTGTCCGAATAGGCGGTGGCTCGACTCGTGTCTTGGGAGGGAGTTGTTTTGATGACCTAATATTAATAAATTATTGTTTCTCTGAGAAATGCTGAGGAGAACATTCGGGACCTACTGACTGCGCCACATTGTTGAATCATCAAAAATTAACTTCCCTCGACCGGGGATCGATCTCCTATCATTCCGATTCTGAATCGGAGCTCCTACCACTTGAGCTAAGGAAGTGAATGGACAGAAATGCGCAGAGGTAGCTGATCACAACATCCAGGAGAGTATCGTCGTCCACGAAAAGATTGTACATATGCACAAATACACAACACTTCAGCAGTCAGATCCATAGAGGTAGGAGATAGAGAGGAAACGGCCTATGCCTGCCTACTTCAGCGTTTGGTCAGGAAACGAAAGTGAAAGTTCACCCCCCTCTCGCCAGACCGAAAAATAGGTGGTACACTAATTCTGTGTTGAAAAAAAAGGAGGAAAGTTTTTGGAATGCAATAGGTCGGAAGAGGGGCCTCCAATCGAAATACACACCGAAATAAACGTGAAGGAGCTTTAAAAAATCTATACAGTCATGTGCATATCATGGAGCTACGTTAGAATATGATGGAATTACCGGGGCTGGAAGTAAAAACGGTTTTTGTGCAGCACAATATTTTGCCTTGTTGGAATTCAACATTTCATTTTCGAATAAAGCTTGACGTCATGCATCAAAAAATTAGCTTCTAATTACTTCCTTCAACGTGTGCTTTGTGGTATTTTAGGACATTCATGTTTAGAGTAGAACAACCTGAAGACCACACGGAAAAAAGGGGAATGTCCATTTTTCCTCTTTGCGAGATAATCACGATTTCAAGTTTGGGACTGAATGGTGCTTCATGAGGGCCCATGAATACGACTAAATGATATTTCATTGTTTACTATAATAATGTACTAACGATCTATGAACAATTCTACGGGTTATGAATACAATATAATTTGAAAATGAAGTTTTATTCACAAAAAGTAGTATTAAATTGGCGAAAAAAAATGAAAAAAAGGGGGCTTTATTTTTATTTATGGTTCTTGGTTTTGCCGTGTCTGAGCCTGGTATAATACCTCCTAGCCCTCATAGTTGCAATCATTCATGGTTGCAATCAAACAAACAACCTGTGACACATTCCCCCTTCTTACCGTGTTTTACAGACCCCACAGAGTAACGGAGACAAGACCCTCCTCGTTCATTCCATGGACGAACCGACCTTCCCCGTTTTTTCCGTGTAATTTTCAAATGGCAAATACCAGTTTGACCCACTTCCTCCTCGTTTTTCACATGTTTGGTCTTTTAAGATTAAACTACAACCCCTGGAGAAGTTGTTACCAACCTTAACTCAATTTCGAAAAAAAAGTGACATTCCCCCTTTTTTCCGTCTTCACTTGTTCAAAAATTAATAAACTGTATTTTTTCCAGTAAAGGAAGTAATTAGAAGCTTATTTTTTGATGCATGACGTCAAGCTTTATTCGAAAATGAAATGTTGAATTCCAACAAGGCAAAATATTGTGCTGCACAAAAACCGTTTTTACCTCCAGCCCCGGTAATCCCATCATATTCTAACGTAGCTCCATGATATGCACATGACTGTATAGATTTTTTAAAGCTCCTTCACGTTTATTTCGGTGTTTTTTTTCGATTGGAGGCCCCTCTTCCGACCTATTGCATTCCAAAAACATTCCTCCTATCTTTTAACACAGAATTAGTGTACCACCTATTTTTCGGTCTGGGCGAGAGGGGGGTCAACTTTCCCTTTCACTAGCCGACCAGAGTCGGACAAAGGCGTTTCCTCTCTACCTTCTACCTTTATGTCAGATCAGCTCTGGAGGGATGGTGGGGCGTGATGGTGATTGGCTCAGCAAATCTCCGACGATTTCTTCCTGCGCCATTTGAAGAGCTAGTAAATGTCCAGATTTATATACCACTGAAGAGTATTCGAGTTTGTTTATTTATAGTTCTCCATTATAATATAATGGGGTATTTCAGTCAATTTTTTTTATTTTTTTTTCCAAAAGAGTATTGCTCAGGAATAACAGTAATCGGGTCTGTTCGTCGAGAAAATGTTTTTAAAAAATCAGAGAAGCTAAGGAAAGTTGAAGATTTGAATGGTGTGACGTAGCTAGCCAATCGTGACGTAGCTAGCCAACTGTCTTTGAAAAAGTATCCATGCACAGAAACCCCTCTTGGATACTACAACATTCTACTCACACACACGCGCGGGGCAGTCCGCGCCGTAGTCCTTGCCTAGTGTGTGTGCATTTATAGCGGCCCGCCTTTTTCAAACGTGTGATCTCTTTAATTAATTTTTCTACCACATGTTATAGTATCATTGGGCTTAAAGTTGGAGTATATAGGTTTTCAAGGGTGCTGAATCCAAATTTGAGGTCAAAAACCTGAATTTCCGACCCACCGAAATACCCCATTATACCTACCTATACAAATAAACCTTTGACCAACCTATTGCTTGATAAAACATGGCTAAGAGTTACTAGAAATCCATCCTAGCGTCTTAACTTCATTTTTGATGATAGTCATTCAATTATTGTAGTATATACGAGTATTAAACACATTGCTTCGTAGTAATACATTTCATGTTATTTTGAAAAGAGTTCTAATCAATTGAATTGTTCAATTTTCAGTTGGTGTGTGTATCTACAATTTGTTGTACCACAACATACTAACTATGCCTGCTCAGAGGATTTTAGCTCTCACTCTACTGAATGAAATGTATCGAGGGGAGCCTTTTATAAATAACCCGTTTAGCTGCTTCATCGTTGGATTGTGCCAGGTAAGATAACTTTCTGTCGACCTGAAACTTGCCTCGCGAGAATACCTGCGTCGTTGACCTTCCTGAACAATTTTGGTTTTGTGTCTGTGTGTCCGCATATATACTTATAACAAGCAAACTATATACAGTTACTGCCCGATTAACTTTAAGGGATTGTGCGGGTTGGCATGTAGATGGTCCTCAATGAAATTCATCGCCTCTAGGTTTATTATAGTCATTGTGGTTCGCGCCAACGTAAAATTCTTGTAACTCCCATAACTTCTACACTTTTTACCCAAATTGTTGAAACTTTCAGGGATTGTCTGTTGTAGCCACTGCGCATGCACCGATGTAAAATAAGCATAATATTCTACAGTTTCTATTCGACTTCGATGGGGTGTTCAGGGGTTCGGTGACTGAGACCCTAGATGGTTCGCTATAAACGTCATTGTCATCTGATCATCAAATTTAAAGGGGAAAATTGGAATTTTGAGATTATGCACTATGCATCAGGTCATCTCTATATAATCAGGAGGTTATGGATATGAGGGAGCTATTTTCCACACCCACTTGGAAATTTTTTTCATTTCGGCCCACTCAAGATGTTTCATTGTTTATAAAAAAAACTCACGGAGCATAAGTGAAAAACGGTCCACAACAGGTGAAAGGTGGTCTCACACTCCAGTACTTTTAATCGTGTTATGGATTAATATAATATTATTATGTTAATCCATAACACGATTAAAAGTACTGGAGAATCAATACTTCAATCTCCAAGTAACCTTCAACCTTGAACGAAATTGGACTCATGAACTTATGGTGGTCAGATGACGATAACATTTATATGGTAGTATCATCAGAGAGAGAGTCCCATCCACCCAAATTTCCGAAAACAGCATTGCTAGAAGTATCTTTTCTATCCTTTGAGACAAGATTACGTACCTACTGGGGTAGTAAAACTATCGGCAGTTTTGCTTTCCAAAACAATGTGGGACTGTCGATAGTTTTATTGGATTGTCTATTCAAATGGAACCTTCGAGAAAATTTTGCAACTGTTATTGTTTCTTGACGTTATGTACCTTGTCGGTCTTGAATATTACTTTATTATCGTAGTTTCTTAGCTAGAGGAAGTGGCTGTTGGTTGAAGAGCTCAAATTATAGCTTCCTATCTTGTTCAAAAAGTTTCGCGTTCATTATATTTGTAAAATATCCAATAAATAATCGATAATCAAAACTTTTATCTCCAAGTTCTTTCCAACGATGTTGGTAAGATGTTTCAATCAATTAAACTACTTGTGAAGTAAAGGACGTGCAACATGAAGGGGTTAACCTTTTCTCTACTAAAACACCCGCGCGCTCGGCGGCCCTGTGACACTGAATGCCTGTGGGCCAGTTCGTACCGCCACACTGAATACGTGATACTGTCGCTGGACTCTGCGCGTCATTATGCTTCCTACTGCCTTTTCGCCTTTGGAGAATGAGTAGAAATATTAGTTTGGTATTTTTTCTCATTTTTGTACCCAACTGATTCGTTCTTTTGATTACCTACTTTTTTTCTGTTGCACCACATCTCTCATAGAATGGAAAACCCATTGAAAAAATAGAAGACTAGTCTGATATATATTAACCAAGTAAATGAAAAGAATAAGTTTACATTAATCTAAATAACAAAAATATGATGTCAAAAACTAGAATAAATAAAGAAAAGAATTATTCTAAAGCGGTAAGACGAAAAAACAGCTTGAAAATCGCCCCAAAAGGACATAGTCGAACCCCCTTCGAAAAAACTGTTTTTCTGTATTGAAAGAAACAAAACAATGAAAAAACTGGTTTTTGATGCCCACTGAAAAATCACAACAATAACTAGTAGACAAAGTTACCTGTGTGAAATGGACCATAGACGCCCAGCCATAGATTTAAGGCGCGCCTAGACTAACCCGCAACACTTCCCGAGCCGCGCGGCCACATCATTCCGTTACAACAGAACTTCTTATTCGCCCAACTTCTCGAATCCATCAAAAAACGAATCTCCACTGAAATTTTCTTGAAGTTCTGACATGATTGAAGTCTGTAGAAAAATACACGACGATTTTCAACGGTATTAGTTCGTGCTTTTAACAAGATAAGTAATAGGTAGGTACAATAGTATGCAGAGTTGAACATACTGTTAAGTCCATTACTTTTTTATTCGAAATTCACACCCACCATTTTTTAGTATAATGTTGAGGATATGTTACTCTAACATCCACCAGAGTTCAGAGCTATTTGAAGGTGACAATTTTTTGCTAAAGTGCGAAGATGTTCGAAATTTCTACTAAAATCAGCTATCACCCAAAAACGGGCGTTCATAACTTTTCTCCTATCGATCCGGAATCGACCAAATTGCAGTATATTATCCACCAGTTATATAAGAAACATATCCCAGAATTTCATGGATGTAGCTCAGTCGTAAGTACTCAGCCATAGATGATTTGTGCGAGAAAACGTGTGTTGCGGTATCAGAACATGGGGCACACCAAATTCTTACATCCATTACTTTTTTTAAACAAAATTCCCACCCACCATTTTTTAGTATAATGTTGAGGATATGTTACTCTAACATCCACCAGAGTTTGGAGAGATTCGAAGATGACTATTTTTTTGTAAAGTGCGAACATGTGGTTCTGTAGTAGTTATGATTACAGAACCTCCGCAACTTCCAAGACCGATTACTTTTTTTAATCGAAATTCCCACCCACCATTTTTTAGTATAATGTTGAGGATATCTTACTGTAACATCCACCAGAGTTTGGAGAGATTTGAAGATGACTATTTTCTGTAAAGTGCGAAAGTGTTCGAAAATTCTACTGAACTCAGCTATCACCCAAAATCGGGCGTTCATAACTTTTCTCCTATCGATCCGGAATCGACCAAATTGCAGTATATTATCCACCAGTTATATAAGAAACATATCCCAGAATTTCGTGCATGTAGCTCAGTCATAAGTACCCAGCCATAGATTTAAGGCGCGCCTAGACTAACCCGCAACACTTACCAGCGTCAGAACGGGTGGCACACGAACTTCATACATATATTACTTTCCTAAATCGAAATTCCCACCCACCATATTTTAGTATATGGTTGAGGATATGTTACTGTAACATCCACCAGAGTTTGGAGAGATTTGAAGATGACTATTTTCTGTAAAGTGCGAAAGTGTTCGGAAATTCTACTGAAATCAGCTATCACCCGAAATCGGGCGTTCATAACTTTTCTCCTATCGATCCGGAATCGACCAAATTTCAGTATATTATCCACCAGTTATATTAGAAACATATCCCAGAATTTCATGGATGTAGCTCAGTCGTAAGTACCCAGCCATAGATGGTTTGTGCGAGAAAACATGTGTTGCGGTATCAGAACAGGTGGCACACCAAATTCTTACATCCATTACTTTTTTTAAACAAAATTCCCACCCACCATTTTTTATTATAATGTTGAGGATATGTTACTCTAACATCCACCAGAGTTTGGAGAGATTTGAAGATGACTATTTTCTGTAAAGTGCGAAAGTGTTCGAAAATTCTACTGAACTCAGCTATCACCCAAAATCGGGCGTTCATAACTTTTCTCCTATCGATCCGGAATCGACCAAATTGCAGTATATTATCCACCAGTTATATAAGAAACATATCCCAGAATTTCGTGCATGTAGCTCAGTCGTAAGTACCCAGCCATAGATTTAAGGCGCGCCTAGACTAACCCGCAACACTTACCAGCGTCAGAACGGGTGGCACACGAACTTCATACATATATTACTTTCCTAAATCGAAATTCCCACCCACCATATTTTAGTATATGGTTGAGGATATGTTACTGTAACATCCACCAGAGTTTGGAGAGATTTGAAGATGACTATTTTCTGTAAAGTGCGAAAGTGTTCGGAAATTCTACTGAAATCAGCTATCACCCGAAATCGGGCGTTCATAACTTTTCTCCTATCGATCCGGAATCGACCAAATTTCAGTGTAATGTCCACCAGTTATATAAGAAACATATCCCAGAATTTCGTGCATGTAGCTCAGTCGTAAGTACCCAGCCATAGATGATTTGTGCGAGAAAACGTGTGTTGCTGTATCACAACAGGTGGCACACCAACTTCATACATCCATTGATTTTTTTAAACAAAATTCCCACCCACCATATTCTAGTATAATGTTGAGGATATGTTACTCTAACATCCACCAGAGTTTGGAGAGATTTGAAGATGACTATTTTCTGTAAAGTGCGAAAGTGTTCGGAAATTCTACTGAAATCAGCTATCACCCGAAATCGGGCGTTCATAACTTTTCTCCTATCGATCCGGAATCGACCAAATTTCAGTATATTATCCACCAGTTATATAAGAAACATATCCCAGAATTTCATGGATATAGCTCAGTCGTAAGTACTCAGCCATAGATTTAAGGCGCGCCTAGACTAACCCGCAACACTGGGCACACCAACTTCTTACATCCATTACTTTTTTTATACAAAATTCCCACCCACCATTTTCAAGTATAATTTTGAGGATATGTTACTCTAACATCCACCAGAGTTTGGACCGATTTGAAGATGACTATTTTTTGTAAAGTGCGAAAATGTCGTTCTGTAGTAGTTGTGAAATTTTGTTTAAAAAAATTAATGGATGTGATACCGCAACACTTGTTATCTCGCACAAATCATCTATGGCTGGGTACTTACGACTGAGCTACATCCATGAAATTCTGGGATATGTTTCTTATATAACTGGTGGACATTATACTGAAATTTGGTCGATTCCGGATCGATAGGAGAAAAGTTATGAACGCCCGATTTTGGGTGATAGCTGATTTCAGTAGAAATTTCGAACACTTTCGCACTTTACAAAAAATAGTCATCTTCAAATGTCTCCAAACTCTAGTGAATGTTAGAGTAACATATCCTCAACATTATACTAAAAAATGGTGGGTGGGAATTTCGATTTAAAAAAGTAATTTAGTTAACAGTATGTTCAACTCTGCGTACTATTGTACCTACCTATTACCTATCTTGTTGAATGCACGAATTAATGCTGTTGAAAATGGTTGTCCATAGTTCTACAGGCTTCATTCATGTCAGAACTTCAAGAAAATTTCAGTGGAGATTCGTTTTTTGATTTATTCGAGAAGTTGGGCGAATAAGAAGTTCTGTTGTAACGGAATGATGTGGCCGCGCGGCTCGGGAAGTGTTGCGGGTTAGTCTAGGCGCGCCTTAAATCTATGGCTGGGCGTCTATGGCCCATTTCACACAGGTGACAAAGTTCTGTCCCTATTGTGCGATGATGAAATCATTTATTAAAGGCGTTATTAAAAGCTCTGATAGGTGGCAGAACAGAAAACGAGTATACTCGTGAGTGGTATACCAGTCATGTATTACGAACCCGAGTATACTCGTGAGTAGTATACCAGTCATGTATTATGAGCCTGAGTACACTCGGGTGTAGTATAGGTACCAGTCACGAATAATGAACCCGAGTATACTCGTGAGTGGTATACCAGTCATGTGTTACGAACCCGAGTGTACTCGTGAGTAGTATTCCAGTCACGTATTACGAGCCTTAGTACACTCGGGTGTAGTATAGGTACCAGTCACGAATAATGAACCAGAGTATACTCGTGAGTGGTATACCAGTCATGTATTACGAACCTGAGTATACTCGTGAGTAGTATACCAGTCATGTATTATGAGCCTGAGTACACTCGGGTGTAGTATAGGTACCAGTCACGAATAATGAACCCGAGTATACTCGTGAGTGGTATACCAGTCATGTATTATGAGCCTTAGTACACTCGGGTGTAGTATAGGTACCAGTCACGAATAATGAACCCGAGTATACTCGTGAGTAGTATACCAGTCATGTATTATGAGCCTTAGTACACTCGGGTGTAGTATAGGTACCAGTCACGAATAATGAACCCGAGTATACTCGTGAGTGGTATACCAGTCATGTATTACGAACCCGAGTGTACTCGTGAGTAGTATACCAGTCATGTATTATGAGCCTTAGTACACTCGGGTGTAGTATAGGTACCAGTCACGAATAATGAACCCGAGTATACTCGTGAGTAGTATACCAGTCATGTATTATGAGCCTTAGTACACTCGGGTGTAGTATAGGTACCAGTCACGAATAATGAACCCGAGTATACTCGTGAGTGGTATACCAGTCATGTATTATGAGCCTTAGTACACTCGGGTGTAGTATAGGTACCAGTCACGAATAATGAACCCGAGTATACTCGTGAGTGGTATACCAGTCATGTATTACGAACCCGAGTGTACTCGTGAGTAGTATACCAGTCATGTATTATGAGCCTTAGTACACTCGGGTGTAGTATAGGTACCAGTCACGAATAATGAACCCGAGTATACTCGTGAGTGGTATACCAGTCATGTATTACGAACCCGAGTGTACTCGTGAGTAGTATACCAGTCATGTATTATGAGCCTTAGTACACTCGGGTGTAGTATAGGTACCAGTCACGAATAATGAACCCGAGTATACTCGTGAGTGGTATACCAGTCATGTATTACGAACCCGAGTGTACTCGTGAGTAGTATACCAGTCATGTATTATGAGCCTTAGTACACTCGGGTGTAGTATAGGTACCAGTCACGAATAATGAACCCGAGTATACTCGTGAGTAGTATACCAGTCATGTATTATGAGCCTTAGTACACTCGGGTGTAGTATAGGTACCAGTCACGAATAATGAACCCGAGTATACTCGTGAGTGGTATACCAGTCATGTATTACGAACCCGAGTATACTCGTGAGTAGTATACCAGTCATGTATTATGAGCCTGAGTACACTCGGGTGTAGTATAGGTACCAGTCACGAATAATGAACCCGAGTATACTCGTGAGTGGTATACCAGTCATGTGTTACGAACCCGAGTGTACTCGTGAGTAGTATTCCAGTCACGTATTACGAGCCTTAGTACACTCGGGTGTAGTATGTCAGTCACGTTTCTCGCCCGATTATACTCGGGCGTAGCAGAGAATGTGTTAACATTAAGTATATAATTCTGTTATGGATACGAGAGATGTGCCACACCCACTTGGCAGAATTTCTTAGTTTGTCAAAACTTTTTTTTCTCCCTCTATGAATGGTGTATGCATGATTGTTATTTTTATTCAGTTTTTTCGTTAATTTTCGATTTTTACATACTTTTTTTGTTGTTCGCAGTCTGATTCTTCAAGAAAAAAACCTGTTCCTCCCAACTTGAAAATCAGCGATTCCGAAAAGTACTTCTTAAGTCATTTACTAGTGTCCAGTCAAGTGAAAGAGGTAAGATGACCCACCTGTCCTTCCGTTAGTTGTAAACTGTTCTCATGTGTAGTGAGTTCGAAAAGTAGAGCCGTATTTTAAACCGGAAAAAACTAAATTTTCGCTCAATTTGAAAAATGTACTACGTAAACTCTGATTTAAGTGTGAAAAATCACTTTGGGCATATGTCCAATACTTGTCCACCCACACTTGCCCTACACTGAATTAACCGGTCATTAAAATTTTGGTTACTCACTGGTAGGTCTCCAGATCGATGGTGGCTATAACTCTCCTGATGGTTTGAGGTGTTTTTTGCGTAAACCTTTGACTTTATGAACCCCCACAAGAAATAGGTAACGCTGCACATCATTACACAACGCTTTATTTTCCGTGTAGGTCACCCGTCCAGCGAAGAACTTGGCTTTCCAACCACAAAATATCTTTATCCAAAAGTTGTGGGTGCCTTCTATATGAAATGTGTTTCTTAGTTGTTAAGGAAACACAATGGGGTATTTCGGTGGGTCGGAAATTCAGGTTTTTGACCTCAAATTTGGATTCAGCACCCTTGAAAACCTATATACTACAACTTTAAGCCCAATGATACAATAACATGTGGTAGAAAAATTAATTAAAGAGATCACACGTTTGAAAAAGGCGGGCCGCTATAAATGCACACACACTAGGCAAGGACTACGCCACGGACTACGCGGCACGTGTGTGTGAGTACTATTTTGTAGTATCCAAGAGGTCTTCCAAGGGTTTCTGTGCATGGATACTTTTTTCAAAGACAGTTGGCTAGCTACGTCACGATTGGCTAGCTACGTCACACCATTCAAATCTTCAACTTTCCTTAGCTTCTCTGATTTTTTAAAAACATTTTCTCGACGAACAGACCCGATTACCGTTATTCCTGAGCCATACTCTTTTGAAATAAAAAATAAAAAAAATTGACCGAAATACCCCATTGGTTGCGTCTCTCCATCGTGCGTTTGGTTTATTGGTGTCAATATACATTTTTGTTTTCGACTCCACCAAGGTTGCGGAAGCATTGTTTTCACTTTTCAAGGTTGATGAAAATATCCGTCAAAATCAAAATCTCCACTCGCGTTTTACGTTTCAGATCTTCCAGAACAATTTTGGTTTCGTGTCTGTGTCGTGTCGTCGATCATCAACTTCCCTCGACTGGGGATCGATCTCTAAACTTTCCGACTAAACTACACAAACCTGAAAAGGAGCTTGCTACCGCTGAGCAAAGCAATTGAATGGACAAAATGCATAGAGGTAGCTGATCACAATATCTCTCTCCCATGAAAATCTTAGGTACTACTATGTTACCTAGTGAGGGAGATGAGGGGCCTTTGGCTGGTGTTTTACAACCCAGAGAGAACTATCTATTTTTGACCGGCTCAGGAGTTTGTTGTTATTCCTTCTTGAACGGGGAGGGGATCTGCTGAACTCGTCAGTTTTTCCAAATAGGCGGCAACCCGCCTAGTGTCTTGAGGGAGCTGCTTTGACGGGATAACAATAGTTGTCCTCAGATAATGCTGGAAGCCATTTCTGGTCCATACTGACTTTGTTGCATCATCAAAAATTAACTTCCCTCAATTGGGGATCGATATCCAGACTTTCTGACTAAACTACACTAACCTGAATCAGGCTCGCTACCACTGAGCCAAGGAATTGGACATACCGCACAGTTGCAAAATGTAAAAGCTGATGAAAGAGTTTATTACGAAGCCATTCTCAAATACAGGCCTATGTTGAGTTGCCAACAATCATTGTTGTTTCAAACTAATGGAACACATTCGTTTTAGATGCTGAAGAAAACACCAACTTTCATTGTCAAGACGGAATTTGGTCCCATGGCAGATATCAGTCATGTGCAACGGCTAGTTGAAGACAAGCTCGATGATCGATTTGTTATTTCTAGAAATCATATCTCGTGTCTTGTTCCAGAACCTGCAACAAGGTAGATGCATATTCAAAATGAAATACGTTTTTTATATTGTTCGTAAATCCTTATCGATGTTTCTCACACTTGTGTTTTCTAATGAAATTCAGTACTTCTGTGGAAGACTACAAAGAATTGAGAGCAGCTGCGAAAGAGATACTGAGCAATCCAAGCCCACCAGCCTTGCAGACATACAAGCCTGGACCTATCCGACTTGTACCTCCACTAGCAGTGGGGGATGAAAATGTTAGTAATTATTCTCACGTTACCTTATAGATACAGTACCTATGCAATAAGTATTTCTGAATTATATTATAATTTCGATTCCTATGGCCGGAGGATGTTCTGAGATTTCGGTTTTCGTGTAGGAGGTATATTTTTTCATATATTGGGTGCAGCTTTTCGAATACTCTCTTGTCAGAAACCAATTTTCTACTCAATAATCCTGTCGTCCTGTAGTCCTCGTCATTTCCACGAATAAGGCACATTTTTAAAAGTGTGTTTTTCGAAAACTTAGCAAACACAACACTAAGCACATTCATTGTCACACTAGATCAAATATGGTCCAACTGAATGAAGGTTTGTCCCATCCTATTAAAAAACGCTGAAAATTATTTCACAAAGGTTTATTAATTTTGTGTTCAGATCTCTCCTCTGCAAAGAACACGGCTGTGCCATTGGGCCGTATTCACAAAAATCGCCAAAGTGAAACTTGAAGCCGCACTTCCGAAAGTGATACTTCAGGCCAAAGTGAAACTTGAGGAGAAATCGCTATTCACAATCGTTTTTAGTGTAGCTGCTCTCAGGTCAGCTTTAAGTTCAACTGATAAGGAAGTTGAACTTCCAAGAGGGTAACCCTTAGGGCGACTCGCTCCTATTGACCAATGGGAATATTCAGTGATAATATTGATAAGCGGTTGGTGATCAACAAACGATTGTCCATCTCTTTGCTTCATTCCTTTCCAAAACATCTATTTTGGCGTTTTTATTGATTTGAATGCGCTAGTAAGTAGTGAAGTGAAAGAGGTCTAAAATAAACGAAACGAACCATCGAAGAAACTATTCAATCGACGTCAGAAGTTGGCCATTCAAGAACGAGTTCTACCCAAGCAAGAAAAGCTGTGTTACGACGACGTAAGTATTTTCGTCATATTTTAATGGTTTTTCTTATCATCATAATATGATGATCTCATATTATGAGATCATTCGAAATTCAACAATTAATTTTCGAATTTCTGTTGTTCTATTTGTTCAGTTGTAAGTATATTGACGTGATACCTGATTGAATTCATTACCATGAAGCATTCCTACGAGAACGGCAAACACCTACAGCAACTTCACTTAAAATGCTCATAAAGAATAGGTGTATTGTTGTAAATACCAACTACCTAGTTATGACATTCTTCCTACTATCTTACTACTACTTGTTTTATTAGACCCTCCTTCCTTATTTTTTTCAGGTGACCTAGGTACCATGTTCAATTGCTGAACCTGCTTCTTAGAAGATACGTCCTGTGTATTTACATTCGATATTGAAAAAGATATTCAATCAAATTTAATGAAATGTCTAACTAACCGAGATTGTTGATCTTGTTCCTAATAGTTATGTTCTTCTATCCATACCATTTTATCAACATGTACTTACTGTTACCATCTAACTGTATAATACATATAGGTATTATAATTGTGTAACTGATTCAAGACCTGACTGATATTCATTTAATGAATATCAGATTTAACGTATCACAGATCAATAATTTTTGGAGATTCTGTGAATTTACTCGAAAATACACAAATTATTATCATAATTTCAAGTGATCACATTTTTCACCCCACTACCTACCCTGTTTTGTTTTTTGAAATATGGATAATTATGCTGGAGTACCTATTTGTCTATTTTTATGTTCGATTAGGTAGTTGAAGGCTCTTTCAAACTAGGTATCCATAAATTCCTAGATAAGAAACTTAGTAATATATTTTTCTATTTAGGTAGATGAAAACCCATTGGTATTACACAGTAATTTGTACATGAAAACGGTCAGTTGTGAATAATGACACCCAGTTGAGTGGTCCGGTAAATTTATTGAAATTCTTCATCACATAATTGGAATTGAGTAAAAATATAGGTAGTGACATATTTTTGAATTGGATAAGAAAGTACATGATTTCTTGTTCCTTTTCGAGTTCGTTGTCTTCCCTCCTGAAAAACCGAAACTGTGATTAGGTGAGTTGTTGTTCGTTGTCTGAAACAATAAAGTTCCAATCTCTTCCATTCTTATAATGAAGTTAGAAAATGAAACATTTCGAGAATCCTAGGCACAAAACGATCATTCTGTCACTGGAGTTCTGTCATTCGACTTCTTAATCCAGTGACAGAACGACCCGCCTCAGTTAGATAACTAGATAGATATCTACAAGAATGTGTAGGGATAGTAAATTAGACCAGTTGTTGATATTCACAAAGAAAATATTTAGGATAGGAAGGATTGTTTTTACGATCGTTGATGGAAGACTGAGGAAAGGCCGACGTGAAAGGTTATTTTGGGCTTACCTACTGGTTCTTTGAAATAGAATTCACATAAATCTGACTACATTTTGGACACTTGAACAATAATGTCCTCAAATTGAAATGAACTGAGCACAATTATACGTGCTCAGAGGTAGCTGTAAAAAGGAAAAGTAGGAAATTGTTTACCTGTGACGTGCGCGGAAGGTCTTCTGACCAACACTCGAATCCATTTTCGCTTTCTCTTCGCCTTCCTGGCACAATTTGTACACGTCTCCTTTCCGTAAATACTGCAAATATTCCATGTAGTCGTTTTCCATTTAAATCCGAACGGAAAAACTTCGTAAAACGGCTGTCGAAGCAAGCAAAATAGACGCACTTCTTGTCAAAAGCTGTACTAAGGGCCAGTAAAGTGTGGTAGGAGCCAAACTTACCCGGAAAGTGTAACTTGACGAAAGTTCAGCTTCGGTAAAGTGGAGCTGAAGTGACGCTTCTTCTAAAGTTCGGTTTGTGAATAGCGTTTTCTCTAAAGTACGGCTCTAAGTGGAGATTTCAGGCTTCACTTAGTGAAAAGCCCCACTAAGTGCGTTTTGTGAATACGGCCCATTGTCACTACCTACCTACTTTACAATCAAGTTTATTTAGAAGAAATAAACGCTTCACACTCAATTAGAAGAAATAGGGAGTTCCAGTTTATTGGGCAATTTGATTACTGGTTGCTAAGAACGCAAAACTGAGTACAACTCGAAGAAACGAAGAGCGATCGCATTTTGGTCAGCTAAATGTATCGTAAGTGCGACCCTCAAGTTCTCGTAGGGAGCGAACGGTTTGTCCTATAGAGCTCAGGGTGGTCTCAATTGTTTCAAAAAACTCAATACTATTTCAAAATGGTGAAAAAACAATTGATTTATTTCGAGAGTTTTCGAGCTAGGTCACTTTTGAAATGAAAAACCCCTATTTTTCACCCCTTAGAAGTGGCTGACATCAACAAAAAGCTTTGCGGCACAACTAGACCCCAAATGGAGCCCCATATACCAAATTTCATCAAAATCGGCCCATGGGAACTAAGGAAAGTGCTGCGTACGGCGGAGGGACGGATTTTTTAAAAATTCGATTTCCGGATTCTACATACTTTGAAACTTTCAAATTTTGAGGTGGGCGTTAAACCTTTTTTTGCTCGATTCCAATGGTTGATTATTGAAAATAATAAACCAAAAGAACTTTTTTCTTCTGTCTTATCTTTGAAAATCTAGTGTCAATAAGTTTCTTGTGAAAAGGCGTTTGCTGGTACCAGTGACGCCAAGTAGAAGCCGCGGAAGGAGAATCAGGATCCAAGTCCAAAACGTTCGGACGGAGTATGCGATCCATAATTGATGAAAAGAATTTCTGGTGAATAAATTGTGGTGGAAAAAGAATGAGAATGTTTAACCGATTCGAAGGCTTTATTCACCAGAAATTAACTACAGAATGAAATTAAGAAAATTAGATAAACGAGTTCTTGGATACAACGTTGTAAACCATGTGATGGTTTATAATAATAATACAACATTCGCCCAGCCTTTAAAGTCGGACGTAGTCCTCCAAGTAAGCGGGAGGGCGACAGTTCCTGCTACTTCTTCGAAGTGAATCTTCGCCTAAATTTTGCCTCGAACTCGAAAGATGGGTTCCTGGGCTTGTTGGTGTGGGTGGTGACATTGGTTCTTCAGGAATGTGGCGCTGTTCCCCTGATGGATCCACAATATCGCTTGATCCTGAGCCGCCAAGTGGGACGAGATGTCTGGTAGAGATGGTGGTTTCGCGACCGTTCGGGTGTCGGATCAACGCGTAATCATGAGCGCCATCAAGAAGAGTCACTTCTTCCACAAGAGGATCGAATTTAGAATTTCTGTCAAACTTTCTCAAAAGCACTTGACCTGGGTTCAGGAGCCAGGTTGGTGTGGAGCTTCCATTTGCAGACCGTCGTGGATGATTTAATAGTCGCTCGTGTGGAGAACAGTTGGTGGAAGTACAAAGCAGAGAGCGAATGGAATGAAGAGCACTTTGAAGGACAGTTTCCCATCGATGTATAGGTAGCTCATTCTCTCTGGTAGCAAGCTCGATTGTCTTCCATAGAGTTCCGTTTAGTCGTTCGACTTGGCCATTACCCTGAGGGTTGTAGGGCGTTGTGCGGCTACAAGCGGTGCCATAGGAAGCTAAAAATGTTTTGAGGTCTTGTGACATAAAGGATGCCCCTCTATCTGTGTGTATGTAAGCAGGGGCGCCGAATATTGAAAATAACTGCTTCAAACAATCAATTACTGTATTCGAGCTGACATCCCGACAGGCGAACGCAAAAGGAAATCTCGAGTACTCGTCGATTATTGTGAGAAGGTAACGGTTCCCTGAATTTGACGGCAAAGGTCCTTTAAAGTCCATATTCAACCTTTCGAATGGGGAAGTTGCTTTTATAAGAATGCCCTGGTGTTTGTAGAATTGTGGTTTCACCTCCGAGCAGATACGGCAGGATGAAATGACTTTCCGTATATCCTCCAGGGAGAAGGGCAAATTTTTGCTTCGAATCCAGTGGTTCATTCTTGTGACACCTGGATGACAAAGAGAACGGTGAAGGGATGAAAGTCGAGAAACATCGTTTGATGACGAAATATGACACACCCGCGATAGAGCATCAGCAGCATGATTTAGAGCTCCAGGCCTATACACAATATCGTACGAAAAACACGACAGCTCCATTCTCCAGCGTACAATCTTTTCGTTCTTTGTTTTCCCGTAGCGTTTATAGTCAAACATGAATGACACTGAGCGTTGGTCGGTTACGAGGGTAAAGTGACGCCCCAACAAGAAGTGTCTCCAGCTTCGAATCGACTCAACAATGGCATATGCTTCCTTCTCAATGGAAGAGTGCCTGCGTTCTGAGTCAGTCAAAGTCCTCGAGAAGAAGGCTACAGGCCGGTTAGATTGCGTCAGAGTGGCTGAAATTGTAGTTTGAGAAGCATCAGTCTCGACACAAAACGGAATGTCGTTGTCTATGTGAAATAGTGAGGCGGCTTCAATAGCTTTCTTGATGTTTCCAAATGCTTCCAAAGCTTTGTTCGAGAGAGGGAAAGAGCTATCGACTAGTGGTCTGATTTTTTCTGAGAATTTGGGAATGAATTTCGAATAATGAGAGAACATCCCAAGAGCTCTCTTGAGGGATCCTTGGTCGGTCGGTGGTGGGAATTCGCGTAAGGGCTTCAGTCGATTTGGGTCTGGTCGGATTGTATGATCACTGATTGAATGGCCGAGGATGTTTATAGAGCGAAGAGAGAAAGAACTTTTCTCGTTGTTTATTGTCAGATTGTATTTAGAGGCTGTCTTCATGAATTGGTCCAGGTTCCAGTCATGCTCCTCTTGAGTTTTCCCACAGACCGTCAAATCATCTAAGTAGGCAAATGTGTCTTTGAGGCCCTCCTTCCTGATTATCCCATCAATAACTCTTTGAAAACCGGCAACCCCATTAGTTACACCGAAAGGGATTCGGGTAAATTGAAAGAGTTTCCCGCAAGCTTCAAAAGCAGTATATGGCCGATCTTCCTCTGGGATGGGGACCTGGTGATATGCGCTGCGGAGGTCTATAGTACTGAAAACCGAATAGCCAGCAACCTTGTTGATTATTTCATTGATTCTTGGAAGAGGGTAAGCGTCCAGTTGGGTGAAGCGGTTTATTGTCCGCGAATAGTCTATGCACATACGGCGCTTGTGATTTCCCCCTCCAGCCACCAATACCTGCGCTCGCCAGGGTGAGATGCTATCCTCGATAATGCCAGATTCATGAAGTTTCCGGACTTCGATTTCAATGAAGCGAGCATCGTCATTGGTGTGGGTTCGGGATTTTACAGCTATCGGCCTACAATCTTTTGATAAGTTGGAGAATAGTTGGGCAGGTTCCACTTCTGCTACTGCAACACAAACTTGCAATGGAGCCTTAGGACCACCAAAAGCAAAATGAACGCTGGAATGTTGTAGTAGTAAATTCCTACCAATTATCAAATCGAAGCAGAGATCAGGCATTACTGACAGTTCCACGTTGGGGTAAAAATGCCCAAGCATCTCAACATCAGCCTGGCATCTCCCTATGATGTTGACTTGGTGAGTTTTGGAAGCTAAGCCTACTTTGCCTTGTGTTGGTTGTATGTTCAATCCGAATCGTTTGGCTGCTTTCTCTTCAATAAGACTCAAATCACTTCCTGAATCTAGCATGCCACAGACTTCGTGTCCCCCCACTACAACTGATGTCTTGACCTTAGAAACCCCTGATGATATTGGGCAAGTAAGAATTGTAGCAGATGAGAAAAGTTTGTCTTTCTTTTCCCCTGACCGATTTACAACGCGTGGTGAACGACATACCTTCTGCCAATGTCCTGTTTTTCTACAATTGTAGCATTCATCTTTGATTGCTGGGCAAGCAGACCGTGGATGCTTGGATTTTCCACAGAAATAACATTTGGCACGCACAGCATTGACTGAAACCACACCTTTGTCATTGACTTGCTCGGCAACGCTGTCCAAGGGAGCTGCAGAGACTGCATTTACAGAAGATGATGAACAGGACTCATACTTCTGAGCGTTTATAATAGCTAAGTCGAGAGCGCGGGCTTGTGAGTGGGCTTCGTCTAACGTAAGGGTCCTATTTTCTAATAATCTCTGTCGTATAGAGGGACTCAGTAATCCCCGAATAAAGGAGTCACGAATGTTATCATCACGGTTCATTTCGGCTGTTACCGCCTTGAATTGGCAATCCTTACTCAACATTTTAAGGGATTCCAAGTACTTATCAATCGACTCATTTGGTTGTTGACTACGAATAGAAAGCATATGTCGGGCAACTACTTCATTCGCAGGTTTCTCGAAAAGTCCTCGAAGTATTGAGATAGCGTCCTTGTATGTATGGGTCTCACTCACATGCTCGAAGATATCAGATGAGACGAAGTTGACAAGTATACGCAACTTTTCCTCGTCACTTGCTTCCGTACTGTGAAGAAAGTTTTGAAACCGCTGGTACCAGTGACGCCAAGTAGAAGCCGCGGAAGGAGAATCAGGATCCAAGTCCAAAACGTTCGGACGGAGTATGCGATCCATAATTGATGAAAAAAAATTTCTGGTGAATAAATTGTGGTGGAAAAAGAATGAGAATGTTTAACCGACTCGAAGGCTTTATTCACCAGAAATTAACTACAGAATGAAATTAAGAAAATTAGATAAACGAGTTCTTGGATACAACGTTGTAAACCATGTGATGGTTTATAATAATAATACAACAATAGCTGATGATGATCCAGAGCCTGCGGATCCACAACGGAATGTAGAACAACGTGAGGATCTAATGGTACGTTTTGAAAACTTATGGAGTAGAGAAAAGCCATGCTAAGGCAGGAAGTTCAACAAACTCTTGGAGATGAACATTGGCTGAAAATATAGCGAACAAATGGAGAGGATTTCTAGGTGAAATGAGGGGTGTCTGGCGAGAGGGTATACCTGGAAACTGGTTACAAGATGTTGCTGAAAGTCCACATCTTTCTTATACTATAGTGGTTGTGCCCCTAGCTGATCATAAAAATACATTGTTTCAGACACTTATTATTTATTATGTTCGAGTTATTTTTATCCAAAGTTCTTCCTAAATATACCTTTTTCATGTCAAATGCAAGGTTTTTTTTAAACAAAAAAATTCAAGGTTTTTCGAGTCAAATTCATATTTTTTTAAAATTTGAATCCACGGTTTTCCATTTCAAGTTGAAAACTTTCTTTTTCAAATTGAAGTAATCCAGTGATGGTGAAAATCATCTGACACGTTTGCTCACCGATAGATGTCTTCGGGCAATGATATTGAAGAAAGAAGCGAACAGCTTTTGGTGACGTGATCACAAACGCCGTGGCCCATGTACTTCGCCGACTCTTCTGGAGCGTCTTTTGAACGGACCTGCAAATTGTAAATACTACGTCACGTATATATATTTGAACAAATAACTACAATAGGTTAATCAATGGACGATATATGGGGGAATAAATCAGGTTTCGAAGGTGAGTTGGGTAGTAAGAGCAGGTATAGTGTTCGCAACTAAAGAAGGGGAGGTGTTTGTGAGAGAGAGAGAGATATAGAGAGAGAGAGAGAGAGAGAGAATGAATGACGGATTTTATTTAAACAACCAGGGGGAGGTTAGGACCGAGTGGTCCTCTCTTCCACCTCCCCTGGCAGCATCAGACAAATATAATCCTCGATCAATCGTAATATACAATTTAACTGTATAACATAAACATCAATTGATGCACACAAAAAATACAAAATGCAAAAATAAAAATTTCAGCTTCCTACATTCAACAGCATCAGAAAAAAAACGTTGCATTGTTTGTGTGTCGAAAATTTTGGAATGACCCCCAGAACTAAGACATATTCATGTCAATACAACACTTCTAAATGTTTTGTAAAAAAAGAAATTTTACAGTATTTATCTAGTTAGTTATATAGTTAGTTGATAAACGTAAATTATTATTGTTCATAAGTTTTTAGGAGTATTTCCTTATAAACATTGCGGAATTGGAGAACAGTTTTGCTCAAATCAAAGAGGTCTTCGTTTGAGTTATACAAATTGATTGATTGCAGCATGAAAGACTTACTAAAGAGTATCGTGTTATGTCGAGGTATTTGAAAAGTGGTGGTAGCGTTACGGGTTGAAATATTATGGATGACGGAGAGATATTTAAATTGTTCGTAGAGGTAAGTTGGTTTTTGAAACTTTAATATTTTAAATAACATTGTGGCTAGGGCTAGTTTTTTCCTTTCGGCAATTTTGAGCCAGCCTAGTTTGATGAAAACGGGGGTGACGTGGGCATCCAGCTTTATCCTACTGACAAATCGGACCAAACAATTAAGGGCTTTCTGCAATTTATTCGTCTGGTCGCTATTTAGGTCGCAGTAAGCAAGTGGGGCATACTCGAAATACGGTATGAGCAGGGACTGCGCTAGCTGGACCCTCACGTATTGAGGGAAGTCAAAGGCAACCCTCCGTAATTGGTACAGCCCCCTATACACTTTTTTGCAAATTTCACATGTACGTTCCAATTCAAGGTATCCGTCATCCAGATACCAAGATTTTTGAACTCATGCACGATCTCTAGGGCGGCATCTCCTATCACGAATGGTGTCAGTACAGTCGAATTGACATTAGCAATAAGCTTATTGTTACCAATGAACATGGCCTTACTTTTCAATGCATTCATGGCCATCCCATGCTCATTGCACCACTCGTCTAAGCGTTGCAGGTCAGAATTGACCTTACTGATGGAACTGTTCAATTCCACTACTGTACATGACAGATACAGCTGAAGATCATCGGCGTACATCATATGACCACAATATTGCAATACACTTGGCAAAGAATTAACAAAAAGCACGAAAAGGAGCCCCGATAATACAGACCCTTGCGGGATGCCTATTGTTATGTCCCGCAAGCGGAAAGCGAACCGTCTGGAGCCCTTGCACTCTGCGAGCGACCGGATAGGTATGAAGCGAACCATGAAACCATTTGTGGGGATAAACCGAGGGATTTGAGTACCGATAGCAAAACATCGTGCCGGATTAGGTCGAAGGCTCTACTAAAATCGATCCTGACAAATATGGTGACAAATATGGTGAGAGAGAGAGAGAGGGAGAGAGAGAGAGAAATTATATAACATTATAAGAGTGAAAGAGGCGAACCATTGGTTTTCTGAAAGGATCTCTAGTTTCAACGGCCTCCACTCAATACTTTTTAAAAAAATTGGCTTGATTACAATTCTAGGTTTTTAAAATACTTTTTCATCCAATTATTCCCACATATCCCAGTCTATAAATATTCATGCGTAATTCATTTTTCTCAAACCCCCTTATTAAAGGACACTCAACTCTATGATAAGGATGTTATTCATGGTAGGTAGGAGCTTAGTGACCTTGCACGATGATATTGTTAGTAGGTACTATCATTGGAAAAGACTTGACCTTTACAGACGTGTGATCTGTACAGAAAAAAGTTTAATAATTTGCAGCGTTTTTACCACATACATCCAACGATATTAAAGGGAGTTCAAAATTAGACGAAAATAAATGAAATGCAATAATTGACGGTCCCTTGGAAAAGCATGATTTCACAGTGAGTATGATACTGAGTGAGTACTTTCAAGAACGAGAATTACACGCCTGACAAACTGGAAAACATAATAATATTATGTTTTCCAGTTTATCGGGCGTGTAATTCTCGTATAATATGTAATATTATAATATGTATTATAATATATATTATAATATGTATTACATAATATGTAATAAAACATATTATGTTTTATGTTTATGTAGTTATATTATAACTACAGAAAAGGCGCTAATTATCTAAAAATTTGTCATTTTACTGTTGTACTCTCACAAGAAAAGTTTGTTCTTGTAAACATTCATGAGCTGCACGGTTTGATTAAAATGAAGTTCCTCGTTCAACAAGATTTGAGGAGGGACTTATCAAAACTGAACATCTCCACTTCTGGTCAAGAATCGTTTTTGACATTTTATGTCTTTACTATGGCACATAAATGAAAAATCGTCACGCGGGCATTGTAACGGGGCATTGTGACGGGGCATTGTAACGGGGCATTGTGACGAGGGGAGCGTCACGCGGAAATTTTCTGATGATTTTCACGTACAACCAATCGTTCCTAGGGAAAACTAACTTCCTCATTTTCCACCCCACAAAAATCTTTCACCACTCATTGGAAAGCTCTCAATTTATTAATCATGGTACACGGTCCCTAATATGAATGCACCTGTACGGAAAGCTGAATTAGCGCATGAATTATGCGCACTAACATACGAGTATGATGTGAGCAACAAATGAGATGTCAACATGATCGTGAGAGGAAAATAGGTATCTTCATCCAACAGATCCCTTTAAAGCGTTACGGAGGCAGGGTCAATGGAGAATTCTGAAGGCGCCTGAGTGGTCACTGATCAGCTGAGTGAGCTCCAAGGCCATTTCCTCTCCTGTTGAACGCAGGAAGCTGACATTTGAGAGGCAGGGTCAATGGAGAATGCTGAAGGCGCCTGAGTGGTCACTGATCAGCTGAGTGAGCTCCAAGGCCATTTCCTCTCCTGTTGAACGCAGGAAGCTGACATTTGAGAGGCAGGGTCAATGGTGAATGCTGAAGGCGCCTGAGTGGTCACTGATCAGCTGAGTGAGCTCCAAGGCCATTTCCTCTCCTGTTGAACGCAGGAAGCTGACATTTGAGAGGCAGGATCAATGGAGAATGCTGAAGGCGCCTGAGTGGTCACTGATCAGCTGAGTGAGTTCCAAGGCCATTTCCTCTCCTGTTGAACGCAGGGAGCTGACATTTGAGAGGCAGGGTCAATGGAGAATGCTGAAGGCGCCTGAGTGGTCACTGATCAGCTGAGTGAGCTCCAAGGCCATTTCCTCTCCTGTTGAACGCAGGAAGCTGACATTTGAGAGGCAGGGTCAATGGAGAATGCTGAAGGCGCCTGAGTGGTCACTGATCAGCTGAGTGAGCTCCAAGGCCATTTCCTCTCCTGTTGAACGCAGGAAGCTGACATTTGAGAGGCAGGGTCAATGGAGAATGCTGAAGGCGCCTGAGTGGTCACTGATCAGCTGAGTGAGCTCCAAGGCCATTTCCTCTCCTGTTGAACGCAGGAAGCTGACATTTGAGAGGCAGGGTCAATGGAGAATGCTGAAGGCGCCTGAGTGGTCACTGATCAGCTGAGTGAGCTCCAAGGCCATTTCCTCTCCTGTTGAACGCAGGAAGCTGACATTTGAGAGGCAGGGTCAATGGAGAATGCTGAAGGCGCCTGAGTGGTCACTGATCAGCTGAGTGAGCTCCAAGGCCATTTCCTCTCCTGTTGAACGCAGGAAGCTGACATTTGAGAGGCAGGGTCAATGGAGAATGCTGAAGGCGCCTGAGTGGTCACTGATCAGCTGAGTGAGCTCCAAGGCCATTCCCTCTCCTGTTGAACGCAGGAAGCTGACATTTGAGAGGCAGGGTCAATGGAGAATGCTGAAGGCGCCTGAGTGGTCACTGATCAGCTGAGTGAGTTCCAAGGCCATTTCCTCTCCTGTTGAACGCAGGGAGCTGACATTTGAGAGGCAGGGTCAATGGAGAATGCTGAAGGCGCCTGAGTGGTCACTGATCAGCTGAGTGAGCTCCAAGGCCATTTCCTCTCCTGTTGAACGCAGGGAGCTGACATTTGAGAGGCAGGGTCAATGGAGAATGCTGAAGGCGCCTGAGTGGTCACTGATCAGCTGAGTGAGCTCCAAGGCCATTTCCTCTCCTGTTGAACGTAGGAAGCTGACATTTGAGAGGCAGGGTCAATGGAGAATGCTGAAGGCGCCTGAGTGGTCACTGATCAGCTGAGTGAGCTCCAAGGCCATTTCCTCTCCTGTTGAACGTAGGAAGCTGACATTTGAGAGGCAGAGTCAATGGAGAATGCTGAAGGCGCCTGATTGTGCACTGATCACCTGAGTGAGCTCCAAAGCCTTTTTCTCTCCTGTTGAACGCAGGAAGCTACATTCGATTCATTTAAATTGCCCAATCGTATTACGTAAAACACTCCGTTGTGCGTGGCCAACAAGCTGCGGCATGAGCGTGATTGTTTAAATGAATGTTTACGTACATTACATCGCAACCATCAACGAGCACAATCAAATTTCCACAAACAAAAGTACAATACGAGGTTTTATATGAAGGGGAAAGGGGGCGCAAAGACATAAAATGTCTCTCGTGGTTGCGTACTTGTACGAAAGCTGTATCCACCGTTTGTGTTTTTCACTGTTTCGGGCTGATGCTCGTGATTTCTAGAAGTTGTCCAAACCATATCTTTCAAAAGTGGTTATTTCCTATCGAAATAGTCAATCGAAAACGTGTGTTCGTTTCAAAACTAAACATCTCCATGCCCGAAAATTCCCCCAACGAAAGCAAATTTGGGCCTATCAAAAGTGAACATCTCCTCATGTTAGGCAAGACCCATTTCATTTGGTTTTTTTCAAAAGTGATCATCTCCAAACGTCTTCGAATGTACTTGTTTTGTCGATTTTTGTTTCCCCGTCACTCACCAGATAGCAGCATACCCTTGTACCGTCGAATACCTAGGTTTCTCTGCTACTCAACAGGTCGGACGACAATGCTACGCGCCACGCCACTTCGCGTTGCAGCACGCGTTTATGTAAACAACAGAGAAGTGAAACGTGTGTTGTTGACATTCTTAGTTTTTTTTTCGTGCTGGTTTCTTCCACATTTTCCATCCGATTTCGATGAAATTTTCAGGGATGTTAGAGATTAGTGTTTAGATGGTCCCCTATGAAAATCATCACCCCCGGACTGATAGTAGCCGATGCGCATGCGCGAACGTGAATTGCTTGTAACAGCCATAACTTCCACAATTTCCACCCGATTTCGATGACATTTTCAGGGATTACGCGGATTAGGTTGTAGATGGTCCCCAATGAAAATCAAGGCCTTGAAATTTACAAAAGCCTCTACGCATGCGCAAATGTAAAATCCTTGTAACAGCCGTACATTTTTCGCTCTCGCGTGTGACGTGAGATTCTCAAAACCCATTCAACCAACCCCTTTACAGATCAGTGAGCAATGCTCTGTACTCCCGCCCAGGTGTCCCAGGTTCGACTCCCACTCAAGCTAAACAATTTTTTGATCCAATCACTACGCACTTAAGTACATTTTTCGTCCGAATTTGATGAAATTTTCTAGGATTGTCCAAATTAGCGTATAGATGGTCCTCTATGAGGGTAGTGAAAGGTACTTGGAGATTTGTGTTTCGAGATTAACTACTATGCATCGGACCATCTATAAAATCGGGTTATGGATACGAGGAAGCTGTGAGCCACACCCACTTGGCATTCTGACTAGGATCCATTCCGTGGATGAATAAATCACAAAAACTCACTAGATTACGTTTTGCACAAGACAGAGGACGCGAGGGCCGGTGTTTACCTTAGTGAGAAGATGACTTACCGCTCTTTTGTATTCTTATCTGATAAGTATTGTTGTTGTTCTATACATTTCATTGGTCTTGAACAGGCTAGAACGTCCTATGTCCGTGATATTCTCACAACGGACATTTTAGCCTAGTACGATCAACTTTTCTAATGCTATGTACTAAGCTAGAACGTCTTATGTCCCTGATTTTCCTCTCCATAGGAAGTTTAAGCCTAGTAGGACTTAACTAGGACGTTTTAGCCTAGGATGGGTATGTGAAACTTGATAAATGGACATAGGACAAATCGATTATTGAAGCCTTTTCTGTGGACATAGGGCGTTCTAGCTTAGCTCAAAAGGTGCACCTGATCGAGAGCTACAACACGGTGTCCTCATCTCAAAAAGTGCAAAAATGGACATAGGACGTTCTTACTAAGGAGGGCAGAGTATACCTATAATGTTCCTAAGGTATTTTTACATAATAAATATTACTTCCGTTTCATTTTAAATTTGACCTCACTCATCTTCAAATTCCCAAGTTTTCCTGGTTATATCAAAACTTAACATCTCCCAGTGTCTTCATCAAAACTGAACATCTCCGAAATACTTTCCCCTGTAACTTAGGTTAGGTTCAATGATATAACGACGTGGTTAAGGGACTTGAGTAAAGGATGAGGATGAGATACATTGGTATGTTGATTTCATTTTACAAGTTTACACAGCAAACAGTACATGTTTTTTGACTCTTCTGGAAATTTCTCTGAAAGTGGAGATGTTCACTTTTGATAAGTCCCTCCTCATTTGTACTCTCTCTTTTGGGAGAAAAACGTTGAGATGGTAAGGATTCGATCCATCAGATAGAAGAAAATGGACCGCACAGGACTAGAGAACTACAACACACTAAGTTTCTCGATCCATGTGCGTAGTTGGGTGCACAAAGACCAGTTTTGATAACCATACTGTAAGGAGGAATGTAAACGTAATTTCTCACCATCAATTTCAGAGTCAGACATCTTCCTTTCATCTGAATTGCATCCAGGCGCTTGGCTACTTCACCTGACAGATTTAAGAGAAATTTATCCCTTTCAGCATCGTTTTGCAACCTGATTCCATAATTCACATCCGCCGAGACAGATTTTCTAACGTGAGTAAAAACCAATCCTTTGAGTTCTTTTCCGCGGCAAGCGCTGAAATAAGTAATGACAAGTGAAACTCGAACCATCAGTGTCTCAAGTTGAACATATAAATATAACTTATAACGATAGGTACCAAGTGGTCCCCAAATGAAGATTCCAAATTGATCTTGCGATGTGGGAATATGTAGGGATAGGCAAGTAAGTAACAATACAATTTCACGGGGATAAGGAGGATATAATTGTAAAATGCTTTGAGTCGCTGAAAAACTCTTCCTACTTGTTTAGTTCGCTAAGGGTTCTCCTTGTATCCATGGTGGTCTTGTTTCAATCAGCTTTCATTTTACTGGGAAAGGAGTTGGAGGAACATGAGAACAGTTTAAAAACATATTGTTTAGTAACGCATGCATTCCAGGGGACGTCCCATTGGATAAGCATTAGATCAGTTTAACCAGTTGTTAAGTGATAAAACTGTTTCACTCGATGTAATTTATTTATTACTTTAGGCAAGAAATACTGACCCCCCCCTCCACACCATTATCCACCTTAAAATTTCTAGCGGCATGCGAGCCTCGAATCTGAAGAGCATTTTAAAATCCATGATCTACGACACCCAACATGCGAATTCGAGTTCACCTCCCCCCCCCCCCCCCCCCCACCACCTCCCCAACGCCAACAATGGTGCCAGTCTGGCACCAAAGCGGAAATACGTCGTAACATTGAACTTTCATCTGTTAGTTTTGGTAGGCAGTCCGTCAAAGTTCACATCCGTATTCAAGGTGAAACACAAAAAAAAAAAAAAAAAAAAACGAAATAAGCGGTTTATGGCATCATGGCACCATGTCCTGGCACCATGGTGGCACAGAGGAGGTACAGAGAATAATTCATGAAAATCCGGTGGTATAATGAGAATTTTCCCTCAATTTCAAAGCTTGGGTACAATTAGTAAGCAGTAAAGGAACCGAAATATTGAAAAATCGGATATTTTGTGAATATTATACCCCCACCCATCCCCTCCCCTTGCGAATTTTGGTACTCTGGTAAAATTATGTACATCTCGGAAGTTATCTGAGTCAAACAAAAAAAGAAACACGCAAATCGGTTGGAAATTGAGGCCAGGGCAGAGTTTACAAGATTATGCACGCAAACGCACGTTTTTTAAGCATTAACCCCCCCTTTCCCCCTCTTAAAAAGGAAAATCCGAAATTCCGGCGCCGTAGTGCAGAACTAGATAGTATTTCGCGTCAAACGAAAAAAGAACCACGAAAATCGTTTGAGAACTAAGGCCTGGGCAGAGTACACAAGATTATGCCCAAAAACGAACGTTTTTCGAGCATTAACCCCCCCTTTCCTCCCCTTAAAAGGCAAAATTCGAAATTCCGGCGACGTAGTGCACAACTAGATAGTTTTCCGCGACGAACAAAAAAATAACCAGGAAAATCGGTTGAGAACTAAGGCCTGTGCAGAGTACACAAGATTTTGTTACACACACACACACACACACACACCTACACACACACACATACACACACACACACACAGACATACACCTATGGTTTTTTTCGTGGATTTGGATTCAGAATGGTCTAAAACGGATTACTGTGTGGTTATTTTTTTTTCTGTTGAGTGTTGTTCCACTTCACCCCAGATCGATCGCATAAGGACGCCCAAGTCTTACTGTGGGACGTCCTAAAAATCGGATATTTTGTGAATATTATCCCCCCACTCACACCCTCCCCTTGCGAATTTTTGGTACTCTGGTGAAATCATGTACAACTCGGAAGTTATTTGAGTCAAACAAAAAAAGAAACACGCAGATTGGTTGGAAATTGAGGCCTGGGCAGAGATTACAAGATTATGCACGCAAACGCACGTTTTTTAAGCACTAACCCCCCCCCCCTTTCCCCCTCTTAAAAAGCAAAATCCCAAATTCCGGCGCCGTAGTGCACAACTAGATAGTATTCCGCGTCAAACGAAAAAAGAACCACGAAAATCGTTTGAGAACTAAGGCCTGGGCAGAGTACACAAGATTATGCCCAAAAACGCACGTTTTTCGAGCATTAACCCCCCCTTTCTTCCCCTTAAAAGGCAAAATTCGAAATTCCGGCGACGTAGTGCACAACTAGATAGTTTTCCGCGACGAACAAAAAAATAACCAGGAAAATCGGTTGAGAACTAAGGCCTGTGCAGAGTACACAAGATTATGTTACACAACACACACATACACACACACAGACATACACCTATGGTTTTTTCGCGGATTTGGATTCAGAATGGTCTAAAACGGATTACTGTGTGGTTATTTTTTTTTTTCTGTTGAGTGTTGTCCAACTTCACCCCAGATCGATCGCATAAGGACGCCCAAGTCTTACTGTGGGACGTCCTAAAAATACGGGTTTCAGAACTGGGAGAGATGATTACCGTTCGATAGACTAAAATATTGATAGTTCACTACAACGGAGCAAGAAAAAGTCTGCCAAGTAGGTGTGGCACATAGTTTCCTCGTATCCATAACCCAATAGGGTGTGCGCCTGGGTAGGAAAAACTGTTTATTGTTATTTTTAATATAAGGTAGACCTCATTCTGAGAATTTTGGCTCCAACCGCGACCTTCTAGCGTGAGTAGATCTGTTTCTATGATTTTTCAAAGTTTCGACCGTTTATGACGTCACGCGCCCCCCTCTCGCCTGGGCGGGACACCCCAGCCCACTGTGACGTCATAAACGGTCGAAACTTTAAAAATTCATAGGAAAATATTTACACACGCTAGAAGGGCGCGGTTGGTACCAAAATTCTTAGAATGTAGACTACTTTCGATTAAAAATCTAAAAAAAAAATCAAGGCACACCCCCCATCGTGTAGCTGAACCAATGCTTGGAGCTAATTTCATAACGCCCTTATAGGGACCATTTACACGCCAACCCATACAATTCCTGAAAATGTCATAGAAATCGACAATAACTTTGTACAGTTTTGCCCGTTACAACGATTTTATGACAGGAAGTTTTTGGAAGAATTTCCAAAATTCTTCAAGAAGGCCTAAAACGTAAAACGCGAATGGAAAATTTGATTTTAGAGAACTTTTTTTCAACCGCTACGTTGGTAGACTCGGAAGCAATATTTCAGAAGACAGTTTTAGCGAATTTTCAAGGAAAATGAAGCTATTGCAATGGCCTCAAAATTTTTAGAACCGACTTTTTCGAAAAATTTTCACACTGAAATCCGTTTTGGAACATTCTGAAACGATCCCTGAAGTTTTTCCAAAAATCATATGTATATATACAGGGTGTCCCAGAAGTTATGGTCCACCCTCCGGCATTTCCGTATTTAATTACGTAATAAAATGGGTTCAACGCCATTTTTCATATTTTTTTGTAAAGAATTCAGGAAAAATACTTTTGCGCAAAAAAATTGCGCGCAATTGTGCGCAATTGACACTAACTTTGTTTTTTCAAATGGGAACCCCCATTTTTTATTGCTGATTAAGATTCTACGTCAAATTTCATGAGAAATTCATATCCGAATCGATTTTTTTTCATTGCGTGCAACTGGTACTTTTCGCGCGCAAAGTGACCAGGGTGCGCAAAAGTGAATTTTTTCAAACCCCAAGTGTGGCACATTTTTTTTCATTATTTTTGACGCTGAATCACGTGGTGAGGTCCTTTCTTCGATTTCATCGTTATTTTTCCAAATTTAGAAGGAAAATTTATGTTTTTGGACTTTATTTTCTCTCCCCCTTTACGGGCTGGGGACCGGCTATGGTAGGATTAAAAATAAATTTCTCTCTTCTAAATTTAAAAAAGTGTTGGAAAGTAGGTAGGTACTACTTTACTACTTTGATGTAAAAAAAAATCAAAAAGCTAGGTACTCATCTAAAAACTCGAAGAAAAAAAATCGAAAGTTACTTGTCTGCAGGCAAAAGGAGGTAATTTCCAGCAGTTGCTGTGATTTTTTAATTTCATTGTTATTATCTTAGTTTCTTATTAAAACTTTTTTTCGGAGATTTTGTAACTTTTAATTTTTTTTTCTTAAATTTTGAGATGAGAAGCTTTCTGATTTTTTTTTGTTTACATTAAAATAGTTAAGTACCTACCTACTTTCCAACTTTTTTTTTATTTGTGAGGAATTTATTTTTAATCTAGCCAGGTCCTAGGAATTTAAATTTATTTTTAATCTACCTACTTTCCAATTTTTTTTTAGAAGTGAGGAATTTATTTTTAATCTCGCCAGGTCCCCACCCAGCCCGTATTGCGAAAGGGTGAGGGAAAATAAAGTCCAAAAACATTATTTTCCTTCTAAATTTGGAAAAATAACGATGAAATCGAAGAAAAGACCTCACCACGTGATTCAGCGTCAAAAATAATGAAAAAACATATGCCACACTTGGGGTTAAAAAAAATTCACTTTTGCGCACCCTGGTCACTTTGCGCGCGAAAAGTACCAATTGCAAGCAATGAAAAAAATCGATTCGGGTATGAATTTCTCATGAAATTTGACGTAGAATCTGAATCTGCAATAAAAAAATGGGGGTTCCCATTTGAAAAAACAAAGTTAGTGTCAATTGCGCATAATTGCGCTCAACTTTTTTGCGCAAAAGTATTTTTCCTGAATTCTTTACAAAAAAATATGAAAAATGGTGTTGGGCCAATTTTATTACGTAATTAAATACGAAAATGCCGGAGGGTGGACCATAACTTCTGGGACACCCGGTATATGTGTCATTCCGGACGATAACTTGAGTACTTAATTGTTTAGAAATTTTTTTTTAGTTTTTGCCAAAATGTTCGTAACAACAAACCATAGGTCAAATTCGTTAACCAGCAATTTTGGACAATCCAAAGTGGTCCAAAATTCAAAAAAACTCCAAAAAAATGGGGTTTTCCCGTTTTTTGTGGTTATTACATTGAAAATCATGGTAATATATGGTATATTCGGATTCAGCACAAAATTTCTGATATTAATGCTTTTTCAAAAATGAAAATTGTCCAAAATTAAGAAAAGTTTGTAGCTATATATATATATAATATGAATACGTGCGTATATTTGTTGTACCCAGAAATGCAGTAGCCGTGTGGGTACTCTATGAGTTCGTAGAGAAAAAAAAAAAAAAAAGTCGTGGTTCAAATGTTCAATCGACAACTGCCACCGATAGAAACGTTATAAACCCAGTGTATTATTGAAAATCGCACGATTTTTTCGTACATATCGCGAATATAACTAAATGTTATCAAATTAATTACTTAGATGCGGCCGGTAACGCATCAAGGAGAAAAATGTGTGATAAACAAAAGGTGGCTTGTTGTGATGAGGTTGGGAACAAGTGATCATGAACGCGATCTGTTGCACTCATCTTTAACTACGTCCTGGAGCTTCCCCAATCAGAACGCTTCTCGGGCTCCCAGATTCAGCTTTCAGCCCAGTGATTTCACGTCTTCCGGGACGTCGATTATTGGTGTAAAAGTATGTAAAAAAAAAAACATATATATACCATATATATAAACCAAGAATCGAAAAAAAACTTTCTACAACAAATTGCAACACCATTGGTCCTTTTCTTAACCACACCTTAAACTGAATGATTTCTTTGAAAATTCGCTCATTAATTCATGCTGCATGAATGGACTTTTTTAAGTTTTTAGTGTATTTATTATTTTGATACAACAATCAAATATAAATGTTGATATCTAAACTACGAGACAGCCAAAGAGCCTCTGCTTGAAAATGGAAGAAGCTCATCTAAGCACAGGAACTTCTAGGAAAACCACTCAAACAGCAAATTCTACCCAGAATGGCTGACGGTCAGCATATTCGAGATCACTTGAAGCAAACCACGGATACTGCTGATACACTTCATGATGCTGAACAGCCTATCCGGTTCCTACGATTTCCACAGCGGGACTAGTGATAACAAGATCGCTCGATAAGTGGAGAAAGACAGTTGAGACCCCACCATTTTCCCCTTGAGACCATTCGAGTAATAAGATCCCAAGTATAATCCTATTTATAAGTATAAAGAAGCATAAACCCTCGTTTTTCAAATGATAGTGGTGATCAAATTTGGATATAAGATGAACCTCTTTTTATTCAAAAGGTTCTTATTTTACTTTTTATGGGTAAACTTTAAAAAATCAAAGGGGGTAAAATACGAATAGAACTGGAAAAGACATATGAGCAAAATGTTACTCTGCACCATCTTTTTATCGATTACCTCAAGGCTTTCGATAGTATCAGCAGGAGCCATATGTATGAAGCGCTCATAGAGCTTGGTAAGGCTGGCTCACATGACCTTGAGTGGAAGCAGATGTGCCATGAAGGTTGATGGCAGAATTGCTGAGCCCTTCGAGGTATCCTGTGGTGTACGGCAAGGTGACCCAATCTCATCAGTGATTTTCAACCTCACTCTTGAATATGTTGTCCGTAAGCTCGAGGTCAATATCTCTGGCAATATTTACAACAGAACCACCCAGATTTTGGCTTTCGCGGATGATATCGTCCTTACATCGCGTTCGCTTGGAGGATTGGAGGAGGCATTTTCTCAGCTGAGAGCCGCAGCAGAGGAAGTAGGATTGAAGGTCAATAGAGAAAAAACGTTATACATGAAAACCTCCCGGGCTGAGTCATGCTACCCCACCACTATTGAGCTGGATGGTGTTGAGTTCAGAACTACCAAGGAATTTAATTACCTTGGTGTAATTCTGACCAGTAACAATGACTCCTCCATTGAAGTGCGAGCAAGATTGGCAGCCGGCAATCGTGCATATTTCAGTCTTCTGGACATTCTTAAATCAAGACTCCTATCCCGTAGCCTCAAGATTAGGATTTATGAGTCCATAATACGTCCGATTGTGACTTATGGAGCAGAGTGTTGGGTGCTGACGGTTCGAGATATGCGGTTGATGGAGGTGTGGGAAAGGAAAATCCTGAGGAGGATCTTCGGTCCAGTTTGTGGCGAATAAGGACAAACGATGAACTGCGGGAGCTATATGCAAGACCTGGTATTGTGGGGATTGCGAAGAGTGCAAGACTGCGGTGGCTGGGACATGTTTTTCGTGCCGAACCTGATGGCCCCTTGAGACGGGTTCTCGACGGACATCCCGGTGGACGCTGGTTGCGTGGCAGACCGCGGATGACGTGGATGCAGGATGTGGAGGCGGACCTGAGCGAGATGGGCATAAGGCTGTGGCGGAGGAAGACACAAGACAGAGCAGTCTGGAGGCGGATTTGCGAGCAGGCCAAGGCCCTCAATGGGCTGTAGTGCCATTAAGAAGAAGAAGAAGAAGAATGGGTAAACTTTGTCCGACTTTATAACACTGATATTTTGAATCTTTTCTTTCCTTATTTTTCGAATCAGTAGAAAATTCTCTGACTTATACCTGTTTTAACGGAATTCCCCGACTTTCTCCAACTCATGTAATACATCCCTAACTTAATCTGGATTTCTTAAACTGGCGATCTCTGTTGGAGTAACCTACTTGTACAATGTCTCTCCTTGTTTTTTACCAACTTCCTTCTGCAGTTCCTGGAGGGACCACAATTGTAGATCTCCGCAGGAGTTGATTCCGAGTTCCTTGAATTTGTGAGTCGTCGATCTGCCAACACCTAATTGAAGAATAATACACCAACATAACATTAAGGATGGTAGTAACGTTATGCGATGATCGCTAACAATAGAAGTAAGTAAGTAAAGTAAACAAACATTCCAGGTTGAATTTTCATCCGACTGCCATTCCTGACGTCGCGGACGTCATCAGCTGTCTTCCAAAGGGAAGATCAAAATTTGTTTTGATGATTTCGCTCATGGCTTCCCATCGCCTCAACGCCCTGGGTTGGGCGGAGGGGGGAGACTGAGCCCGGCTTGCACGAAAATACGCTCCCGAGGCGAGCCTCGAACTCAAGGCCCCCTGCGGCCAGTCCGAGACTCGTCTTTACGAGACGCACGCCGTAACGAGCACGACCACAGCCGACCCTGTATTCGCCAACAATATATTATACGAATAATAATTAGTAATATAATAGTCTACGAAAAAGAACAATCGAAGCCTGTTAAAGCCATAAACTATCTACGAGTAGAAATAACCTGGAATTTCTGCGACAGGCAAGTCATTCAAGAAGGAGGGAATGTGGTCATCTTGAATCCAGTATTGTCCGTTAGGTTTGGCTTTCTTGGTAGCTAATCTGGCAATTAGTTTATTGTTTCCGAAGCCAACAGAAGATGGACATCCAGTTTTTTCCTAGAATGCCAACACCATCATCAGGTATTGATACAAAAAAAATGTAATTCCTACTCAGGAATGAATTAGGGAAGTAGAGACCTTGTGAAACCAGAAATGTAGACCAGCAATGTAAACACAACTGCGTATTTTTAGGCCATGGGCTGTTTTCCCCCAAATTTAGCTTCTTCAAGAGGAGCTTCCAGGCCTCTTTGAACTGCACCAGTGAGTGGTCTGGCACATAACTTCCTCATATCCAGTAAACAATTTAGACCATCCGATGCATATCAGATAATCAAAACATAAATATCTCAGTCCCTAATTGCACTCGCAAAATTTTTCCTATGAAATTCATAGGGAAACCTCTAGTGTTCCAACAACACTAGAAATTCCAATAGAATCGGAAGGAAACTGCAGAAGTTGTGTTTGTTGGCAGGATTTTATGTTTGAGCGTGCACAGAGCCTGCTATCAATCTGGAGGGAATGAAATTCATAGGGGACCATCTGCACTCTAACCCACGCTTTAAAACCACCCCTAGAACATTTTAGAGGTATTTCTTTCTTCCTTAGAACGTGAGAACAATGCTTCCGTCACCTTGGAGGATTCAGAAAGGGACTTTTACACGATCTGCTCCTGTGCACGGGATAGGAGTCTCAGCCCACCCTGTCCTATTTCACCCTCCACCTTCTACCTTAACGATCACCATTCACACGACAGGGATTCACAAGTTTTGGGCAAAAAGTTACATCTCGAGCGCCCAAAGTTCACCCACTCGAAAATGTTGGACATACTTGATTCTGAAGATTTCTCCAGCAAAGGAAGATAAAAACGAGCACAAACGATAGACAAACATGCCAAAGGAGAAAACAAATAGACACTTCCTGGACGAGTTATTATTATTGTAATAAGGTGAAAACCTAACACAAGAGATGGCAGGAGCGGAAAAATTACTCCAACAGGGCAAAACAAAGTGTGATGAGACCGTCACGCCGTCCTTTTATAGGAATGAGTGGTAGGGAACACAGGACTGAGTAGGTGCGACGTCAGATGGAATTCCTGCCCACATCAGAAAGAACAGAAATGTTCACACTCCCCTTTTGCTAGGATAGGAAGGGCCTCGCATCCTGTGCACAGGATTGGATCGTGTGAAAATCCTTTAAGCAATGGAAGTAATTAGAAGAAATAGAATAGAGCACAAGTGAAACATGAGTCTACTACAGTATCCATGCTACGATCTGTTTCAAGTTTTTTAGCACGAATATGCTTTAGCCGGGACCTAACAGAGGCGTCTGGATCTCCAGCGGCTCGTCCTCGACCCAAGCGCTCCCAGCGGACTTCCTGCTAACTCTCTTATCTCCTCTGTTTCCAAGGACCTAGTATTCTACTAGAGTATCCTACTAGAGATCTCCATGTCTGTTTCTCTCTTTTTTTTCAACTCCACTTCTACCCGGTTTAGCATTAACTTTTTTTCCGGATGGATTGCTTTTATGAAAAACATTGTTTTTGAAAACAATATGAATCATTCCCGACCTAAAATTTAATTGCAAAGACAGAAAAGTCGAGAATGTTTTTTTCCTGAAAACGTCCCACCGCCCTTCGAGTTTAGTTCAGCAATCGCAGTTTTAATTTTATATCTCCTGGAGCATTTGCTCTCTCACCTTAAGAACTTGGTGAGGATGTTGGGTATGTAGAGAGGAATGGATTACAATTTCTCCGGGTGGCCGTCAGGGACGTGGAAATGTGTTTCGCGACTATCAGGGTTCCGGAAAAAGTGGCAAATATGGGTCAAGGAGGGGGTCTCTCACTTTGCAACTATTTTCCCTAGATTCCTAGGGGATTGGTTTATCAAATTGAAACAGCGTTCGCCCATACTAAACTCGGAAGGCGATGGGACTGACGTTTTAGGGAGAAAAACATTCTCGACTTTTCTGTCTTTGCAAATCAATTCTAAGTCGGGAATGATTCATATTGCTGTAAAAAAAAATGTTTTTCATAACAGCAATCCATCCGAACAGAAAAAAGTTATTGCCAGAATCTATTGCTAGGTTTCCCATCGATTTTTTCTGTTGCTAGAATCTATTGCTAACTTCACCCCGGTTTTTTTAGACGATTGCAATAGCTTCATTTTTTTTTTTTTTTGGAAAATTCGCTCAAGTGCCTTCGGTTACCGAAGAATGAAGCTTGTCATGTAAAAACAATTACCTATTTTTTTAGGTTTTTTACTTAGGAAAGAAAACGGTTTTTGTATTGACCTGGACTACCTACCTCCAACCATTGATGAGACCTCACCGAAGTTCATCATGCACCGCCTATTATTATTATTAGATACCTGCCTACGTATTATTATCATCATCATCACGGTTGAGAAAACGCTGCCAATTAGGGTTGAATGGGTTTATCAATCAACAGTATCAATCAACGAAAACAAACCTGGAGCAGTGGGCCGTTCAGAAGATTGAGGTTTTTGAACGCTAAGTGCCGTTTCCCCCCACTAAAGTACCTACAGCTTGCCAGGTGATGATCCGGGACTGTTTTCAATGGTTTCAGCCTCAAAAATAACATGGAAAGTGTTAATCCACTCGCTAAGTTTCCCGAGTATGCCTGATTTTCCCTCATTGGCAACATTTTATGCTAAACCATAGCCACCTCCCTCGTAGGACACAAACTCAAATGAGCGTGAGAATGAGACTTGTCTCCAGTACTCTGTGGAATGAGATAAGAGAGTTAGCAGGAAGGCCGCTGTGAGCGCTTGTGTAGATGACGAGCCGCTGGAGATCCAGACGCCTCTGGACCTAACTGCCGAAAAACGTTTTATATGAGATTGGAACGAAAGTAGCGCGATACCGATAAACACCCATTGATAGGGAATCATAATAAGACGAGAAAATTCAATGATGCAAGAATGAGAGCGAATGGTAAGTCAACGAATAAAGTTACGAAATTATGAATTGATGTGACGTACTTGATGAGTTGAGGTGACGGGGATCGAACATCGTCCTCAGATGCTGGTTTCCTCTTAAAAGACGGTAATGATATCCGTTCTAGGCTAAAGCATGTTCATGTTTCGTAATTTTGGCCGAAGGCTCTAAGTAGAACTCACGCCCTCACGCGAGGCGCGCAGTAGGGACGTCCGATACTTCAAAAGTATCGATATAATATGTATCGATACATCTAGAAAGTATCAAAAATGGTTGAAATTGTCATTTATGTTTCTCTCCATCAGTGTGACATCTCTCCATCAAGAGGATAATAATTAATATAGAATGAGCAAAACAATAAATCACGTATTTTGTTATTTAAACTTGTTTTTGTTTAGGCACTTTTTCGTATTGCACTTGTTTGGGTTAACATTTTGGTGGTCCTTCCTCGATTAAGGAGGAAGTAGGTTATCATAGAGAGCTGGAGGTGGTGGCATCTTTGTTTAATTTGTTGGTCTCCCAACAATCTACGTAGAGATAGAGGTACTGACAAGTAGGTAACTTCATGTCGTAGGTGTTGAAACAGATGAAATGTGAGATATAAAAAAGTATCGCCTCCAATCCTGGAAAAAAAGTATGTAAACTACGATATATATCAGGGGTAAAAAGTATCGATATGTATCAATACTTTTTTCAAGAAGTATCGATACTTTTTTCAAGAAGTATCGATACTTTTTTCAAGAAGTATCGATACTTTTAAGTATTGATACTTTTGGGACATCCCTAGCGCGCAGCGCCGAGTTTGAAATAATTGGTTCCACAAACTCTCTACTGTGTGAAACAACAGTTTTACATCAAGAAATGGCGCATACCAGGATTTCTCTTCTGAGCAAAGTCGCAAATTCCATTGGTGAAATACCAGTTTCTTGGAATAAACTAGTTAGATCGACATACATTTCATCGCAACTCACTGCCTCTATGTCTAGAGTGTACCTGAAACAAGAATGAACCGTTTAATCGGGCAGTCCAAGTGAGTTAGCGGGCTGAAGAATGAGGAATTTCACCGAATTCTGTTGGCATTTTTCCTGAATAGTTAATGGTGTGGGATAGATGAAAATCGGGCTGATTTCGGAAAATAAGTCCCCTGTTATTTTTGGGAGACAATCAAAATTTTTGATTTCAAAACTAACCGGGAAAACGGACGTGAAGCGGGAACGCTCGCTGATTGGGCTGTTGGGATCGCCATCTCCTCCCAGTGTTGCCTGTTGGGACGACGAAATCGTGTTTTCTAAGAGAAAAGTTATCAAACAAAAACAGGGGAAACCTAATTTTCCCCATCTTGCTTTTTCTATTTTTTTCTTCAGTTTTTCGATTTCGAACTTTACTGTTTCATGAAATTTTGCATCTGGGGACTATAGATTTCTCGATCTCAGCGCTTCAAGCGGCCATAAATGAACTATTCCAGGATGACGTCATTTTCCCGGATTTTTTAAACATTCGTATTTTCAACACTTTTGTTTATTCGTAAATTAGGAAGATCGGGCTGAAAGTTTGCCGTAGGAGGTTTTTCGAGGTGCTGAATCCGATTTTGGGGTCAAAAATAGGAAATTCCGACATGGTGAAATTCCTCATTGCTGAGTGAATATAGACCGAGAATTTCTATACAATGTCGTTCAATAAAAATAATCTAGTTCAACTTCAAGAAAAGTGAATTGCTTAGACTAGAGATCATTTTAATGTCATACCAAACCTGAGTCACTAGTTTATGCCCTAGCAACAGTAAGGGAAAGAGGGTGGATGTGGGCACACAACATTTTAAGCAGTTTTTTGATCGGAATTCAGAGCCGACCCTTGGCTTCAAGGGATCCCTCTAGGGGAGGGGGGGGGGGGCTCAAGGTGATATATCCCTCAGGCTATTTATATTGTGATGGTCAAGGGAGGATCTGCCCCTCAAGAGAGGGAGTTCCTCAAAGGACCCCTTGACTCCTGCAGCTCAAGCTACTCCAGTATAGTTACTAGTTAGTATAGTATAGTTACGATATTTGGCAAGAGAATTTCTATACAGGGTGTCACCCTTTCGGGCGCACCACCAGCCAGTGTTCGATTCTACAACTAATTTGCGACATTTTTGTCTCTTGACTTTTTTTAACCCCCTTAAAATTCGACTTTTTCCACTTTTAAGATGCTTTTCGTATTTTCAACCTTACGCCATTAAAACAGCCATAACTCCCTTATTTTTCAGTCAAAACTCAAATGTAATTACACCGTTGGAAAGAGCGTTAAATTAGAGAGTTTTTGGCAACCACTAACAGGCCCGTCGAACCCACCGTGACGAGTGCCTCCATTCCCCCCCCTGACCAAAGTTAACGTGCTTCCTCCTTCAACTGGGTAGCATCCTCTGTTGCTCGCGCTAGTCTCCTCCTAACGGGGCCCGTGAGATTTTGGCACCAAAAACTCTCTATTATCTATCTCCCTAGGGCTAAATACAACTTTTTAAAGAAGACTCAGATGTTGAAAAATGAGCACGAATAGTAAAATCTCGGAAATGTACAGTTTTTTCAAACGTTTGTAAGCCTAGCTAAAACTGCCGATTAATTTCCCTACTGGAACCCCAAAAGTTGTCCCAAAAACTCAGCTTTCCAACGGTATGGTCAGAATTGTTTCCAATATTCTTATTAGTGGAGAAACCCGAACTTGAATGCGAAAAAACGTGAATTTTTTTTCAACGAAATTGACGGTTTGACGGGAGGATTCGGGGTTGGTTGGAGAGTGAGAGGAGCGTCGGCGGGGGAGACGAATCCTCCCGTCAAACCGTCGATTTCGTTGAAAAAACGCTGCAAATTGTCTGCAAAGCCACCAACCATCCAACATAAAAAAAAACATCGATCGGATTTCGGTCAGCTATAATTTGAACGGAGATTAGGCCTCTTTTGCGATTCACACTCGTGTTTCTGATTTATCGTACGTCCAAACCCTCAATTCTCGTAGGGAGCGAACGGTTTGTCCTACAGAGCTCCGTGTGGTCTCAAAAAATTCTATAGAATCTTAAATTGATGGAAAAACAATACCTTTATATAAAATTTGTTTGAGTTAGGGCGTTTTCAAAATTTCAAAATTCATTTTTGAACCCTTAGAAGTGACCTACATCAACAAAAATCTTCGGGGCACAACTAGACCCCAAATGGAGCCTACATACCAAATTTCATCAACGAGCGGACGGACGGCCAAATTTTTATTCGATTTTTGGATTCTACGTACCTTGAAACGTAAACCATCAAATTTTGAGGGGGTGCTAAAAAAATGTTTTTTCTTGGTCGATTCTAAAGGTTCATTATTGAAAATAATAAACCAATATTGGAAACAATTCTGACCATACCGTTGAAAAGCTGAGTTTTTGGGTTGCAATAGGAAAATTAACCGGCAGTTTCAGCTAGGCTTACAAACGTTTGAAAAAACTACATTTCCGAGGGTTTACAATTCGGGCTCATTTTTCAACATCTTAGTCTTCTTTAGGTAAAAGTTTTATACCTATATTTAACGCTCTTTCCAACGGTGTAATTACATTTGAATTTTTGACTGAAAAATAAGGGAGTTATGGCTGTTTTAATGACGTAAGGTCGAAAATACGAAAAAGTCGGATTTTAAGGGGGGTTAAAAAAAAGTCGCAAATTAGTTGTAGAATCGAACCCTGGCCGGTGGTGCGCCCGAAAGGGTGACACTCAGTATAAGAAGATTTGAGATGACTGACCTCGCGACAGAGTCGTACAGCGCACATGACACTTCTTTGTAAGCGTCAAAGTCATAGTGTATGAACTGCAGCTGTGGACACAATTTCAGAGCTTGGCCCACGAACATTCCGTTCTTTATCTTGAACTGTCTGGCTTCATAACTGCATGATGCGATTTCAGCCATTGACGCCGAACTTGAAAACTTCTTTTCACTCGCCCCGGCTGTTTCTCCAGGCCCATAACCTAGTCTTTTCCTATACGCTTCAATTTCTTGGAGTAGGTTGACGCCCTCTCTGAGGTTCCCTGCACCACTTTTTGAGTGTGTGACTGCCACAGGTTTCCCCTTCAAGTGGGGTTTGTCACGTAGACCAACAGACACGAAGAAGCAGTCCATGTCTATGTGCATTATCAATTTACTACTCACTTCTGAATATCTGCCAGACTGGTATTTCTCAGCCAGAATACGTTTTCCATCGAAAGAATGATTCTTATTGATCCGAAGTTTATTGATGTATTCTTTGAAAGTAGCTCCCATAGTGGAGACATGATGCAGCCTAGAGTTGGCGTAGAATTCATCTATGAAACCATCATCGGTTGTATTTTTGATCACAGTCTTCTTAGGTGAACTTGAAGATGCTTTACTAGTAAAACACAAAGGTGCTTGGGATGTGGACTGGTTAGTTATCAGCAAATAATTTTGATAACTGAGCACTTTCTGAGCTTTGATAGAATCCGTAATCCACTGAGGCTTAACAATTTTATACTGTTTCACTTGCGATACTTTACTGTCGGGAAGGTTGGAAGCGATTATATGAGTAGTATTGCCATTTTTCAGGTAATGGTGGTATTGACCACCATGCTTCATCATTAGCATCCTCAACTCATCAGCCGAAGGATCTAAAAGAATAATATAATTATAAGAAATCATCATCTTTAAGGTAAGATAAGTACGTAGTTTGAAAAGTGCCACCTTTTCTGAATACAATAATATTTGGCCTAAAATGACTATGTGTGTTAAGAGGGCAATAAAAGGTCCGGATAGGCAAAAAATTGTTATTAACTGTTGTCGTACCTGTATAACCATTAACAAATATTTTAATTCCTTTGAACAAATCGTCAACTTTCAATCCTGATTTGGCTGATTCAGCATCGAACTGTTCGATCAACTTCGCCTTCTTTGCGTTCATGTAGCCACCCTGAAACAGCACATTAATAGGTGAGAAATTTTCGTTTCAACAACCAAAAACTTACGAGGAGCGGAGCCTTCAGAAGCAGATGGAAGTGCTCTAATGATCTAATGAGGAATTTCACCGAATTCTGTTTGCATTTTTCCTGAATAGTTAATGGTGTGGGATAGATGAAAATCGGGTTGCTTTCGGAAAATAAGTCTCCTGTTATTTTTGGGAGACATTCGAAATTTATGATTTCAAATAATAACCGGGAAACCGGAACTCTTCAACGTGAAGTGGGAACGCTCGCTGATTGGCTGTTCGGATCGCCGACTCCTCCCATTGTTGTCCGATGGTACGAAGAGATCGTGTTATCTAAGAGGGAAGTTTTCAAACAAAAACAGGGGAAACCTAACTTTCCCTGTCAGACGCTCACGCTGAAAAAGTCTCATGTTTCTCCCTGGGAAACCGAATCGTTGCAATTCGACTCCGGAAAAGGAAAATCGACGACTCCCAGGGAAAACAATTCGTAAGGCCCACTTCGCCAAAAAACATGACACATGGAGTCCCCTCCACGGTAAAATTTACCGCGGCCTGATTAGCGGAAATCTATCCCCGCTTTCGATAATCAGCGAGTAAATCGACGCCCAGGAAAAGCTCCTCATCCAACCAGCGAAGAGAGGTGGAAAGACTGGAAGAAAAATCACCAAAAATATTCGACCGCCCATATGCCCGTAGATACGCCACCAGCTGTTGAACAAAACTGTTACGGGCTGCCAAAATCGATGTCGTGCATCAGCATCTGGAACCTAGTGCCCTTCAATCCGAGACGCACCCAAATCTGCTGCCTTCCACTGTGTGACAAGAGAACGGTATCACCACAGTCTACTTGGTCCGAGAGTACCTGCCGCCTCCAGGGAGGAAGTGGATCGCTGCTGCTTCAAAAGGCCTTGGGACGAAATCTCCGAGATTACCTCGATAAGGATCATCAGGTCAGTCCAAACACCAAATCACAACTTACCCGGAACCTCACTTCCGCCGTTACCGTCGCGAACCTGCGCTCACTGTGAGTCATTGTAACTCCGCGCAGTCAGGAGGCACGTAGGTAGGAGTAGATTAAGTCGCTATCTAAAGGCCCGATCACACAGGACGCGTTATAACGCGACGTTAGGCGTTCGAGTAACGTCGCGTTATGGCGTTACAGTTGTATGCAATGCAATTGCATCATCCCCGCCACACACGCGGCGTTAAGACGCCGCGATACTTTCAGTAACGCGAGGTCACGCGTTCCGGTTGTAAAAATTTACAAAAGTAACGCGCGCTGAGGGCGTTTTCCTCGTTGTTCGAGGAGTTTATTTCAAGATGAGTGAGGATTCAGAAGCTCTCATTCAAGAAGTTCAAAACGATCCCCATGTGATCGCAGCTCCCGACATAGACGGTGGTATTCCCCAAAATCTTGTCTCTTTTTATTGATTGGGTGCACCCAATGCCGTCTATTTTTGCCGTCTAATAAAACTAATAAAAGATGAGCTTCTTCCTCATCAGAATCACTAGAAGTTATCATAGCTTTATGTGAAAGTCAGAAGATACAGAAAGAGGAGAACACTATGGAGTGCACTATCACAATGCTGGGTTCTAGGCCGAAATGACGCGCGATATAACGCGATGTGTGTGACGTAGCTATATCGCCAAACATCGGGGAGAACGCGCGTTCCCTGAGCGCCGCGTTATAACGCGTCCTGTGTGATCGGGCCTTAAGTCTCTGTTTTTTTCCATATGTCAATTTAACTTGAAAACAAAAGAAGAACGAACGTTCCAACAGTAATAAAAATTAAGATCAATCGCTATCAGTTTTGTTTTCGTTATTATCATTCCACAAAGCCCATTCGGTGTAAGGACAAAAGCAAGGTAATCAAAGTCTTAGATCCAGAGGCGATTGCCCCCCAGATCTACCCGATCTCCGGCGATAGCCAGTTAGGGAACTTAGGCCTAGGCAGGACTAGGGAGGTCATTTCAAAACCCCCGAATCCACGAGTACTACTCGTCGAGTAGGCAGAAAAATAAGTCAGAACTAATCGCCAAAGCTGCAGAGGAGGCAACCTTACATTCCCCATCTTGCTTTTTCTATTTTTGGTTTATTATTTTCAATAATAAGCCTTTGGAATTGAGCAAGAAAAAAATTTAAACCCCCCTCTTTTCTTCAGTTTTTTCATTTTGAACTTTACTGGTTTTGTGAAATGTTGCATCTGGGGACTATAGATTTCTCGATCTCAGCGCTTCAAGCGGCCGTAAATGAACTATTCCAGGTCGACGTCATCTTCCCGGTTTTTTTAAACGTTCATATTATCTACACTGTTTTGTTTATTCGTACATTAGGAAGTACGGGCCGAAAGTTTGTCGTAGGGGGTTTTTCGAGGTGCTGAATCCGATTTTGGGGTCAAAAATAGGAAATTCCGACATGGTGAAATTCCTCATTGGGCAATGGCCTCCCTCCGTGTAGATATAGCTTTTCCAAGTCGAATTGAGAATTTTCCAAACCAAATTGAGAATTTTCCAAACCAATTTGAGAATTTTCCAAACCAATTTGAGAATTTTCCAAACCAATTTGAGAATTTTCCAAATCAAGCTTTACGTGAGAAACGTTTTCAGTGAGTCAGCGCAGGTATCTCGTTTTGAGTGAAGTGATAGCTCGAAGCATCCCCACCGTTTCATCAGCTGATTGCACAAATTGGATGATGGACATGTTCGTGCAATTAACGAACGCAGCAGCTGGAAACCCTCTACATTGATGTTCCACATTACCTAATTTTTCTCAAAAACATGAAAAATATGATTTCTTTTTTTTCTCTCTCATGAAAAAATGCGAATCTCTTTCTTTTAACGATGTATCGTGCAATTTAATAAAAATTATAAGTTTTGATTTGCTTTGAAAAATTAGGACTTTGGTTTGGATGATTCCCTTCTTCTTTCTTATTTATAATATTCTTGGTTTGAAAAATTCTCAAATTGGTTTGGAAAATTCTCAAATTGGTTGGGAAAATTCTCAAATTAGTTTGGAAAATTCTCAAATTGGTTTGGGAATTTCTCAATTTGGTTTGGAAAATTCTCAATTCGACTTGGAAAAGCTATATGTCAACAGCTTATCTGCGGCAGTTACAGTCAGAAATGTTAATTGTTTCCATCGCTCCGCTCCTCTCACTTTGTCATTTGGAGAATCCGCGGGAAGATCCAGAGTCTGCCCGGACAAGTCCAGAACATACAGGTGGATGAAAGTCCAGGAAGTAGGTGATACAGATAAGCGCGAGGAAGCACTAGTGCACCAGATTTGACTAGTTATACTTCTTCCCAGAATCCGTGGATAAGAAAACGCAAAATACTGAGTTTAAGGCAGAGAACCAATTCACAAACTAATATCCCTACCTACTACTTTCAAGTTAATTTTTTTTTTAAATGTAGGTAGGTATCTAGTGTTGTGATCAGCTACCTCTTCGAATTACTTCCTTGGCTCAGTGGTAGGGAGCCCGAGCTAAGTCGGAAAGTCTGGAGATCGATCCCCAGTCGAGGAAAATTACTTTTTTAATGACACAACACTAGCAAGGTATCGTACGGCTCAGTGACAGTAGGCTGGTATAAAGTACAAGAACACGAGTAATTTATTATTTATTAATGAAAAGTCGCTACTAACCCATTCCTCGAATCCGTTGCTATCGTCTTTCCTTCGCTTCATAATGTGACTCTGCAATAGAAAACAGCACCACAATGTTCAAATATTCTTCCGTTTGGAGAAAAATTACTATATCGACACCTGAGCGCCCAAAGGGCCAAACTGCTTTTTCTTGTTCAAAGGGCCAAACTGAAATCGGTTTCAAGGTCAGAAGTCCGAAGGGCCAAACTGGAATTTAAACGAAAAGTGATTAGGGCCAAACTGCATCCATCTACGTGATTCATAGGGCCAAACTGCTGATCTTACCAACTAAAACGCAGCCACAAACTACTCTGATTGCTATTTGCGTGTCAGAGACAAATATAATGGCACAGAACCACAACAACTGACTAGAAAATCGATCTCTGACCCTTTATTATGTTCACGTCCACTACCTACCTACTTGTTGCATCCTGCGTTTTTGTTATATTATATTCAATAATGAACCTTTGGAATCGACCAAGAAACAATTTTTTTAACCCCTCCCCCCCTCAAAATTTGTTGGTTGACGTTTCAAGGTACTTAGAATCCAAAAATCGAATAAAAATTTGGTCGTCCGTCTGCCTTTCCCCACTTAGCATTGACCGATTTTGATGAAATTTGGTATGTAGGCTCCATTTGGGGTCTAGTTGTGCCCCGAAGATTTTGGTTGATGTCGGTCACTTCTAAGGGTTGAAAAATAACGGTTGAAATTTTGAAAACGCCGTAACTCAAAATATTTTGGTGTGAAGGTATTGTTTTTCCATCAGTTTTTGCGTTCGAGTCCACCAAGGTAGGGGAAGCTTTGTTTTCACTTTTCAAGTTTAAAAAAAAATGTTCTCCAGAAACAAAGTTTCCACTCGTTTCAGACCTTTCTGAACAATTTTGGTTCCGTGTCTGTCCGTGTGTCTGTCATGAAATCCTTGCGCACCCATAACTTCTACATTTTTCATCCGATTTCAATGAAAATTTCAGGGATTGTACGGAATAGCGTGTAGATGGTCCCCTATAAAAATCATCGCCCACAGACTAATAGTTGCTACTGCGCATGTGCAAACGTGTATTTCGTTGTACCAGCCATAACTTTCACATGTTCAAAGCAAACGTGAAATATTTGTAACTGTCATAACTTCTACTTTTTCATCCAATTTCGGCAAAATTTCTCAGGATTGTTCAAATTGGAGTGTAGATAGTCCTCTCTGAAGGTAGTGCAAGGTACATAGAGATCGATGTTTTTTGAGACTAGTACTATGTATCGGATCAACTATACCTACAATTGGGTTATGGATACCTACGAGGAAGCTATGTGCCACAACCACTTGGCAGGCGTTTCTTTTGATTGTCTTTAGTACAATCTATTCTCCCTCCACTCGTTCTTTTAAGAATGTGGTTTTGGAAAAGGTGATTTCAAACGATGGCTGGAACTCGAAGGGGGAAGCAAGGGAAAGTGTTCTCAACCAGATCTCAGCTCATGGTTTTTCGGGCCCTACAACAACTGAGAGAGGTATAATATACCATTATACCTCATTATATTATAATGATGATTCGAATAGTTTCGATTAAATTGACTAGAATATTTTTTATGACTTATGGCTCTTGAATCAGTAAGATTTGGCAGAATCGAGTTCGTTCTTTCAAGTCCTGATGTTTGCTTAGGTACAGACGATTCAGTTAATCAACTAAATCAATCAAATTGCATTGAATCAATTGAGTTGAAGTCTGAACACCAGAAAGATAGGTAACTTGTCAAGTGTAATGATAATTTTCTTGCCGTCCAGTTGTGTCAATGTGACCACTCCTGCTTTTTCCTTCAGTTTGTGTACCAAAGGGGCGATTCCTCACCAGTACCACGCAGAATACTTCCAGATGAAGAATAAGCTCAACATACGTGATGAGCTCATTGAGACAAATGAAGAGGACAATGCTGAATAGACGACGATAAAATCAATGATTTTTAGATTTGTTTCAAATGCTATGCTGTTCATTTACTATTGGAATAATTAAAATTTCGTTATCCGTGTTTCAGAAATTACTTAATTTCTGTGTTTTGGTAATAGAATGGCACTATTCAACCATACCTACGTAAGTTAAAATCGGGGTTTCAAAGAAAGACGAAAACATAAGTGATTGGACAGGTACAAAATACCCAGAGAGTTGTAAAAATGGGCAGTTAATTATAGTAATTTATTAACGTTTAATTTCAACTGATGTATTAATTGAAGAAGAAAATTTCTTCTTCAATTAATACATCAGTTTAAATTTAATTGCAGATTGACCAGAGCAATTTCCAGTTGAAGGAAAGTCGCAAACCTTAGGGCCAAACTGGCAGTTTGGCCCCTTGTCGCTCACAGATCTCAAGGTCAAATTATGCCTATAGGGCCAAACTGGACCTCTTCCCAGTTTATCTTTTTTTCTTAATATTACAAATTGCGGATGATTAAAAAACGGTTTGGAATTCAATCTTACATAGATTTTGGACCAATTACAAAAAAAACCTTGTTGACTTCATGTACACTGGCCTCGCTACAATCGTTCGCGTTTTAGAAATAGTAGTTCCGAAAGCAGTTTGGCCCTTTGGGCGCAGAGGTGTCGATATCCGTAGATCAGATATTTCAAATCTCGTTCAAAATTATTTCAAACTTTGAACTAATTTACTTGTTTTCCCAAAAATATTCATTATAATTTAGAAATATTATATAAAGAACCATATTCCCAATTCTTGGGGACCATCCTCCCAATTCATAGGGTAACACTCATTCGAATTTTAAATGCTTACATACGAGTCTGCAACACATTGGGACATTTTCATGTCAACCACTACACAACAAGTTTGTTGACAACAAGTTTCTTCAAAGTTTTCGTGACGATTTTTCAGTTCTTGTGCCAAAGCAAAGACATGAAAATGTCAAAAAATGCATATTCTACTGCTAGGTTTAGTGAAGTTAACTCCAGTTATGATTGTTACATAGTTATGTTTTCTTCGGTACCAGATGTATCTTATCGTTCTTCAATTCAATAATTTTCTATTCAAATAATATTATGATACCTTCTTGACTGAATAAAGCTCAGGTTTGAGTTAATCTTATTTGAAGTCGAGAACAATAGAGACGATAACAAGGCAATGGATTTCTGAGGCTGCATTCGTCAATGTGTCTTCCCCTGATTCAGATGTATTTTTTCCGATTAAGTACCTATAGCATCTCCCACGAATCCAAGCGATAGGCACCACTATTTTGAAGATACAACTACTAGAAATCCTTCCAGCTTTAAAGCGGCCCACAGACGATCAATATTATTCTGCAATATCCCGGGTTGTACAATAGAACTGATCGTGTGTAGACGACATTGAAAGGTTGTGCAATATATTGCGTGAAATTCAAATTCTTGAAAATATATTAGAGATCCTAGTGGTTTTTGATACGGCGTGACATATTACACACACACTCTCAACATGGAAGATTTACTTCTTCCATGCTCTCAATCCCGCGCCGGATTGTGATAAGAACACGCCGTATCCGATACGGCGCTGTATTGTTACGGTCGAATACGTCACTAGGAGGCAATCCGGCGCGCCGTATTGAAAACATGGCGGACGATCCGGTTCTGGCGCGCCGGATCGACCCTACTAGGAACTCTCTATTGTGCAAACGGGAAAGAATTGTGCCGTCTGTAGGCAACATTGCGCAATATCCCAGGAATAGCATCGCGCATGGTAGTGTTGATTTTCTCGATTTGAGGAGTTACCAAAGCGAGAAGTTCGTCGAATAATACTCCGTCCATCCGTAAAAAGTTGCGAAAATCATTTGGTTCAGCAACTCTCAGTTCATTCAGTAATGTTTCGTGGGTGTGTTTCTCCCTGTCAATGAACCACTGTTTGGCCCATTTTCTCCCTTTTCGCGAGCTCTGTTCTTTTTTCTCTTCTTTGCACAGCAATAGCAACAGCACACAACTCAGTTTCACTCAACATCTTCACCGAATGAAGTTCTGGCGAGGACTGTTTGCACAACCTGTTGCCAAGCAAATTGATTGTCTGTGCTCGTGATTGTGCCAAATATTGTACGAGTCAATCGTCAATATCACCCCCACACGATTCAATTTATTGCACAAACCAACTTATTGAACAATAATATTGATCGTCTATGGGCCGCTTAATACTACCAAACTACATATTTACAACATCAGCGAGTAGTGTGATGTATTTTATTATTAAATTCCCACAACTTACTACTAATTGTGGTAATAATTATTACTTATTATTGTTATTAATATTAAATTAATCATTATTAAATATTATAATTCATTATTATAAAGGGGAGCACTAAAAATAGAACCAGAGGTAGTGAGGAATCAGTACGCTGCATCGCAAAGATTTAGCCGACGTTACACAGCACTGGTCTGCTATTTTGTAATACACATCTACCTAGGTAATATAGGTACATAATAGGTACACACCTTAGGTATAGGTAAAGCACTTAGGTACTACCTTAGGTATCCCTGTATAGCACTTGAACGGCGACACCCACAAGAACCTTAACTATAATTTTATACTGGTTGGATGCAATTTTCCTTACTTATTCTCGAGGAAGGCGTAGTGTAACACTGATTGTTGATTTCCTACGATGTAATGACTAATGACAACAGAGAATGGTGAATTTTGAATGCCCAAGCGTAGGGTAGGGTTGTCTCAGTTACTCTACGCTCTGGGTACCGCCAGGAAACTAAAATTCACTGTTTTCAAGAAAAAAACTCAATAAGAGCACCAAATTATGCATAATGTTGTGCCAGAATTTAGCAGTTTGTTATTCAGAATTTAACAGCATGTTGTAAGACAAAAACGACTGCGAAGTGAAAAATCGCGGGATTGAGCTTCTTCTTGTTCTTCTTCAGCTTCTTCTTGTGGCCCTGAAGAGTTTGCGTGGCCATTGATAGGTTTTCAGTCAATGGCTGGTCGTTAGCAGTCTTGAAGAGGTTTCAAAGGTAGGTAAAAAAAGAATGGGGAAAAAATTGATATTTTATGAAATTTCAGTCGCGGGATTCAGCTTGGGTTTTACGTTGTTAGCTTTTGGTTTTGGCCTTGAGAAAAGTCTCCACTTTCTAGTAGTAGCTGTTATTTTACTCTGAGTACTCTAGAATTTCGGTTCCATGTGGAAACTGGAAAGTGCAGGATTTGAAAAAGCAGCAAGCGTGAACAATATCATATATTCTAAAAAATCATTATTGAACTTTCAGCCTATTCACTCAAAGATTGTTAGAAGTGTATCATTCAATTTTTAATGTTCAGTAAAAACGTTGAGTTATTTCGTTGTTCTATTTATTTTTTCTTCCAATTGTTCAAAGTTCGAGTTTCATGACATCACATTGGTTTTGAATCTGATGGCAAAAAAATCAGCCAAACTATTTACAACTTAATTACGATGGCTAGGTACTCAATAAAATTCTTTCTTCGATGATAACATTGATTTTTCATGAGTTCATTTACTGGGTTTTCAACTCTTTACGTAAAATCTAAATGTTAAAAATTCTACAGGAATCCAGAAATGTCTTTAGTCTTCTTCAAAGCCTTGCCAGACACACTAGAAGATGGATGCCACCAATGAAGTTATATTTTTTAAATTTTAAATTAAAAACATGAAATAGGTATATGCTTGGTGATGAAAATTATACTTAAATACGCAGTAATATTTTTTGGGTAGCATTCTAATGAAATGCCCTACTTGCACAATATAAGGCAACACTGGTGGAGTTTGGTTTTGGTCGAATGCGCATGCGTCTAATTTGTTAGCCTCTTATCGAATGTTGTTTTGTTTGATAAGAATTCCTCGCCCTCTTTTGTGGTTTTAGATTTTATCTATTTTATTTATCGTAAGCTCTCGATTATCTTCCAAAGACATCAATCATTTTTCTTGATCGCTAATACCTTCCTAATTCCTTTATGTTAATATGTGCCGGAGATTCGCTCGTAGTATAGAAATCTTATCACTTGGCACCAGTTTTCGTGCGGTTTTCGGTTTGCATCAGTTGCGTTGATCGGAACTCTGCAACTGCTTGTTAACTTTGAAGATGTCTGCAGTGGAGGAGAACAAATCTTCGGGTGATTTCGGTGTGAGACGCTCGAAACACAAGTGAGTTCTTATTATTATAAACATAATTATGAGTTGAGGGGAGATACCCATTATCATCAAAAAGCTGACTAAGTACGAGGAGAATGCATTAAAATACGAGTGTTCAACCTTATGTATAAATAAATGACTTAGTGAAACTTCACACTGATTGCTTTTTGACAGAATGATGGGATTGTCCACCTAGAAGGATTATCTAAAGCTCAAAATCCAGGAGAGATAGCACTGTCATTCCAACGATCAAAATGGCGATGATTGAGGGGACGCTATTCCTTTGTATAAATTTTAAAAACCTTGGGTGAATAGGGACGTTGAGAACTGGTTGACTACTTCATTGCAGGTAGACATAGGTAGATAGAAATGGCCTGGATGTCAAAATTCTAGTTTTGTTCCAAACCGTCGTAAAATTTGATACGTTCTTATCATCAAGAAGATCAGAATTTTACTTGGTGTTTTGTGAATCGATAAGGAGTAGGTAATGGGGGGTGCGCCTTGATTTTTTTTAGATTTTTAATCGAAAGTAGACAACATCCTGAGAATTTTGGCACCAACCGCGACCTTCAAGCGTGAGTAGATCTGTTTCTATGATTTTTCAAAGTTTCGACCGTTTATGACGTCACGCGCCCCTCTCGCCTGGGCGGGACCCCCCAGCCCACTGTGACGTCATAAACGGTCGAAACTTTAAAAATTCATAGGAAAAGATTTACACACGCTATAAGGTCGCGGTTAGTGTCAAAATTCTCAGAATGAGGTCTAGTTTACATTAAAAATTGGAATAAACAGTTTTTCCGACCCAGGCGCACACCCCATTTACAACAGATGCCTCCATGCATCGATTTCGATGAAATTTGGTGTGTAAGAGCTCCATTTGGGGTCTAATGTTGTGCTTTAAAGCCTTTCGTTATTGTTTGGGGTCGGCCAGGAGCTCTAGCTCAGTGCGTATTTTGAGTGGTTTGTTTGCGGTATTTCCGGTTTTGTCAGGAACGCCTGAGGCAGCACTGGCTATGATGAGTGAAACCATCTGCGTGTTTCTCGGTAATTTTGACCGTAATCCGATAAGATTCTTGTCTATGATTCTGTCTCCTCTTTCACTCGCGTCGTCAGTAAGATAAGAGCGTGTTGATCTTGGATTCTAGCCTGTGCCCATGAATGGCTCGAAGGCAAAATCAAATCGATAAGTTTTTCACGCTGAAGCGGTGGAGAGAGCCGGACGGTGATAAAGAGTTCGAGATTCTGTGGCTTAAAGGCAACTTGTTGAGGGTTCTGATATGGTGAAAAAAAAACTTATGAACGAAGAAAGACGGATTTGGCAGAATAAGTTCCATTCACTTCGGGAAAATGTAGTGTTGCTTGAGGAGAACAATTATTCGAAAATTCATGATGAAACGCTTCATGCCCCTTTAAAAATTCCAGAACTAAAGTCACGCAAATCCGATTTGCTTATAGGTGGCCTGGATAGAGGGGTTAACCCTGTTGAGAGAGTAAAGCTTTTTAAAAGGATGCAGGTACTGAATCTGGAAGCTGTATCTGAGGGCCAATCATCCCGGGAATAGTTCCAGAAACAGCCACCACGTTGCGCTTCAAAATGAACTCAAACGTAGTTCACGTTTTTCTCCTCGCCTATTCATCCAATTTTCAATCTGAAAGTTTTATTGTACTCAGAATACACATGAGAATGGCGCTCAACCCTTAATGTTTGTTAATTTTTTGAAATTGTACATTTTTTGACATTTTAAAATTTTGAAAGATTTATTTTGGGCTTTTAGGATAATTTTTTCGAAAAACTGGGATTGTAGCGCACAATGGCAATTGAGTGAGAATATATAAAAATTGCAATTTTGAAGATAATGTGTGCAGCGCGATCGTAAAGCGTCGAGGCGGCGAATGCTTCGACTTCAAAAAAAATCAAAGGCAGGCGAGGAATGCGAGGGCTTTCAGAGACCCAAACACGGTAGAGTTCGGGGTCAGAAGTCAATCAGGTGCGTTGACAACAACATGGGGCGGGCGGGCGGGTGGTACCTACTTGGAAGAATCACCAGTCTCGAAATGTTTCTTGATGAATGGGGTATTTCGGTCAATTTTTTTTATTTTTTATTTCAAAAGCGTATGGCTCAGGAATAACGGTAATCGGGTCTGTTCGTCGAGAAAATGTTTTTAAAAAATCAGAGAAGCTAAGGAAAGTTGAAGATTTGAATGGTGTGATGTAGCTAGCCAATCGTGACGTACCTAGCCAACTGTCTTTGAAAAAAGTATCCATGCATAGAAACCCTTGGAATACCTCATGGATACTACAAAATAGTACTCACACACACACGCGCGGCGTAGTCCGCGGCGTAGTCCTTGCCTAGTGTGTGTGCATTTATAGCGGCCCGCCTTTTTCAAACGTGTGATCTCTTTAACCCTTCACTGGTAGACCCCGGAGCGTGGCGCTCCTTCAGCCCATTTTTCGAATACTGTGGTTCACAGTGGCTATACTGAGGGCTGTGATTCACAGTTCCCTCCTAGAAACCACCTCTACGCAGGACCGTACCCTCCTCTCTGTCCCCAAAACCGCTCAGGGTTAGTGAGAATCGGTTTCTTGCACTAAAACGTGAATGTGTCAGATCGCTCTTAAGTCTGAGCGCTCTTCTGATCCCAAGAAATGGCTTCAGTGGTGTGAGGGAGATTCTGACAATATGGCAGAACGTACATCTGACTGAAACGGTTTTGATTAGTTAAATTTTGATTGCTCAGTTATTTGTATTTCAGAGTTGAGCAAAACCTATTTTTACCAATACGTATTTCTGAGTTCAATAAAAAAAACTTTTTTACCAATATGTTTTTCATTGAACATTTTTAGATACACCAGGAGATGAGTTGAGTATCTCACTCTGACCGAAAACAATTAAAAAATATGATAAATATTGATTTTTTCGGGAGGAAGTACCGAAAGAGCGCCGCGCTCCTGGGTCTACCTTTTGCGAGATGAGATTAGGTCTACCACTGGAGGGTTAATTAATTTTTCTACCACATGTTATAGTATCATTGGGCTTAAAGTTGTAGTATATAGGTTTTCAAGGGTGCTGAATCCAAATTTGAGGTCAAAAACCTGAATTTCCGACCCACTGAAATACCCCATTGCCTTTTTTTCATAATCTACTTTTTTCGCTCAAGGTATCTCTGAATAACCCAGTGATAGTTCTTACAGTTGATAGTAGGTCTGTTCGGCTAACGATTCCGAACGGTTCGGGACGGTTCCGACCTCCTTTGGGGCGTTCGGTTAGGCCCAGAACTGGTTCGGAACTGTCAGTCCGCTGTTCGGCTAGGCATCCGGAACCGTCCAGAATCAGTTCTACCAGTTCTGAGATTTTCTCGGGACCAACAGTTCCGCACATGCGCACTAGATATTACGCTTATCAGATAGTCTTATCGTTTCGCTTATCATCAATTTTTTGTTTATTTTATCCTTAGTCTCCTGTGGTCTGTCATCTGGGGGTTTCTGGTAATCCTAATCCTACTCCTTTTGACGATTCTCATGAAGTTTCGGAATCGGATGATAAATTAAATTGTTTTTTAGGACGTCCCACAGTAAGACTTGGGCGTCCTTATGCGATCGATCTGGGGTGAAGTTGGACAACACTCAACAGAAAAAAAAATAACCACACAGTAATCCGTTTTAGACCATTCTGAATCCAAATCCGTGAAAAAAAACCATATGTGTATGTCTGTGTGTGTGTGTGTGTATGTGTGTATGTGTGTGTGTAACAAAATCTTGTGTACTCTGCCCAGGCCTTAGTTCTCAACCGATTTTCCTGGTTCTTTTTTTGTTCGTCGCGGAAAACTATCTAGTTGTGCACTACGTCGCCGGAATTTCGAATTTTGCCTTTTAAGGGAGGGAAAGGGGGGGTTAATGCTCGAAAAACGTGCGTTTTTGGGCATAATCTTGTGTACTCTACACAGGCCTTATTTCTCAACCGATTTTCGTGGTTCTTTTTTTGTTCGACGCGGAATACTATCTAGTTGTGCACTACGGCGCCGGAATTTTGAATTTTGCTTTTTAAGGGGGGTAAAGGGGGGGTTAATGCTTAAAAAACGTGCGTTTGCGGGTATAATCTTGTAAACACTGCCCAGGCCTCAATTTCCAACCGATTTTCGTGGTTCTTTTTTTGTTTGACTCAATTAACTTCCGACTTGTACTTGATTTTACCAGAGTACCAAAATTCGCAAGGGGAGGGGGTGAGTGGGGGGATAATATTCACAAAATTTCCGATTTTTCAATATTTCGATTCCTTTACTGCTTACTAATTGTACCCAAGCTTTGAAATTGAGGAAAAATTCTCATGATACCTCCGGATTTTCATGAATTATTCTCTGTACCACCATGGAACTAATAGTGGTGCCACCATGGTGCCATGATGCCATAAACCGCTTATTTCGTGTTTTTTTTTTTGTGTGTTTCACCTTGAATACGGATGTGAACTTCGACGGACTGCCTACCAAAACTAACAGATGAAAGTTCAATGTTACGACGTATTTCCGCTTTGGTGCCAGACTGGCACCATTGTTGGCGTTGGGGAGGTGGTGGTGGTGGGGGGGGGGGGGGTGAACTCGAATTCGCATGTTGGGTGTCGTAGATCATGGATTTTAAAATGCTCTTCAGATTCGAGGCTCCCATGCCGCTAGAAATGTTAAGGTGGATAATGGTGGGGGGCGGGTCAGTATTTCTTGCCTAAAGTAATAAATAAATTACATCGAGTGAAACATTTTTATCACTTAACAACTTTTTAAACTGATCTAATGCTTATCCAATGGGACGTCCCCTGGAATGCATGCATTACTAAACAATATGTTTCTTCTTCGTGACCATCCAAAAAATAAGAACTTTTTTAAGAACACTGAGCCTCTTCTAAATGAATATGATCATCGAACACTTCGTAGTGAGTAGGAACAAGGGGCAGATTTCCCAATGGTATAGCTAAGTCCGTTTATGAAATTCCTTTTTGTATGAAAATGTTTATGTTTATGAAAATCCTTACCTAATAAACCGTTGTGAAATAATTTGCGTTTGTTATTGGAACGAGACTAGGAGGCTGAGCATCGTGTTTTGGTATTTTATATTTGATGCTGTGGGCATCGGAACAAGGCATCACAAAACCAAAGTTTCGGGAGTTGTGCCATCTCAAATTCAGTAGGTAGGTACCTGGAGGCATGATTTTTTATAAGTATAATCTTGAAGAGACAGTGACGTTCATCCTGGTTATGATGCCGACCTCGGAGATATTTCTATTGTGGATTTTTTAAAATCGTATTTTCATATTTTTATCCTAATAAACCGCTGTGAAATAATTTGCTTTTGTTATTCCTCCTACTTGAAGTACGTAGCGCGTAAATTTGTTGGTCCATAGACGGGCAATTTGTTAACATGCTTAAACGTTTTCACCTTTGTTGTGAAAATTTCGAAATTCTTGGAAATTACGTTCTAACAGAAGCCATTTTTGATTAGGTCTTTCTTTTTTTCACAAATACGCAATAATTATTCCACTGTGTCCATTTATTTGGATAATGGTTCAAGGAAGTTCACATCATCTCTCTCTTCTGCAAAATATTGATCGTGAAATGGGGTGATTAGTACCTATGTGACATGGGGCAAAATTTGATTTGTTGACAACAAAAGTGGAGCTTTGAATTACAAGCTTTTTCGAGTGTCTCAATACATTTCATGCATGAAGTAACTCATCGTGAGTCGAACTATGTTTCAAAACATTCGTAACGGTTTTACCTATGGCAAATTTTAAATTTTTCATTGTTTAATAAAAGAACATTGTTCCTGGGGAAGACCCCCATTATTTTGTGATCAATCTGTGATAAGTGAGATTGATTTTATCAAGTCATACTAATTTTTTTAAAGTTAAATATTTTGTACACTTGAATCGTAGCCGTTGTCCTGACGCCTTTCAATTCGGTTGAAAAGTTTTCATTGACTCAGTGAAAATTGAAAAAATGGGTGTTTGGTCAAATTTGTAGGGGGATTTTTTTAAAAAGGATGAGAGATTAGTAGGTACAACAATAATTTTGAATAATCATTCAATCTTAAACTTTAAAAATCCCGTTAAATCTAAATGGAGGCTTCAAGAACTTTAAAAAATACAACATACCTACTTTAAACTTTATTAAACATACCTACCTACTTAGGAAACTGAAAATCAAAATTAGTTCTTAAGAACATTTTCGACAGCTAATGGAGTCGTTGTCCAACTTTTATACTCCTAAAATGTTCAATAAATTAACGAGTTTCTCTCTCTTAACAAAGTTCTTTAAAAACATTGACTTCCCTAATACAACCAGAGTTTGATGAAGAAGAGTTGAAAATGCAGAATAGAGAATACAATATTTATTGTATTTGGAAAAACGAGAGAATTCTGAACTGCGAATACTGATTAATTGAATACTGATAATAAAATTATTAACTACAACAACAAATGGAAGGAGGTTACAATGCAGGCTATCGATTCCGAACGAGTTCCAAAGGCGTTCGGTTAACAACGATTCCGAACTGATTCTATCCCTTCCACTTTCAGAATTCCGTCCGGAACTGGTTCGGAATCGTTAGCCGAACAAACCTAGTGCTATTTTTCACTACTTTCTTTCCTGTAATTTATTATGTTTTCTTGTATTAGCTATAAGCGTCGAAGATTATGATCCATAATAATGGGAAATGCATCTAGACCTCTTCGTCCAAATCAAAAAAATTTTCAACTACATTTTTTTTGTGATGATACAAGTGTTAATTTGGAAAAGTGAGCTAAAATCGAAGTATTTAAAATAATCTACAGAATTTTATGATTTGAAAATCGGGATTGCAGCGTCGGTGTTCTATTTTCTCTTTCTAGAATTTTCTATCTTTTAGACAATTCTTTACACTTTTTTTAGTTTCGAGCAAGAAAGTAAATTTTATTTTGATTCGCAACAGGTCAAAAATTATCACTTGTTGCCAAATGATGAACATTTCGTTGTCGTAACAAATTCAAATAACAATCGTCTGCCAAGTGGGTGTGGCGCATAGCTTTCTCGTATGCTTCCCGATTGTATTGATCCGATGATAATAATTTATGTAGCTTATCTCAAAACATCAATCTCTAAGTACATTGAACTACCCTAACATGGGACCGTCTACACGTCGAACCGCACATTCTCTGAAGATTTCACCGAATTCGAGGAAAAAACGTCTGCCTAGTGGGTGTGGCACATGGGGCTTCCTCGTATCCATTACCCGATTTTATAGATGATTCGACGCATAGTTCTGAAAACATCAATCTCAAAATCCGATGCATAGTTGTTAATCTCAAAAAATCAATCTTCAAGTACCTTCCACTGGGTAGTGGAAGGTGTAGATGGTCCCCTATGAGGGTTCATAGGGGACCATCTACACGCCAATCTGAACAATCCTAGAAAATTTCATCAAAGTCGGATGAAAAATGTAAGTGTTACGGCTATTACAAGGATTGCGCATGCGCAGAAGCTACTGTCGATTTTAAGACCTTGATTTTCATTGGGGACCATCTACAACCTAATCCGCATATTCCCCGAAAATGTCATCGAAATCGGATAGAAAATGTGGAAGTTATGGCCGACAGTCGTGCTAATTTAATCTATATCGGATCTTGTTTCCTCATAGTTCAGCCCGGAACGAGGACACAGACAGACGTTTACCATTGATAGACCCAGAACCAAAGTTGTTCAATGAGCTCTAAAACGAAAAGAAAGGAAAAATGTTTGTTTCTGATGTTCTAAATGAAAAATATTATGACCACAAATTTGGTCCGGAAACATGTAATTTTATATTCTGTGTTGGTACGGATAAGATTACGAGTAAAAGTTTCATAGAATATTTCCAAGGGAAATGCCAGTGTTAGTCACCTTGATTTTAGGAGGAAGGTACCTACCTAAAGGAAGTATCTTACTTACCTAACATCAATCTCCAATCAAAATATTTTCTTTTTTTTTGGTAATATAAACAATTTTTATTATTCTCGTAGTTTATTTTATTATTTCTATTATTATTTATTATATAGGTGTGAAGGTTCTTGAGGTTCAGTCAGTGACTGAACCTCAAGAACCTTCACACCTATATTCAGTATCAAGCAGTCGATAAATTAGAACCTATTATTTATTATTATTATTTTAAAAATATTTTCATTATTATTATCTCAATTTTATTTATTCTCGTAGTTTCGCAAGTAGGAAGGAAATAAGTACGGTGCTGCCATCTGGTGAAAAAAAAATCTTATTAAAATCGGGGATGATTGGCCTTAAGTTCCAGTTTCTGTGATTGTTTACATCTAAGTTCAGGGTTTTGCATTCTTCTTTGCTCTTGAGGATTTTGTTGACGTTTACAGGGTCAGTGTGTAGGTAGGTACCTAGATTCCGAATGAAGTGCCGAATTTACCACACCCCTATTTCGGGCCTAAAACGATCAGGCAGTGCGGTTTATGGTTATTTCGCCTACAATTCGTGAGTTTCGTTTTTGTGTCTGTGAGTGTAACAGTGCATTGGAAACAGGCGGATACGGCCAGTTTCGAGCGCTTTACGTTCACCAATATCTAGAAGTTGGGTATGTTCCTACCAAGTTAGAGATTAATATTCAAATTTCTATGGAGAAATATAAAAAAATTTATGTTTTGAGGAGGAGAATTCAAGCCACGACCTCCTGTTGTCATCGACCTCCTGACAAACGTTGAGGTCAGCAGATCCCCTGTCCCGTCAATAAGGAACAATAACAAAAACGCAATTGAATTACGTTTGAAAAATAATATTGATGTATCGTGATATTTATTGGTAGACAGACCCGAAACTCAGTTCCCACGACTAGGTATTGTTCAGGAAAATCCTAGACGTAAAGCGTGAGTGGAAATTTTGATTATGATGATCATTTTTTCATTAGTTTCTTGAATAGCTAATCACAAACATCAATTTGTTAAGTACCTCGCACTAACCTCATAAAGGACCATCGATACGCCAACTCGTACAATTCCTAAAAGTTCATAGAAATAGGAGGAAAATGTAGAAGATAGCTAATGCTAGGTACTGCTACAAGCTACTACAAGGTATATAGTAGCTTTTGCGCATACGTAACAGTTACTATTGATTCGTGGGTGCTGATTTTCATTGGGGACCATCCCTCACAATCACTGAAAATTTCATTGAAATCAGACAATAACTTCGTATAGTTTTACCTGTTACGAGGACTTCATGACATCCAGACACACATACAGACATAAACGAAACCAAAATGAGGAATTTCACCGAATTCTGTTTGCATTTTTCCTGAATAGTTAATGGTGTGGGATAGATGAAAATCGGGCTGATTTCGGAAAATAAGTCTCCTGTTATTTTTGGGAGACAATCAAAATTTTTGATTTCAAAACTAACCGGGAAAACGGACGTGAAGCGGAAACGCTCGCTGATTGGGCTGTTCGGATCGCCGCCTCCTCCCAGTGTTGCCCATTGGGACGACGAAATTGTGTTTTCTAAGAGAAAAGTTATCAAACAAAAACAGGGGAACCCTAATTTTCCCCATCTTGCTTTTTCTATTTTTTTCTTCAGTTTTTCGATTTCGAACTTTACTGTTTCGTGAAATTTTGCATCTGGGGACTATAGATTTCTCGATCTCAGCGCTTCAAGCGGCCATAAATGAACTATTCCAGGATGATGTCATTTTCCCGGTTTTTTTAAACATTCGTATTTTCTACACTGTTTTGTTTATTCGTAAATTAGGAAGTTCGGGCTGAAAGTTTGCCTTAGGAGGTTTTTCGAGGTGCTGAATCCGATTTTGGGGTCAAAAATAGGAAATTCCGACATGGTGAAATTCCTCATTGTTCATGAAGGTTTAAAACGTAAAACGCTGGTGGACACTTTGATTTTGGAGGACTTTTTTTTATCCTTGAGAAGTAAAAACAATCTTTGTAACTCGAAAGCAATATATTGTATTGAATATTTTTGGTTTATTATTTTCAATAATAACCATTGGGATCGAGCAAGAAAAAAAATTAACCCCCCCCCCCCACTTACTCAAAACTTGATGGTTTACGTTTCGAAGTATGACGTAGAATCCGAAAATCGAATTTAAAAAATCCGTACTTTTCTTAGCCCTCGAACCGATGGACCGATTTTGATGAAATAGGTACTGCTTCTACGTACCTTGAAACGTAAAACATCAAATTTTGTGGTGGGGGGAGGTAACTTTTTTTCTTCCTCGATTCTGATGGTTCATTATTGAAAATAATAAACCAAAACGTGCTATTGGTCAAGAATTGACCTTATATTGATAGACTTTGAACCCATGTTGTTCAGAAAAACGCAAAATTCGGGTGGCAATTTTGATTTTGGCAGATCCAAATTTTGTTGACCCGCTGCACGAGTACAAAGCTTCTTTATTCATAGTTAAAAAGCAAAGTAAATTATCAAATTCGTTTTTTTTTAGTTTTGCGAAGTTGAATTTAACCCTTAACTGCACCAGCTATATCATATATGATATGGAACTTCAAACGAGGCTCAAGAGCATTCTGGTGGTCTTCTCGAGCTCTTTAGGCATTTTTACTTTAGTCAACAACCGCTAGATCTCGTAAGAATCAAAATATATCCATAACCCCTCCTGTAAGGTTATAACCTCCTTCAAATCAGCAGTAATCACGAGTTGACAACACGCGTGAGAAGTGTTGTTTTGCTGTGCCTCTTACAACAACATTTTTGAAGATTTTCGGCTGAAAAAATACTACGGGCTGTCTCAAGATATGTAGAAATGAAATATGAAAAGAACTAATCGATCAAGTTTCCAGTGTTTATGGAAACTGCGCTTTTGCTTTGATATCTCATATGATAGAACGTGAAGGAGGAGGACCTGGGGGAATTTCATATATGATAGAACGTGGACTTCTCCACTGCATTACCATCTCGTTCAAACGTGATACAAGCCACTTGCTGCACATGATGTTTTTTTAAATATAATTTTATTTTGTTTTTGATGATTTTATAAATTTTATTTGACATCAGCATAATTTTCACATTAGGTATCCCTACTATATCCCTACTATATGTAATTACATAAAACCCCAACCGTATGTACATGCATGTATGTATGCATGTCGCCGATCGCGAGGAGTTAGAGTGGTCGTGGGAGATGTCACATGAAGCCGAAGCCACCTTGTCAAAAATTGTCTACTTATTGTTTAGTCTTCAACTATTCTTGTCTATAGTCTGGCCAATGATAAGAGGAACATTTATTGCTGCCTGCAGGCCTTTTTTTAAATTACATACATACAAATTATCATAATAAATGCTTTGAAAAAATGTCTTATGTATCACTAAATATTTGTCCATAATCCTACTAAGTTTCTAAACAGGTGATAGAAACTCCAAATGAGCATTTATGCTTTCTTATAGCATTATAAATGTGATTTTTAAATAGCATTATGCGAGAAAACCTATTTGGTCACATGTATTTCTTTCAACCATTTTGCTCGCATTATATCACATATGAAATCATCGTCTCGGCTGCTTAACCACGTTCTATCATATATGATAAGGGCATAAATTAGGGATTATCGGTCAAACTATGTAATTTAGGGACTTTTCCTTGTCACTTTCGTTTTCAGGGGGCCAAAATACATGAAATTCTTTTTTTTTCAAGAAAATCGGAAATTGTGTGCAGTTAAGGGTTAACTTGAATTATTAAGAGTTTGATTGGGAAAGTGATGGATTCGTTGTGGAAAATGCTAGTTTCAATTTCAAAAATAAGCTATATCATACTGCCATAATAATTATAAAAATAAAACTAGGCTATATTTTGCTGACTATTTGGAGGATATTTTTATCTCCTTCGCGACCATCGTACACCATCGATTTGTTATTCTCACCAAGTCCAAGAATGCTGATTGTGTAGAGAGGGACTCCTTTCCGCCTTTTACTGCTCACGGTTTTCGGTTCGTCGTCTACCTTTCTCGGGTGGGTACGTGCTGTTTTACGTTTCTTCATTCCCCATCAGCAACTCAAAAACCGATGCGTCCCGCTCCTCAGTTTATTCGGTGTCCGACCTGCTCGTCTACTATGTGCCGTTCAGAATTGCATTCGCCTAACAGGTAGGTAGAACATTTTAGGTACCTATGAAAGGTTTTTTTTCTTAGTTATTAAAAAAAAACATAATTGAACCACAATCGAGATAATTAAACATAATTGTTAAGACGAACTAACAAGATGGTCTTTCAAACCAATCGTATAGTACCTTTAATCTAAATGGAAGCTTTAATCAATGGTGATTTATGTCTGTTGCGGTGTTCTAGAATAGATGTTTTGTTCTGCTCAAAACAACAAAATATAACTTCCAACAGCAAATTACGAAGACCGACCCAACAAACAGACTACGTCAGTTGACCGGGAATGGGGTCAACTGGAAAAACATCTTCGCCGAGCTTTCGGTAAATTTATTACCTTCTTCAGGGCTCGAAGGATGTTTTATTTAGTGACACCACCAAATGTCGACATAAAAAGAGGAGGTGGAGACGCCATCGTAATTATAGATGAAAAATTTATGGTAAAATGAAAAAATGAATGAAAAACACCGGCTATTTGGTACAGAACAATAATTACGGCAAAACAATGACTTCCAACCGATGTAACCACCAACCGACCACAAATCGAGAAGTCCCTGGACGGACCAACGTACTTACTATGCAAAATTCAAAGGTTTTTCCATCTCTCAGAAAACGATTAACTTGATCTTGAAGATCGTTCTAATAATAATATCAACTAAGTACCTCCCCGTTAAAAGCTTACTCGTATTTTCATGAAGGATAACGACTGTCTCCTGTCACAAACAATTTTAACCTGTTCCCATTTCATTTTTCTGTTTTTGAACTGCGTTCTATCGGATGTATTGTTACGAGACGTCCTCGAATATCTTCAGTCACTCGTCCATCGAGACAATGTTGAATGAGTTGACGGTTTCTTTTGCACACTATTTCATCGGAGTATCAAAATTAGCATGGTGAGGGGGCAGGTGGGGGATAACATTCACAAAATGTTCGATATTTCAATATTTCGGATCCTTTATAGCTTACTAATTGTACCCAAGCTTTGAAATTGAGCAAAAATTCTCAATATAGCATTTTTCAGTCAAATGAAACTTCGTACCAACCAAATGAAACTTTGTTCCAATCAAATGAAACCTCGTACCAATCAAATGAAACTTTGTTCCAATCAAATGAAACTTCGTACCAATCAAATGAAACTTTGTTCCAATCAAATGAAACCTCGTACCAACCAAATGAAACTTTGTTCCAATCAAATGAAACCTCGTACCAATCAAATGAAACTTTGGTATTAAATGAATGGGGTTAGTTCCGCTAGTTATAAGAATACAATTATTATCTACGTACCGTATTGGAGAATCCGTCGTAACCAGCAACTTTTTTTTTTTTTTTTTTTTTTTTTCTTTTTCTTTTTTTTTGTTTTCTTTTTTTTTTATATAGTCTGGGTGAAAGGGAGGTAGGTAAAAGGATTAGAAAGGAAAGGGGACCACATAGTAACGAGACCACGTGGTGAAAGGTTGTTTGTCTGTCATGTCAAGTGAAAGGGGGAGATAAAACTAATCCTATTAGCTAATTGTACCTTCACCACCTGGTGGCCACATGGTAACCACGTGGTGACCACGTGGTCTTCTATTCTAAATTATGAATAAATTATAAACTAGCTTATATAACTAAATTATTGATAAAATGATGAGTACTCTCTTGACGGCCTGAAGATGATGTCTTTACATCGAAAGCGCTCGCCTCCTGTACTCGACTTGCTGGTTACGACGGATTCTCCAATACGGTACGTAGATAATAATTGTAAATGAAACTTTGTTCCAATCAAATGAAACCTCGTACCTATCAAATGAAACTTTGTTCCAATCAAATGAAACTTCGTACCAATCAAATGAAACTTTGTTCCAATCAAATGAAACCTCGTACCAACCAAATGAAACTTTGTTCCAATCAAATGAAACCTCGTACCAATCAAATGAAACTTTTTTTCAGTCAAATGAAACCTTATTTCAATCAAATGAAACTCATTGGTCCAACCATAAAAAATAACTTTATTTAATATTGTTGCGAAACAAGTTAATACAGAAGCACTAGGTACAAATTAATTTAATGTATTGGGTGTCCAGCAGCTGCAACAGGCAGTTTCATCATCATGTTAATGACGAAGTTGGAGCAGTCTGTCGAGGTGATTTTTTCGACGCTCCGAACTATGACTTCCTCGATGTCATGATTCTGACTTGCTCCAAGCAAGCCTCTAGCCACAGATTTGATTTTAGAAAACGCATTTTCTACCGGATTCAAAGTCGGTGAGTATGGTGGCAGGTACTTCACCGACAAGGGCAATGCTTCAACTGCTTCTTTCACTGCTCTGCTGGAATGGATTCTTGCGTTATCCATTACCAAAATAGAGTTTTGAAGAGAAAAGTCAAGTTTAGCAGCAACTTCCCTCAAGAAATCACAAAAATGTGCTGCCGTACACGTACTTGCAGTGACTATTTTGTAGTGGATTACTTTCTGATTATTAATGGCAAGCACCAATGACGTATTTCGTCCACGAACAGTTGGGACCGTTATAACTGCCCTAGTATTTCTTCTTGACCGAGCTCGACTACGGCGGAGGTGTAAGTTGAAACCAGCTTCATCTACAAAAATCAATTTCTCACTATTTGTTGGGGCCCACACTTCGAACTGGATGGCGAAGTCCTTCCTTAGCTGAATGGTTGCAATGGAGTTCATTCTGTCCACTTCTTTGCTGGCTTTTTTCAAAGTAATTTTAAGCTTAGTGAGAGCTCTATGGATAGTAACTTTACTGATATTAATGTCCTCTACAGAAAGAGCTTGCTGTATTTCTGACAGTGTGAACCCGTTGTTTTGTTCAACTATTTGCTCAATTTTCTCCAAAACAGTAGGGTTCAGAACTTTTCGCCTCGTCCCCCCTCTCATTCTGCTCACCAATTCACTTCCCGCTGCTTTGTAGCGACGCAGAATCGTTTTTGCAGAATTGTAGTTGACATTTGCCTTTTGTGATGCTTCTTTCAGGTCATAGCCTCCCTCATAAAAACGGAGTAATGTGCCCTTTTGCAGCTCTGTAATTTTAGTGTAATGCCCTACCCGATTTCTAGCGCGATGCCTTCGAGTTTATATGGTACTAGATTCTTCCGAAGATGAAGTATTCGAAATGTCACTGACGATACGATTACTTCTCCTACTTCTCCGGCCAACTCGCAACGGGGCGTAACTCGAATTGTCACTGTCACTCATCATGAAAGAAAGCGAAAGTAAGTACAGAAAAGGTAGGTGATTAGAAGTAACACGGGTGAGACGAAGGAACGCGAGAGACGCAGAGAAGCATTGCGAAATCTACAATGTGCAGTGAGAAGGAATACGAGAGTGACATTGCATAGGAAAATAATGCTGGCGGCGCTGCGTTGAAAAGACACTGTGACATTGCATAGAGAAGGAATGCCGGCGGCGCTGCGTTGAGAAGGACTGAAAGAATACTCGACTCGATGTCACAGTGATCAGTAATATGGTTGGACCAATGAGTTTCATTTGATTGAAATAAGGTTTCATTTGTTTGAAAAAAAGTTTCATTTGATTGGTACGAGGTTTCATTTGATTGGAACAAAGTTTCATTTGGTTGGTACGAAGTTTCATTTGATTGAAAAAAGGTTTCATTTGACTGAAAAATGCTATATACCTCTGGATTTTCATGGATTATTCTTTGTGTCATAATGGAACAAATCAGTGGTGCTAGGACACCAGAAACCACGTATTTCGTGTTTTTTTGTGTGCGTATTTCACCTTGAATACGGATGTGAACTACTGCGGACTACTAAAAACCTAATGGAACTACAAATGAAAGTTCAACGTGACGACGTATTACCGTTTTGTTGCCAGATTGGTACCATTGATTGGTGGGGGGGGTCTTGAATTCGCATGTTGGGTATTCGCACGTCATGGATTTTAACATGCTGTTCAAATTCTGTTCTCGCGTACCGCTAGAAATGTTCTGGTGGGTAAGGGCGAGGTGATGGAGGGAGGGGGGGGGGGTGAAGTTGGTGAAACAGTTTTGCGCACTAGGAACGTAAATAAAAATTTATGTTTTATCTCTCACCAACTGGTTTAAGTTGACTAATTTAAGTCAATAAATTGACCAATTAGTCCGGTGGAATGCATGTATTACTAAACTTTATGTTCTTCCTCATAACCTGAGCGGAGGCTGTGGTCCTGTATTCGTATAAAATTTGTCCTTTCTTTGTCCTTTCAACATTTCTTTCCGTGTTTTGCATTTTTGAGTTTTTCGAACATTTCTCTTATTCTGCCTCTTATTGATTCTTCCTCAGTCATATTAAGGGGATCTCAGTCGTTCCTCGTTCCGGGTTAGTATTTCCCTGAATTACAAGCTCTAAAATTTCAAAATTTTTATTTAAATTTGAAAATTTCAAAGATTTTTGAAATTTATTGATGCAGCAGTCTACGGAATTGAAAAACTAAATATTGCAGCTGGAATCATCAAAATAAATAAACCAAAATGGGAAAAACCGTTTATTCAGTTGGATTTTTCCCATTTTTCTCTGGCAAGTATATTTGCTTCACCTTTTGTGCCAGGACGGACAAAGTTGTTCAGAAAGCGAATAAGAATACGAAGCTTCATATAAAGCGATGCTTTATTAATTGTGACTGACGAAAATATCTTCATAAAAAGTTTTGGGAATCTGAGAACATTTTGACCTGTATGTGAGCTTGATAGAACATTCAACACTATTTCCAACAGTGTCCTCAATTTGGTTTTTACAGAAGAATGACTGTCTAAATCTTATTCATAGATATTTTTGAAATTGTGTGCCCCCCCCCCCTCCCCCCGCTACCAGCGAGCTGTAAATTAACTTTATTGGAAGTAAAATTGCTAATAAATTGATAATAATTGTGTAATCGGATCCTTGTATTTCGTGTTTCGGAAAGTGAGATAGGTATTTTTTTATAATACTATAATATTATAATTCGTAGTCGACGAAGACACCACAGCGCTTTATTTAGTTGAAGCTCACTTACTTTGGAGTTTCGTGTTCATCTTGACAGAGACCGACAGACCGTTATTACGTTTACTTACTGATTTGGATTACACATACCATCTTTGGGTGGTTGACCTTTCTGTTGATCTTTACTGCCGAAACTGTCGCGTCTTTTACTGCCGTATCGATGGTATCTCCAGCAGTGTTGTTGTTTTCTTACGAATCACCATTGCAGACACGATTATTCGATGACTTGTCCTGCACGTAGCATTGATCCTTTCCTATACGAGTGATTCTCACAAAAACCGAGATTTTCATGTTTTGAACGTCAAAATTTGAAGGAATCAAACATTCCTTGTTATTGTCTATTGAGACTAAACATTTTGTGGTGCCCAGCAACTCCGATGGGTCTTGTTAGCGGTTCAAAAATGCCTACCCTCCAGCATGTGGTGCCCTCACGTATATTGCTTCCGAGTCTACCAAGGTAGCGGAAGCCTTGTTTTCACTTTTCAAGGACGAAAAAAAAAAGTTCTCCAAAATAAAAATTTTCACTCGCATTTTGCGTTTTAGACCTTTCTGAACAATTTTGGTTCAGTGTCTGTGTGTCTGTCTGTCTGTCATGATTTCCTTGTAACGCGCATAACTATACGAAGTTATTGTCCGATTTCGATGAAATTTTCAGGGATTGTGCGAGTTGGTATGTAGACGGTCCTCTATGAAAATCATCATCCCCGGACTGATAGAAGCGACTGCGCATGCGCAAACGTGATTTCCTAGTAACGGCCATAACTTCTACATTTTCCGTCCGATTTCAATTAAATTCTCAGGGATATTACAGATTAGTATTTAGATGGTCCCCAATGAAGATCACCACCTTCGGACTGATAGTAGCCACTGCGCATGCGCAAACGTGAATTTCCTTGTAACGTCCATAATTTCTACATTTTCTATTCGTTTTCAATGAAATTTTCAGGGATGTTACAGATTAGTATTTAGATGGTCCCCTATGAAAATCACCACCTTCGGACGGATAGAAGCGACTGCGCATGCGCAAACGTGAATTTCCTTGTAACGTCCATAATTTCTACATTTTCCATCCGATTTCAATGACATTTTCAGGGATGTTACAGATTAACTTGTTTTGATGTTTTGAGATTAACTACTATGCATCGGATCATCTATATAATAGGGTTATGGATACGAGGAAGCTATGTGCCACACCCACTTGGCAGACGTTTTTTGACTTCTTACTGAAACCAGAACTGGTGCAAAGGTTCATCTTCTTCCATTCAAATGTGCACCATTCCTGCTTCAAAATCATTTTCCTTAAATATTCGCTAAAAATGCCAAAATTCTACGAAACATTAATTTTTTTTAGACAGTACCTTACCATAAGGTAGCGGAAGTTTTGTTTTCACTTTTCAAGGTTGAAAAAAAAGATCTCCAAAATAAAACGCTGCAAATTATTTCACGAAGATTTATTATTTTTCTATATAGACCACTCGTCTGCAAAGAATACGGCTTTGCCATTGTTACCACCAACCAACTTGAAGAAACTCGGCGCTTTGCGCCTCGGCAGGGGGCTCCGCCCCCCTGCACCCCCCGGTTTATTTCTTTTTCCATACTCTGTATGAAATCATAGGAACACAGAATGTGTTTTTGCGATGCTAGTCATCCGTAAAATAAAAAACAACAATAATAAATGTGGTCTTTGGCAATAATAAAATAAATAATTGTTAGACATTTAATTTGGTCTAAAACCCTATAAATGTTATATAAATAAATATGTAACTACAAGAAAAATACTATATAAATTGAGAGCTTTCCAACGAATGGTGAACAATTTCTGTGCAATGAACACTGCGGGAGTTCTATTTCCTTACCAACGGCTTGGTTGCACGTGAAAATCATTATAAAAGGCGCGTAACGGTTTTTTCTGTCGCTTTTTCGTGACGATTTTTTTTCGGTAGGTCATCGCAAAAACACATTCTGTGTTAAAACATCGATCGTATTTCGGTCAGCTAAAATTTGAACGGAGATTCACACTCGTGTTTCTGATTTGTCGAAAGTCAAACCCTTAAATTCTCGTAGGGAGCAAACGGTTTGTCCTACAGGGCTCCGCGTGCTCTAAAAAAATTCTGAAAATTCTATACTATTTTAAATTGATGGAAAAACAATATTTTATACCAAATGTTATATCTTTATATCAAAATTTTTTGAGTTAGGACGTTTTCAAAATTTTAAAATTTATTTTTCAACTCTTAGACGTAGCCATATTTTCGAGGCACAACTAGACCCCAAATGGAGCCCACATACCAAATTTCATCAAAATCGGTCAATGTTAACTGAGGAAAGTGCAGCGTAAGGCGGACGGACAGCCAAATTTTTATTCGATTTTTGGATTCTACGTACCTTGAAAAGTAAACCAACAAATTTTGAGGGGGTTTTACAATTTTTTTTCTTGGTCGATTCCAAAGGTTCATTATTGAAAATAATAAACCAAAAGTAGCAAATTCTGGAAAACATTTTAGAATCTTCCAAAACGAATTTCCTTCAAAACATTTTTCTTTCATTTGAGGCCTCTGCTTCGTTGTAAAAGATGACGACGTTGGTTTACTCTAGTGGAGTTCAGATAATGGATTGTTCTGAATTCCAGGGACAAATTTCATATTTGACATCAAACACTATCGATTCGTATTCAGAATGTTCATGCTCCTATTTTCAAACATCATCGATCCTCACACAATAGACACCACCTGAATGACGTTTATTAATAAACTTCTTCGCATGGTATGTGAACAAGTGTTAAAATTGTAAATGAACCAACTTGTAACTCATTATTTTCGTGGGAATAGACAACGTTCTTCTCAACTCAACGTTCATAGATCTAATTCTAGATCTCATCGTATATTTGTGAGGAATATAAAAATAGAAAAAAATCGTTTTCATGCAGCCCGAATGAATTTTCAAAGAACTTTCCGGGGAAATGATTTAAATACCTACGCGTGATAAACTTGGACCGTGCAAAGTATCCTCTGAGGGATTGCACTCGTCTCTAACCAGATTTGAGATTCTTGAACTAAAACAGTTCTTTCTTTGTATGATACAGTGTTCGTGGTTCGAGAATTTGCCAAAACCTGTTACGTGACTGTATTGTTTAATGGAGGTACATTGTGTGTACATGGACGTGTGAGGTATTCTCAGGAACAATGGAACGGTCTGCATATCAGTTGGTTTCCAGGAATGGTCCGTGCTGATCTGAGGTTAAATGAGGCATTAGATTCTTAGTGGAACTTCTACGAGAAAACTATTTGAAGTTGGTCATATTGGTCATGCACTGAAACTGGTTTTCCTCAAATAAATAATCAAAACGTGATTCCTGAAATACAGCTTTTCCATCATCTTCCCAGATTCTCTCCCCTAGTTCCATGGAACGTACTTTCTTTCGTGACCTTCAAAACAGAAAATTTGTGAAACTATCAGGAGTAGGGAGAGTGGCCCAAGACCTTGGGGAATAATTACTCACACTCAGGTTTCTTTGACATTGATAAGTACCTACTAATATAATGCAATCAACTAGATGGTGAGGGCCACAACCGATCATAACTTGCCAATGAGGAGCCAACTGCTAAGCCAAGACCTAAGCAGCCAGGTTGATGAATAATAAGTGATAACACGAATAAATAAAATGTCTGGTTTGATGGCAACATTCACTTGTGAATAACTAGTGATCCATTCGTTTTTTTTGTAGATATTAGCATTGAAATCCATGCATTAACTATTTTTCTTCTTGCCTTAAGTAATGGAGTCTATCACCCTCAGCTTTTGATGAAAACCTTCATTTTGGTTAATAAACGGTAGGAATAATTCGTACATAAAGAGAGAGAAAACTAGGCAAATAGGCAATGTTTAATTCCAGCAAATTGGATGTCTGACAAAAAGATGTTTGAGTTGTTACGACAGTCATCTGAGTCATCCTCATTACTTTTTCTTTACCGTAAAACCCTCAAACTTTACCCAAGATTTATTCCAAAACATTTCCAAATTAAATTTCTCCCCACTCGAAATGGGTTAAATTGATTTTTTTAATAAGTGAATTGATCTTCAGGGCTTCCTGAACATTTTGAATGGTCGAGCTCATTGATCAGATAATTGTAACCCCCCTATTTAATTGTTTAAATGTTGGAGTGCAGTTACCTACGAGTGCGTCTATCTTTACTCCACTCTGAAAAACTCACGGTTATCGCTACAGAAACGGGCAGTGGTGCAATGATACTAGTCGGGATTGAATTCATTACCCCAGAAATACTTGATAATGTCAAGTATTTATAATATTATTATAAATATATTCTGAAAAATTGAACTTTTTAGCTTGAAAAATACAAGTTATACCTAAGAAAAATATAAATTCCAATGATCATTTATTCATGATTTATTTCAACGAATTTGCTTGAAATGCAATATTTCTGGTTAAGAGATCACAATTTCAGTCTTCCAGTATAGACAGACTTATGCAGGTAATTGAGAAAAACTTTCTACAAGTAAAGAAATATTGAATGACAATAAACGATAAACGAATGACTTAACAAAATCACAGAAAAAGTCTGTTTCACATTCGATAACTTTCGAATGAATTGCAATGGTAAATTTCAAAGTTAACCCACGATAAATAATATTGTAAATCACAACTTATGAGACCAAAGCACGTTTATGTTCATATCATAATGCAGGTGTTCAGTTGTAAAGTTTCGGTAGGGGCGCCTACCAAGCTTTTTCTAATTTCTTCTCCCCATCTCTAACTTCTGACATGAGATACACTAGAAACCTTACATTCAACACTGCGAAAATTATAAAACTCAAATATTTTTCGAGATTAAATAAGAAAAATGTGAGTGAGGCTACCTTTATCCCAACCTTTATAGTGGAGTAAAGATACCCGGTTTTTGGAGTAAAGTTACCATCAAATTTTTGGTAAACAAAGGCATAACTAAGAAAACACTTTTTTGAGAATTTGATTAGTGTATTTTGTTCAGAATAAGATATTGAAAGTGATATGATGAGGGCTTGCCAGGTAAATCCACTCCAAACACCTGATACGGAAGAAATTTTGGAGCACGAGAAACAGGACAAAAACAGCTGAACAGGAAACTATGACTGATAACTGCTGATAACCTGGATAAAGGCGCCATCACAAGCCACATCGATTCTCTGGGATGTGGAGAATAACGAAAACAAAATAGCTAACTTTTATCTAAGTCCTACCACGTTTACGTCACAATTGAAGATTCTCACTTTTTGGGGTAAAGTTACCCCTGGTGGGGTAAAGTTTGACGGTTTTACGGTACTTTAGGACTACCACGGCGCTGCACTCCTCTAGAGAACCTGAGCCCCCTCGCAGAACCTGCTCATTAAAAACTTGAAAATAGCAAAGTAATTGATTCATCTCTAGTAACATTTTTTAATCTCAAACGTGAAAATGATATCAGACAAGTTGAAATATCAGACAGAACTAGCTGAGTACCACAACGATAGAAACAAACAATTATTTCTGTCAACTGTCAAAAAGTGTTGTAGTTACAGTTGTTTCAGAACTTGCTCTAGATCTCACAGTTTGCCTACTGGTTCCAGCAATCAGTGTGGATTTGTGAAGTGGAGATCAACGGTGGATGCTAGTGCCACAGATACGAAGTAGATCCTAGGGATATTCGTAGATAAATCCAGGGAGCATTCGACAATGTATTATGGCCAGCTGTTCTGATGGGCTTGCTTCAGCGCAAAGTGGTTCCAGCGGCATATAATTTGCTGCTGAACTACTTTCGTGACAGGTGGGTTGAATTTTCTGAGGAACACAAGACTACTACGAGGGCGCTCAGCAAAGGTTGTCCGCAGGAATCCGTTTTAGGTCCTCGACTATGGATTATTCTTTTTGATATCGTTCTGGAAGTAATCAGTGCTTCTGGAACAGAGGATTTATGTTAGTGAAGGGCAATAGCAGGTTATCCCTGGAGGTAGAGGCTGGACGCGTCATGAGCATTCTGGTAACTGATGCCATCAACCTCACAATAGGGAAGCCTTAGGTAGCTCTGGCTCTGACTGGGGCTGTGGGTGCAGGGAGCTTTTATTTATATACGCAGGATTTTTCCTGGGAATTCTCCTGTAAGGTGTGCAGGCCCCAAGAGTGCTGACAAGTGGCGAAAGCTTTGGCACTTCCAGATAAGAGAATGACCTTAATGAAGGTGAATAGAGCATTATGGAACCTCAGTTATCTCTGTCCACGGCCGTAAATAGTAGTTTGCTACATTTACCTACGATATTGTTCGGAATACACAATGCTTGCCAGCCCAAATTCTCTTCGTTTATCAGTGAAAATTACCCTTTCAAAACCGGCGATAGGTATTAGCAAACTGTCCTCGTCGTACCAAATAAGTCGTTCTCTTTTTGTTCCAGTGCCTACGTATGTCTACGTTAGAGTCCCAACACGGCAAACAACCTCATTTATTCTCTCTATTCTCCGAATAGGTTATTTATCTTTCGGTTCGATTCGGTTGTTCCCAGTTGATTGAGATTCTTTTGTCGAGGACATCTGTCCGTCCCCTCTACTTGTGGGGCATAGCCCCTCTTCTGGATCGAGGAAAGTGAAAGCCCGCCGCAGGTCCCACACGCCAGTTGGCTCCGAGGACTTGCCGTTTTCTCGCATGAGACTTGATTCACTCACGGCGTGGATCTGCGGGCTTTGGAGTGAAGTTTTCCCGAGTTCGGACTGTGGAGTGAATAAATAGATATGAGACAGCTCGTATAGATTTGAGGAAATCTGCAAAATTGGACGGCCTCCACGATGTTCGAGAGGGAAAAGATGAAGTGGATTCCCCTCGCTACAAGGTACAAGTTCCCTCGTAGTACCTAATAGTAAACATCGGAGTTGAATAAGAAGGCGAATTATCCTACTTAGGAAACATGAGTCCCTCTGGGATCAAGAATCTAAGAAAGGTTCCGAAAGTGGACTATGGAAGACACAATATTCTACGTATTTTGCAATGCTGAATCGAATGAGACCAATTCTAGATTGGTGGAAACTTCTTTAGAAGATGCGGGTTGAAATGTTTGAAACAAAACGTGACAATCGCACCTCGTAAAAGATTAAAAAAGAAAAAAAAATGTAGGTACACCAAAAAAAAGCCTTTTCATTGATAAAAAGAGTGAGATGAATCAATTTACGTTAATATCGAAAAAATTAATTATCATACTGTTAAAGGGTGTTCTCATCAGAAATAATATGAAAAAATTATAACACATAAAGTTGTTATCATGGTGAAATATTTCATCATGGATATCAGTTTTTGGCCCAATCAATTTATACTAACAACTAACATTGCAATGGCGGGGGTATTTACGTTTTTTCACATGTTGTTAAGACCCCTAAGGATAGTTTATCTTCAAATTTGTAACTCTGAAAACCCTATGCTACTGACGTAGTGGGCTAAAAAAACTAAAATGTTTGCCCTTTTGGTTTATTATTTTCAATAATGAACCTTTGGAATCGACCAAGAAAAAAAAATTTTAACACCACCTCAAAATTTGATGGTTTACGTTTCAAGGTACGTAGAATCCAAAAATCGAAGAAAAATTTGGCCGTCCGTCCGCCGTACGCCGTCCGCCGTACGCGGCACTTTTGCCACTTAGCATTGACCGATTTTGATGAAATTTGGTATGTAGGCTCCAATTGGGGTCTAGTTGTGCCCCGAAGATTTTGGTTGATATAGGTCACTTCTAAGGGTTCCAAAATCAATTTTGAAATTTTGAAAACGCCCTAACTCAAAAAATTTCGATATAAAGGTATTGTTTTTCCTTCAATTTAAGATTCTATAGAATTTTTAGAATTTTTTAAGACCACGCGGAGCTCTGTAGGACAAACCGTTTGCTCCCTACGCAAATTTAAGGGTTTATATTGAAATATATATATGTATAAATCAAAAAATCAAAACACGAGTGTGAATCGCAAAAGAGGCCTAATCTCCGTTCAAATTAGAGCTGACCGAAATGCGATCGATGGTTGGTGATTTTGATTTTTTTTCTTTTTTTTCTTTTTTTCTTCATATTGGATGGTTGGTAATTTTGTAGACGAGTGATCTATATAGAAAAATAATAAACCATTGTGTAATAATTTGCAGCGTTTTTTCAGTTTTTAATTATAACTTCTAAACTATGATAATTTTAATAATCCATTTCTAGTAACTTTTGCTTCCGAGTCTACCAAGGTAGCGGAAGCTTTGTTTTCACTTTTCAAGGTCGGAAAAAAAAAGTTCTCCGAAATCAAAATTTTCACTCGCGTTTTGCGTTTTAGACCTTTCTGAACAATTTTGGTTCAGTGTCTGTGTGTCTGTGTGTCTGTGTGTCTGTCTGTCTGTCTGTCTGTCTGTCTGTGTGTCTGTCATGAATTCCTTGTAACGCGCATAACTATACGAAGTTATTATCCGATTTCAATGAAATTTTCAGGAATTGTGCGGTTTGGTGTGTAGACGGTCCCCTATGAAATTCATCATCCCCGGACTGATAGAAGCGACTGCGCATGCGCAATTGTGAATTCCTTGTAAAGGCCATAACTTCTACATTTTTCATCCGATTTCAATGAAATTTTCAGGGATGTTACAAATTAGTATTTATATAATCCTCTATGAAAATTACCACCTTCGGACTGATAGGAGCCACTGCGCATGCGCAAACGTGAATTTCCCTGTAACGGCCATAACTTCCACTTTTTCTACCCGATTTCGATGAAATTTTCAGGGATTATGCGGATCAGGTTGTAGATGGTCCCTAATGAAGATCACCACCTTCGGACTGATAGTAGCCATTGCGCATGCGCAAACGTGAATTTCCTTGTAACGGCTATAACTTCTACATTTTCTACCCAATTTCAATGAAATTCTCAGGGATGTTACAGATTAGTATTTAGATGGTTCCCTATGAAAATCACCACCTTCGGACTGATAGAAGCCACTGCGCATGAGCAAACGTGAATTTCCTTGTAACGGCCATAACTTCTACATTTTCTACCCGATTTCTATGAAATTTTCAGGGATGTTACAGATCAGTATTTAAATGGTCCCCTATGAAAATCACTACCTTCGGACTGATAGCAGCCACTGCGCATGCGCAAACGTGAATTCCTTGTAACGGCCATAACTTCTACATTTTCCATCCGATTTCAATGCATTTTTCAGGGATGTTACAGATTAACTTGTTTTGATGTTTTGAGAGTAACTGCTATGCATCGGATCATCTATATAATCGGGTTATGGATACGAGGAAGCTATGTGCCACACCCACTTGGCAGACGTTTTTAAAGTAGGTTAAATTTGCTACAATTTGAGACCAACTTAAACTCTGTAGATTGAGTAATAATGGAGACATAGCAAAAAGTGATATTTTATGTGTCACTTCGCCTCTAGCTAAATTGTAAGAATAAACGCCAAAATTTTTAAAAATTAGGCACATCTAATGATTCAAATGAAGGGAAAAACCGCTGCAAATCATTGCCCAAAGGTTTATTATTTTCTGTATAGATCACCCTACTGAAAATTTCAACCCCCACCACCAACCAAATGGAAATGAAGGGTTTTTCAAAAATGGCCTTGTAGGTAGTAGGTACCTACGGTTGGTAGGGAGGGATCTATACAGAAGGGTGATCTATACAGAAAATAATAAACCTTTGGGCAATGATTTGCAGCGTTTTTTTGTTACCAATCTTTTTTTACCTTTTTTTTACCTACCAACCATTGGTAGGTACTACCTACCACACCATACTGGCTTCACACCTTCACAATCAAGTTTTCAGAAAGAACTAAATGCTTCACACTCGATTGAAAAATAGAAAGCTTCATATGGAAATTTGATTACTGGTTGCTCAGAAAGCGAAACTGAATACAAATCGAAAACATGAACAGCGATCGCATTTTAGTCAGATAAAATTTGAATGGAGTTTAGACTTCTTTGGTGATTCACACTCGTGATTCTGTTTTATCGAAGGAAATCCCTTAAGTACTCGTAGGGAGCGTACGGTTTGTCCTGCAGAGCTCCGGCTGGTCTCAAAATTTTTTTAAAATTCAATAGGTACTATTCAAAATTGGTGAAAAAAAGATACCTTTATTTCGAGAGTTTTCGAGCTAGGGCACTCTTGAAAATTTCAACCCTCAATTTTCACCCCTTAGAAGTGATTGACATCAACCAATAGCTTCGCGGCACAACTAGACCCCAAATGGAGCTCATATACCAAATTTGAACCAGATCGGTCCAGTGTTGCTAAGAAAAGTGCCGCGTACGGCGGACGGACGGAAAATTTTATTCGATTTTCGGATTCTACGTACCTTGAAACGTAAAACATCAAATTTTGAGGGGGGTTAATATTTTTTTTCTTGCTCGATTCCAAAGGCTTATTATTGAAAATAATAAACCAAAAGAGTTTGGATGGGCAAAACTAGTCATTTTAAATATGCTTGTAATGTATTAAGCAGAACATTGGAAAAATTCCCAATTCGAAATTTGATTTTGACAATCATGTTGCTGGTTGTCGATGGTCACTATCAGCTACGCGATTGTGAAATTGTTGGCAACTGAAGTGGATGATTGAGAGAACCTCAAGGGTCACCGCACCTGTTACCCTCTCGATCTACCAGATGTATGTAGGAATCACACTCATCAATGTCCGCCCTCACTCTGCTGTTGAGTTTGGAGATTCCCGTCTTTCTAACCCAGTTCAAGCTCAATAACCTTTTGTCTCCGATTGTTTTATGAAGAAATCAGTCGATGGTAATTTGAGTTGCTGATGTTCCTCTGTTCTCATTTCCATACATGCCGATGTGTCCTCTAAACCGTACAAATATAAATCGGATTCGGTTGCTTTTTCCTGGTTTCCAATGGGTGGGTTATCAGCTCTTCTGGCGCTCACTTTCTCAATATACCTAAGGCAAACCATGAAATCTTGAAACCATGAATTGTCTGTAATGAACTTCTTCATTTTGGTGGTGGCTTCCAGTTTCTCAAGCCTTCCTGTCGAGGCTGCCAAGTGAAAGTTGTGGAGTTTTCAATGAAAATCGCTCCACTTCCTCAACTCCTCCTTTCACCTTGAGATCTTGAAAGCAGCTGAGACTCACTTGATCGCCCTTCCCTTCACGCCCTAACACTGTCAGACCATTATGAACGATTCATTCTGAGGTTTACAACAATTACTACGACCTTCGTTTCTTCCTACGCAGCATGTCAAACGGCTATCGACATGCTCTGAATCCGTGAAAATCTCTAAACGCCTCCCCTCTCTGTGCCATAATTCAGTAAAAGACCTCCAAGAGGTTTTGTTCGAATACCTATTTAAAAAAGTGATTTTCGTGAAAAAATCAAGTATTTGAGTCAAGGATGATTAATTTTTTAATTCATATAAGTATATAAAATGTCGAGAGGTTTTGTACGTGATTTCACTTTTGTCAAGAATTTTTTTTTGCTTCTTCGACATTGTTTGCAGTTGAGACAATGTAGAAGAGCTTAGATTGTCAAAGTGAACAAACTCAGTGAAAATTGTTCACTTGTTTGTTAAATAAGTTTTGAAGTAATCTATTTACTTCAGAATGGAGTAGCCAATTCTGCGATGAGTTCACAAGAACCGAACATCTCATGTCCCTACTGTTCGGGCATGTATAGAAGAAGAGGGCTGGGTCGACATATCCGCTCTTCTCACCGAGAGCAAGAAAGAGACTCAGACACGCTGACTCAGCCTTCCCATGTTCAAACGAATCCAGACGAAAATCACGAGCCTGCTGTCCCGGAATACATCCAAGAAAAATTCCTTAGAGGATTTGGATCACCACTATTGAATTCAGAAGGGAGGGACGACGAAACCTGGGCGAATCGTTGGGGAAGCATCGCTGTTCTACAGGGGAAGCAGTATAGAGTCCCTCAAGGAAACATTGGGCGGAAATTCGTTTCTCTGTTGACAGCAGAAATAACTCGAGTCATCAATAGCACAGACCCATCGGAACGTATTTTCGTTCTGTGCGCAACGGTCCTACAAAGGGAGAAAATGGTAAAATCCGGCCCCGACATCAGACGAGTTCTTGCGAAAAGAATGGAACTTTGGGAGGAATCGAAGCATGACGAACTTGTTCAGGAAGCAATTCGATGCGACAGGAAACTGAAAGGCTCCACGAAAACTGCAGATCAGAGACAGAGCACTAGGGTGTTCACAAGACTAGTCACAAGTGGACGACTTCGAGAGGCTACAAGGTGGGCAACAAACCGGGGTGGGGGAGGAATTCTACGGCCTGAAAGAGTGATCAACGGAAATATTACGGTACAGCAAGTTCTCGAAAACAAACATCCACCTCAGATGGTTCCTGATGCTCAAAGCTTTCTCACAGGAGAGCTACCCCTATTAACTGACGTGAATATCTCAGCCGAACACATTGAACGAGCCGCTCATAGAATAAAAGGCAGTGCGGGGCCAAGTGGAACCGACGCAGAACAGTGGAGAAATCTCCTACTGCGCTATGGCAACCACAGTGCCCGTCTGCGGGAAGCAGTAGCAGCTCTCACTCGGAAACTGGCGAACAGTGTGGTGGATTGGGACCTCATAAAGGCTCTATTGGCCAGGAGAGGAGTAGCACTCGATAAGAAACCAGGAGTTCGACCCATAGGAGTCGGAGAAGTACTTCACAGAATATGTGCAAAAACGATGGCAACGTTGACAGGAGAAGATCTTCGAGACGAATGTGGATCCGATCAATTGTGTGGGGGAATAAAATCCGGGGTGGAAGGGGCAGTTCTTGGGATGACAAGTGTCTATGAGAGCGGATGTGATGGAGTCCTATTGATGGACGCTTCCAACGCCTTTAACGCAATGTGTCGCCCCCTTGCACTGTGGAACGCAAGAATGTTATGGCCCAGATGCTCCCGGTTCCTTTTTAATACATATAGAGGTTTTCCAAGAACGGTCTTCAGACAGAGCAAGACAGTAATACTGAGCAGAGAGGGGACTACACAAGGTGACCCACTTGGGATGTGTATGTACGCAGTGGGCACACTACCCCTCATCAGGACATTGAAAAGCTCCGAATGGCGTCAATGCTGGTACGCCGACGATTCGGCGTGTGCAGGAAACCTCAGTCAGATACTCGAATGGCTGACTCGCCTACAGGCAGAAGGGCCCAAATGGGGATATCACCCAGAAGCTCAAAAAAGTTACCTGATAGTGAAGGCCAGAAAGGAAGAAGAAGCCAGGCAAATGTTCCCCGGGATCCAAGTCGTCAACTCTTCCCGGTATCTGGGTGGTGTCATCGGACCTTGCCAAAATAAGGAAAGCTATGTAGCAGCAAAAGTATCGAAGTGGGTTGATTGTGTAACAACCTTTGCCGAACTAGCCAAAGATAGCCCCCAAGCCGTGCACACGGCATTTGTAAAGTCGCTGCAGAGAGAATGGGCATATCTTCATAGGGTGGTGGATGGCTGCAAAGCAGAATATGAACCTCTCCGAGACGCCATCAGATACAAATTGATCCCAGAGATACTAGGATGGACTCCAACTGACAACGAAGCCGAAATGTGTACACTCCCCACAAAGCTCGGAGGACTGGCAGTAGAGGATCCAACAAAATCAGTAGATACTACATGCGACACCTCTAGGAGGGCAACCTTGGTACTGACAAGAAGCATATCTACTGGAGCCGAATTTACAAGCGAGACACATATCCAGAATGTTGCCGCAGAACTCAAGATAGAAAAGCTTGCTAAGACGCAAAGAGATAAGGAGAGAAGCATATCATTAATTGAAGCGCTCCCACTACAAGCAAAAAGGGCCATAAAGCGCATTGTGGAAGGAAACGCCTCACAGTGGCTGTCAGTCATACCTCTCGCTGCAGACAATCTGGATTTGTCCGTGACCCAGTTTCGAGATGCCATCTCCATGCGATACGGAAGGCAACCACCGAACCTTCCAACAAAATGTGACGGATGTGAAGCAGTCATGACGCTCAACCACGCTCTCAACTGCAAAAAGGGAGGCCTCGTGAAGAGAGGTCATGATCAGGTACGAGACGAGGTGGCAGAACTGGCAAAGCTGGCATGGAGAGGAGTGATGGTAGAGCCTATCATGCTCGAGAGTGGCGATGGGACTCCAGGCCTTATTGCTGACATAAAAGTTCACGGTGTGTGGGATAGGGAGAGGGCGGCTTTCTTTGATAACCGCGTAATCAACGCCGACGCCCCTTCCTATTCCACCCGCGAATGGGCAACCATTGCAGATGAAGCAGCACGAGCCAAACACCATAAGTACGATGGAGCAGCTGAGGACCTACGAGGATCCTTCACACCTCTCATCACCTCATGCGAAGGGGTTCTTCACCGCGAATTTTCAATGTTTGAAAAAAATTTGGTGGACACCCTCTCCGACAAATGGGGTAAACCCCGTTCCGTAGTGGCTGGATGGGCGAAAGTGAAGATACAGATGGCAGTCATCAGAGCCGTCTCCATCCGGTTGAGGGAATCCCGACGACCTTTGAGAGGAATTTCGCGCCTGGAGAGAGAATTGTGGAGTGGACTTGGGGCTGGAAGATGGGGCTCCACTGCCGCTTCCCATCGACTGAAGGCACAGAAAAACCTATGAGGGAAGACTGAGTAGACGAAACACAAAGATGATTTTCTCTTCATGTTCAAGAATTGTACTTTTACGTCTAAAATACTGTGGATGGCTGTGAAATTGAATAAAAACGTTGTTGAATTCATATCTATTACAAAATAGTATTGTTAATAAATTAGTACTTGTTTCAATGAAAAGAAATTCATATAAGTATATAGGGTGTTACATTTTAAAACGGCCACAGGCCAGTAATTGATTCTAGAGTTAATTTCCAGGAAAAAATGCCTCTTGGTAATTTTTTTAGAAGCTTCGTTTTCGAGTTATTCCACTTTTAAGATTTTTTCGTGTTTTCGACCTTATCTCAGTAAAATGGCTATGATTCCCCGAATTTTCATGAAAATTTAAATCTAATTCAGCGTTGGAAAGAGCGTACAATTTCCTATCTTTTTGATGGAAAAAAACATTTCTTTAATTTGGGAAAACGGTTGAAAATTGGACTTGATACGAAAAATTGTTCAAATCTTGGAAATCTTAACTTTTTTCAAACGCTCATAGGTTCTGTAATCCGCCACGTGAATTTTTACCTGTAGGCCTAAACGATGTACCAAAATCTCAGCTCTCCAACGGTTTAGTCATTTTCATGTTTAAAATAGGAATTATTACAGAAATGTGTGTTTGAACGCGAAAATAACGTGAATTTTTTTTCAAGGGAATCGGCGTTTAATGACAAAAATAATTTGTTTCCACAGTTAAAAATAAGATTAAATTTTCATTCACTTATAAGAGCATGACTAAAATCATAGTCAATGTATGAATAACATTGAACTGGAAACGTGTGATGAATCTATGATTTTTCATGATGTTTCCATGATTACTCACGGATTTCTGTAAATAATTACGAATTTCTGTAATTAATCACCAATTTCTGTGACTACTCACCGATTTCTGAGATTAATCACTCATTTCCTGTTATAAACAATTTAATCTTATTCATCCATTGCCTATGATAAACACTGACTTTGATTTTAATCATACTCTTATGAGTGAATGAAAATTTGATCTTATTTTTAACTACGTAAGCATATTGTTTTTGTCATTACAAATCCAAATCATATTCATGAGTAGCATTTTGCCCAACTCTGCCACCCCCTCCCATCGGCGAACCCCCCAAATCGACTTAGCCAGAACGCCGATTCCCTTGAAAAAATTCACGTTTTTTCGCGTCCAAACACAAATTTCTTAAATAATTCCTATTTTAAAAATGAAAATTACTAAACCGTTGGAAAGCTGAGATTTTGGTGCATCGTTTAGGCCTACATGTAAAAATTCACGTGGCGGATTACAGAACCTATGAGCGTTTGAAAAAAGTTAAGATTTCCAAGGTTTGAACAATTTTCCGTTTCAAGTCCAATTTTTGCCAGTTTTTTTTCCGATTTTAAATATGGATTTTTCCATCAAGGAGTTAGGAAATTTTACGCTCTATCCAACGGTATAATCAGATTAGAATGTGTATGAAAATTCGGGGAGTTATAGCCGTTTTACTGAGATAAGGTCGAAAACACGGGAAAAATCTTAGAAAGGAAATAACTCGAAAACGGAGCATTTAAAAGAAAATTACTAGGAGGCATTTTGGTTTATTATTTACAATAATGAACCTTTGGAATCGATCAAGAAAAAAAAATTTTAACACCCCCTCAAAATTTGATGGTTTACGTTTCAAGGTACGTAGAATCCAAAAATCGAATAAAAATTTGGCCGTCCGTCCGCCGTACGCGGCACTTTTGCCACTTATCATTGACCGATTTTGATGAAATTTGGTATGTAGGCTCCATTTGGGGTCTAGTTGTGCCCGAAGATTTTGGTTGATGTTGGTCACTTCTAAGGGTTCCAAAATGAATTTTGAAATTTTGAAAACGCCCTAACTCAAAAATTTCGACATAAAGGTATTGTTTTTCCTTCAATTTCAGATTCTATAGAATTTTTAGAATTTTTTGAGACCAACCGGAGCCCTGTAGGACAAACTGTTCGCTCCCTATGAGAATTTAAGGGTTTTTCGTACGATAAATCAGAAACACGAGTGTGAATCGCAAAACAGGCCTAATCTCCGTTCAAATGACCGAAATGCGATCGATGTTTTTCGTCATGTTGCTTGGGTGGTGGCTTTGTAGACGAGTGATCTTTATAAAAATAATAAACCATTGTGTAATAATTTGCAGCGTTTTTGCTGGAAATGAGCTGTAGATTCGATTCCTGGCCTGAGACCGTTTTAAAATGTAACACCCTGTATACAAGTTACGTACTGCAATGTGCTTATCTGCTGTCGATATCAGCACGAATGCATATTACGCTCTAATGTTCTAAAGTCCCGGGAATTTGCCACTTTCCTGCACCCATATAATTTTGTGTTTTCAATGTTATTTAGTTCTTCAAGATTATAGTTAATTTCTTCGGCTTTTATGATCGGAGTTTTTACTGTAATGTCATTATCTGTTGGATTAAGTATCCTAACATGTCCTCTATGGTTTTTTGTTTTACTAAACTTTGAGCGATTTCAAGTTCATCCAATTTCATATATGGAATGATTACATCTCCATCCTTTATGTTTTCACATTTTTTTTCTATTTACTGTATCGTTCTACTTTCAATGTTGAGTTCATCATTAGCTTCAGTATTTAAATATTTGAGCCGTATGTTACTATTTTTTGTCTGTAACGCATCGTTTTTTAAATTAATGGAAGCATTCAATAACTTCAGGTTGTCTAGTCCCATCAAAAGATCAAATTTTTCATGAAATTTGAATACAATAAATTTTAATTTTAATTCCGGTTCATTGAAAATTTCTTCACAGGGTACTATCGTACTAGGTAAATTTGCCTTCTGATAAGATTTTGAAATGGCGACCACAGAGGTATGGTCGAAAATATAGCACTTCCAAGCCAAATGAAACATTTTCCATACCAAATGAAACTTTTTCCAAACAGTGTATTTCTGTAAAGTAAAAAATCGTCAAAAAAATCGTTCAGAAATTCAGTCTTAGAGGTTCAATCAGTCAATGTAAGTATTGGTGACTCCCCTTAATTATCGGTTTCTCCGTGTGGGCGTGGCGAGTAGGTACCCACTCACATTCAACAGTCAGAAATTTCTCAAACTTACTAGTTTCCTATTCTACTAAGGTGAGATCTACTTCGATAATCCTATGTCTAAAATTCATTGAATTTTCATTTTTTTCTTTGTACGATAGGTACAATTGCATCGATCTGAAATTTGCAGAGTATCTACCTATCTAGGTACCTCATTTCACTCGTTTTCTCAAAAGGTTTCATTTGGTTTGGAAATGTTTCATTTGGCTTGGAAATGCTATATTTTACGGCCCAAACAATAGCTAACAATTCTCTTTCGATAGTTGGCAACTTTCTTTCCGTCCCGTTCAGTGTTCGACTGGCATAGGCGACTGGTAGGTCACTGTTACTTGACATTTGACATGTGCTTATCTAGCTACAGCTAACATTAATTGTCAGCTATAGCTGTATGTACTGCAATGTGCTTATCTGCTGACTAAGTGCTGACGATATCAGCAGGAAGGTGTACAGGCGCCCCTCGCAGCAGGCAGTCGCCTCTTTTCGCTCGAAGCTCGATGTTCTAAAGTCCCGGGAATTTGCCACTTTCCTGTACCCATATATTTTTTGAATTGATAAATTGTTTCTTTTTAAAAAGTGACTTCACTTTTATCTTCACGTAATTGGCGCAGTCGGTGGGAAAGTGCAATTTACCAAGCACCAAGCAAGTGGTCAGTAAATTCCGTTTTAACGGTTAGTGCGCGTAACCTACAAGGAGATACAAAGTGAAAGTGTGAAACGAGAGATTCAGTTACATGAAGATAAAAGTGAAGTCGCTTTTTAAAAAGAAACAATTTATTAATTCAAAAAATTATATGGGTACAGGAAAGTGGCAAATTCCCGGGACTTTGGAATATCGAGCTACGAGCGAAAAGAGGCGACTGCCTGCTGCGAGGGGCGCCTGTACACCTTCCTGCTGATATCGTCAGCACTTAGTCAGCAGATAAGCACATTGCAGTACGTAACTTACATAAATGAGGCTTTTACTAGTAATTGGTTTCACCATTCATTATTCACACTATAGTACTATACTTTGAGATTAACACGAAAAATGTCTGCCAGTGGGTGTGGCACTTAGCTTCCTCGTATCCATAACCCGATTATATAGATGATCCATTGCATAGCTGCTAATCTCAATACGTCAATCACTAAGTACCTTGCAAAACTTTACCTCAAACTTTAAAATTTGTCAATTTCTGTGTTTTTTTTCAAAATTTTTGATGATTTTTCCCCTATGGAAACAAGGTATTTGCCAGAGAGGCTCAAAAGCTTAAAAACTTCTCTATTTCATCAGCTTTTCAACGGTCACCCAATTTTTAGTTTCACTGTGGAATTAGAGGGAGAAAATGGTGTTTCAATGCGAAAAAACGTTAATTTTTTCAACGAAATTGACGGTTGGACGGGAGGAATCCGGGGTCTGCTCCACCGTCCCTCCACCCAAGCACCACGTCCCCGTCAAACCGTCGATTTCGTTGAAAAAAATGCACGTTTTTTCGCATTGAAACACCATTTTCTCCCTCTAATTCCTTAGTAACACTAAAAATTGGGTGACCGTTGGAAAGCTGATGAAATGGAGCAGATTTCAAGCTTTTGAGCCCCTCAGGCAAATACCTTGTTTCAATGAGGAAAAATCATCAACATTTTCACCAATAACATAAATTGACTATTTTTCAAGTTTGAGGTAAAAAATGCTACTCTAGTGTTTTGTTTTTCTCGACTGGTCAACGGCTCATGTATTGAGAAATTTTACGCTCTTTCCAACGATATCCTTATTTTTAATTTTTGAGTCTAATTTAAGGGAGTTACGACCGTTTGAATCACGAAAAAATCTTGTAAGTCAAAAAATTCGGATTTTAAGGAGGTTAAAAGAAAATTGCTAGGAGACACTTTTTGTTGCAAATTAGTTTTAAAAACTACCAAGTTTGGTGGATAACGTATGGGACACCCTGTATACATAAAACTGAGACTGATCTTTTTTTCAATTTTTTATTCAAAGAATATTATAATGCAATACTGTATCCTTCAAAATAGTTCCCTTGAGGTGATTTTTCAATCTCGGGAAGAGAAAAAAGTCACAGGGACTCAAATCTGGCCTGTGCCTCAAGGCCAAACGGTTAATCAACACTTTTACCGAGAGGTCCTTGAAAGACTTCGAAAAAGAGTCTTTCGAGTGCGACCAAACATCAAAATGAACTGGGTGTTGCATCACGACAATGCACCATATCACACTGCAATCTCAATAATGCAGTTTTTAGCCAGTAAAAACATTCCTGTAGCTCCTCATCCTCCTTATTCGCCAGATTTGAGTCCCTGTGACTTTTTTCTCTTCCCGAGATTGAAAAATCACCTCAAGGGAACTCATTTTGGGACACTTGCGAACATTCAGAAAGCTGTAACCGACCAGCTGAAGGCTATCCAGTATCGGAGTTCCAGCAATGCTATTATGATTGGAAGAACCGTCTCCAGCGCTGTGTGGCTTCTCAAGGGAACTATTTTGAAGGAGACAGTATTGCATTATAATATTCTTTGAATAAAAAATTGAAAAAAGATCAGTCTCATTACTTTATTTACACACCTCTCATGCACGGAGGGCTCGTGGGGGTGGGGAGAGTCGGGGGAATCAGAGACGGGAGGAGTTGGGGGCGGAGGAGTTGGGGGGATTAGGTGGAGGAGAGAGTCAGAGGAATCGTTTTTGCCTACTTTTAGTAGGCTTTTCAGGTAGTCCCTGTTTATTTCTTCAGGAATTCACATTTCTAGGAAGTACAGGCTGTTCATACTTCTTCGTGTTAACCATTATTTGTGTTTGAGAAAGTTTTGAGTTGGACAAAACTGAAGCTACCATTTCATAATAATTTTCACTGTGGAATCGCTTCGTTAGTTGTAACTTGAGACCACACAGTGATAATGAACCCTTCCTTTCCTTGTGGTTTCTCTTTCCTTGTCGGGTAGTCTGTTTGTTCGTAGTCACTCGACCGGATCGGTGGGTATCTACCAACTCCATGGCGTATCGAGTTAGCCTTTTATTTATTGTCCGATTACCTACCGAAAATTGTGACACCTACGGAAGTTTCCAACTTGAGTGGGTACGTGTACTCGTATGTTGCCATCTCTGCCTATAACTACCTGCCTGGTTACTTTGTTTCCTAGTCCTGTAGCTAAAGCATTGTTTTCACTTTTGGGAGGAGAGAAAAACGCTGCAAATCATTTCCCAAAGGTTTATTATTTTCTGTACAGATCACCCTTCTGTATAGATCACTAGTTCTCCATCAATAGCACCTACCACCATCTGTATTCTCCCTTGACCTTCCCTCTCAAATTTCAGCTTCCTGCGTTCAATAGGATTGAAAATGGCTTCGGAGCTCACACAGCTGATCAGTGATCTGAAGAGTGAAGAAGATCTCCTCGAATGCTGGAGACGCCTGGAAGAGCACTGATCAGCTGTGTGAGCTCCGAAGCCATTTTCAATCCTATTGAACGCAGGAAGCTGAAATTTGAGAGGGAAGGTCAAGGGAGAATACAGATGGTGGTAGGTGCTATTGACGGAGAACCAGTGATCTATATAGAAGGGTGATCTATACAGAAAATAATAAACCTTTGAGCAATGATTTGCAGCGTTTTTTACCTACCAACTTTTTTTTACCTACCAACTGTTGATAGGTACTACCTACCACACCATACTGCTTCACACCTTCACAATCAAGTTTATTAGAAAGAACTAAACGCTTCACACTCGATTCGAAAAATAGAAAGCTTCATATGGAAATTTGATTACTGGTTACGCAGAAGGCAAAACTGTATACAAATCGAAGAAATGAACAGCGATCGCATTTTAGTCAGATAAAATTTGAACGGCGATTAGACCTCTTTTGCGATTCACACTCATGATTCTGTTTTATCGAAGGAAAACCTTCAAGTACTCGTAGGGAGCGAACGGTTTGTCCTACAGAGCTCCGGGTGGTCTCAAAAATTTTTAAAAATTCAATACTATTCAAAATTGGTGAAAAAACGATACCTTTATTTCGAGAGTTATCGAGCTAGGGCACTCTTGAAAATTTCAACCCTATATTTTCACCCCTTAGAAGTGACTGACATCAACCAAAAGCTTCGCGGCACAACTAGACCCCAAATGGAGCCCATATACCAAATTTGAACCAAATCGGTCCAGTGTTGCTAAGAAAAGTGCCGCGTACGGCGGACGGACGGAAATTTTTTTATTCGATTTTCGTATTCTACGTACCTTGAAACGTAAAACATCAAATTTTGAGGGGGGTTAAAATTTTTTTTCTTGCTCGATTCCAAAGGCTTATTATTGAAAATAATAAACCAAAATCGTTGCAAATTATCACTCTACGGTTTATTGTTTTCTGTACAGGTCACCCATCTGCAGAGGTAACAGCTTTTTTACTGTTCAATATGGTTATAATAATAAACTATATTAATTAGGCTAATATCATAAGTTCTGGTGAAAAGAGCAGGAGTCTTCAGGTAGTTCTTCAGCCTCGGTTGCATCATGGCCCCGAGTGGTGGAACTTTCACGGGTGAACGCTAGACATATGGCGAATCAATAAAATCGCAGATCGCGTTTCCGATTAATTGTGTGCGAAAGGTTGATCTTACACATCTCCGTGAGGTCTCATTCGATTCTTAAAATTGAACAATATTTTCAATTCCTTTGCCAATCCAATACCTTTCCAATTCCAATTTCCAATAATAATTCAAATTCTTTCCCAAAAAATAAATTCAAATAATTTCCAATTACCTTTATATTGAAAGTTTTTGAGCTGAGGCATTTTAATGACGTCAACCCCCATTTTTCATCCTTTAGAATTGGCTGACAGTAACCGTGAGTTTTGGAGCACAACTAGACACTATTTTGAGCCTGCAAACCAAATTTCGTAATATTGGCCATCGAGGATGGCGAATGGACGGATTCTATCTCCTATCATATTCTATCATAAAAATCTGTTTTCGGCTTCTACGTACTATGAAAGGTATAACTTCAAATTTTGAGGAGGTCGAAATGTAGTTTTCCTACTCGTTTTCTAGGGTTTATTATTTTTATTGATGGTTAATAGTAAACCAATGACGCTAACTCTTTTTGCCCATTTTACAGCCAACCTACACGGAGTTTCGAGTGGTTATGCGGGGTTTCTAGGCCAAATTTGAATTACTAAGTGCAAACTGAGTTTATTTGTGAAGAGTACCTACCTAACGAGTATCAGCAGTATTCTAGTCTAGTTCCTACTTGAAAGTTATTTTGATTCCTTGGTCAGCCGTCGATGTAAATTATTAGCATTCTCGTAATTTCTCTTTGCCAATCTGCCCTCACTTCTGCAGCTCAACCGGTCATTCTCCGTTCTTGGGAGTCGTGCTCCATTCTCCTGACATTGACCTCCTTCTCTTCCTTCAACGCTCACTATCTCGCCAATAATATTTTTCATAGCTCCTCGATGAATCAGAGAACTGAATTTGAACGTTAGCGTAGCCAGTGGAAATTTCGTGTAGTCTCAAATAATTTTTCGGACAACGAAAACAAAGATACACCTTCGATAGTGAGGAAGTAGGTAATGATTTCAAACAACTGAAGTTTTCCCACTATCAAGCGGTTTATCAGTTTATAATTACAATTCCACTGAGGTTTATGCAATAAATAACCCCACACTTCTCCACATTTCCAGGTGAATGTGTGGGTATTTTTTACCAAGCTTATTTTGTTCGTCCCCTCCATTGAGCAGACGAAAATGAAATTTTGCGGTGGTGATATTTTTATTTTTCACGAAATAATGTTGAAAGGTTGGGACACCACATTTTTATCTGTTGCGGTAAAACGGGCATTGATATCTAGCGCTGATAATTTCGACTGGAAATTCCCTCGAACGTAATACCTGCTTGCAGTGGTTTTCTCTTGTTTCTCAATTCCGTGAAGGACTTATAGATTGTTTGATCGTGAATGAAGGTTTTGATTCCGTCTGCTGGCGAGTTTCATAAGCCAATTATCGCTGAGGGCTTCCCGATGTCGATGTTTCGTGGATTGGAAGGAACTTTCCTGAAAAACGCTGGACAAATTACACAACGGCGTACGGTCGGATTTTTGGTTTATTATTTTCAATAATGAACCTTTGGAATCGACCAAGAAAAAAAAATTTTAACACCCCCTCAAAATTTGATGGTTTACGTTTCAAGGTACGTAGAATCCAAAAATCGAATAAAAATTTGGCCGTCCGTCCGCCGTACGCGGCACTTTTGCCACTTAGCATTGACCGATTTTGATGAAATTTGGTATGTTGGCTCCATGTTGGGGTCTTGGTTGATGTAGGTCACTTCTAAGGGTTCCAAAATCAATTTTGAAATTTTGAAAACGCCCTAACTCAAAAAATTTCGATATAAAGGTATTGTTTTTCCTTCAATTTAAGATTCTATAGAATTTTTAGAATTTTTTGAGACCACGCGGAGCTCTGTAGGACTAACCGTTCGCTCCCTACGAAAATTTAAGGGTTTATATTGAAATATATATATATAAATCAAAACACGAGTGTGAATCGCAAAAGAGGCCTAATCTCCGTTCAAATTAGAGCTGACCGAAATGCGATCGATGGTTGGTGATTTTGATTTTTTTTTTTTTTTTTTGATTTTTTTTTTTTTTTGATTTTTTTTTCTTCTTTTCATATTGGATGGTTGGTGATTTTGTAGACGAGTGATCTATATAGAAAAATAATAAACCATTGTGTAATAATTTGCAGCGTTTTTTAATTCGATTTTTGAATTCTACGTACCTTCAAACCTGAAGCAACAAATTTGGAGGGGGGCGGACACATTTTTTTCTTGCTCAATTTCAAATTGCTCATTACTTATTGAAAATAATAAACCAAAATTCAATTTCCATTTCTATTCATACCAGTGTTCGTCGGAGTCTTATTTATCTCTGGAAATGTGACCCTCAGCCTTCTCTCACGTTCTCTAAAAACTCGGTGGATTTTCGTACAAAGAAAAATCTGATTACAAAAACGTCTGCCGAATCGGTGTGGCACATAACTTCTTCGCATCAATAATCCGACTATACAGGGTGTCACCCTTACGGGCACACCACCGGGCAGGGTTCGATTCTACTACTAATTTGCAACAAAAAATGTCTCAGCAATTTTTTTTTAGAGGCTCCGTTTTCGACTTATTTCACATTTAAGATATTTTTCGTGTTTTCGACCTTACATCACTAAAACGGCTATAACTCCCTTAATTGATGGAGTAAATTCAAATTTGATTATATCATTGGAAAGAGCATCAAATTTCCTATCTCCCTAATGGGGTTTTGGAAAATTTTAAATAGAATGAACGGGTGTACAATAAACCAAAAGTAAAAAATTGGTAAAGTTTCAAAACTTTTCACTTTTTTCAAAGTTTGTTTCTCGAAACGTCGTGAACAGAAATTTCCATGCTGTAGGCCTAAAAGTTGCATGTGAATCCCAGCTTTCTAACGGCGTAGTCATTTTTTTAAAAACACCACTTATTCAGTTAGAAAATGACGTTTTTAGGGCAGAAAACGATCATTTTAGGGTGTAAATCGGCGTTTTTTACCAGAAATGCGTTCCAACTTAATAAATCATTTGACATGAAATTTTACGTACTTTTTGACGCTGAATCGAATGGTAACACTTTCCGATCTCCTCGACAAACAAATAGTGCTTTTCAAGCCCTTTCTCGGTTGAACAGTGTACAACTGAGTCCTCGACTCCCAACTTGTTATCTATCGAAAAGATGAAGCTTTCCGCAAATGATCGGGACGATATTTTCAAGACAGAGGGCAAAAATTAGGTAAGTGAAGGTGAAGTGGAATGAGTGTGAGTCATTAATAACCCAGACCTCCCTTAATGACAATTTTGGATAAAACGAACAACGAGATTGAGCCCTTCGCCCAACGGAAAGGGCTTGAAAAGTACTATTTGTTTGTCGAGGAGATCGGAAAGTGATTCAGCGTTAAAAATTACCTTAAATTTCATGTCAAATGATTTATTAAGTTGGAAAGCATTTCTGGTGAAAAACGCCGATTTACACCCTAAAATGATCGTTTTCTGCCCTAAAAACGTCATTTTCTAACTGAATACGTGGTGTTTTTAAAAAAATGACTACACCGTTAGAAAGCTGGGATTCACATGCAACTTTTAGGCCTACAGCATGGAAATTTCTGTTCACGACGTTTCGAGAAACAAACTTTGAAAAAAGTGAAAGTTTTCGAAACTTTACCAATTTTTTAATTTTGGTTTATTTTACACCCGTTCGTTTTATTTGAAATTTTCTAAAACTCCATCAAGGAGATAGGAAATTTGACGCTCTTTTCAATGATAAAATCAAATTTGAATTTACTCCATCAATTAAGGGAGTTATAGCCATTTTAGTGATGTAAGGTCGAAAACACGAAAAACATTTTAAATGTGAAATATGTAAGTCGAAAACGAAGCCTCTAAAAAAAATTGCTAGGAGACATTTTTTGTTGCAAATTAGTAGTAGAATCGAACCCTGCCCGTTGGTGCGCCCGTAAGGCTGACACCCTGTATACATGATCCGATGCATTGTAGCTAATCTCAATTCGCTCATTCACGCTTTGATTCATCAAGTTCAGTTTTTCGGGCGCGACATTTTCGGATAAATCTTTTGGAATGATCCCCAACCACACTGGCAGCATTAGTTCATCTATTATCCGCTAGGGATAGTAGAGCGTTTTCCCCTTGAATCAGCTGCTTCGATCTCGAGCTTTATCAAAATAGGTACCTGAGCTTATCTCATTTGATTCAAGGAAAAAACGCCATACTATCCCTGGTGGAGGATGCATGAACTAATGCTGCCGGTGGTTTGTAGGTATTTACAGTTCCGTAACGTAGACATTGTCAAGGTATTCATGGTGTTGAATAATGACAACTGTGATTGAATAAGTTATTGAGATATAACAATTCTTCCCCTCTTAATCGAGAACATAATCCTGGTGGTCTCCTTAGCCAAGTTGAGCGTCTAGGAGAAGCCATGGAATCCACAGGTTGTAGCGGATGGCTAGAGTGTTGAGATTGGATTTGAGTGGATATTCGAGGCGATCCTCCGGACTGGTAATCCGGAAGGATTTGTTGAATTTTCTGGGCGATGGGTACAGACTCCCCTTGCATAGCCTTTAGGCGCTGTTACAGAATGCTCGGTAATACCGTTCGTCGCAGAATAGCCTGGAGCAATCAGTTTTGTTTAATGCCGTTCTTTTCAAAATATTACTTTGAATTTCTCACTGATCACGAATACACTCCACATTAGTGGTAGCGGGCTTGAACTTGCCCAATTTTTTCACAATACCTTTTACAGTTTTAAATGAATTTGTAGACCTCCAATTTAGCTCTCTAACCATAAACTCTGCAAATTATTACACAAAGATTTATTATTATTCTGTATTGATCACAGAACACAGCTTTGCCTCCAACCATATCTTCGCTTCACAATCAAGTTTAATTTGAAGAAATAAAGAGTTGTGGGTACCTTAATTAGGAAATTTGAATACTAGAACAAGGACGCAAAACTGAGTACAACTCGAAGAAACGAACAACGATCGCATTTTGGTCAACTAAAATTTGAACGGAGGCTTCTTCTGCGACTCATACTTTGTTTCCGATTTGTCGTAAGTCCAACCCTCAAGTTCTCATAGGGGTCTAACGGTTGGTCCTACTGGGCTCTGGATGGTCTTATTCGATTCTAAAAATTCAGTACTATTATAAATGATGAAAAAACAATACCTTTATATTAACATTTTTTGCTGGGGCGTTTTCAAAATTTCAACCCTTATTTTTAACCTGAACAAGGAGACTGTGGAATAGACTCTGTTATCTACCTGTAAATAATTATGAAGGTAGTTATTATGGAGGCCCAGAAATCAGGTCACTTTGCCATAACATGAACAATAAATTAATGCGTTCTAGACGTTCTCCTCTTAGATAACCTCCAAGTAGTGAGTTGGAACTATCAAGAGAAGTTGCAGTTTACCAGCACATCAAGGACAGTTTGTTCTCTCAGGAAATGATCTCGATGCATAAAATAAGTCGCCAAACGAGAATTACTTTGGAGCAGGCCTGGTCTCGAGCTCGCCTTGTACTTGTTAGTCACGAAGGGAACTCCTCGGTTCAAGAGTTACGTAATCCTCAATCGAGATGAAACTCGTCTAATAAAATAGAGTCCCATAGAAGAGGCAACTAGTCCACACTGCGAATTATATTGAAAATATTTCACTAATTACCTTCCTCAGTATCGAACGCTTTGTATTCGTGCTGCAGGTATTTATAAAACAAAATGGGACCTCCAAAATCAATGTTTCCAGCAGTCTTCCATTTCTTCACGTTATCTTTGTGTGTGTTCACTTTACAATCACAGAAAAATTACTAAATTCATTTTATATTCAATACTATTTATTCGAACATACCGTCTAAAATTTATAAAAGTAAAATTTAAAAAATAGTCTGCCAAGTGGGTGTGGCACATAGCTTCCTCGTATCCATAACCCGATTATACAGGGTGTCTACCATTTGGATGGACCAAACTTCAAGGATCGATTCTACAACTAATTTGCAACAGAAAATGTCTCCTAGCAATTTTTTCTTAAACCCACTAGAAATTCTTTTTTTTCCACTTTAAAGTTTTTATTCGTATTTTCGACCTTGCAGCACTAAAATGGTCATAACTCCCTTATTTCTCATGCTACTTCAAATCTGAGTACACCGTTAGACAGAGCGTTAAATTTCCTATCCATTTAGTTGGAAACTCAGTTTCTTAAAGCCATTTGTAAAAGCAAAAAATTAATCAAAGTCAAAATTTATAATTTTTTTCGAAAATCGACATTTTTCAGGCTAACGATTCCCCCGTAAAAAATACCGCTATCGTGGTGCACTCAACGGGAAAAACTACCCCAAGATCTCACCTTTCCAACGGTATGTCAGTTTTAAGGTCCAAGAGGAAAGTTTCTTTGAAAAAATTGAATTTTATGCGAAAAAACGTGCTTTTTTAGGCATATTCCGCTAGAGAGTCGACCAAGTATTATTGCCTTCACTTTTCAAGGATTGCAATAAAAAGTCCACCAAATTACATTTCCACTCGTATTTTACGTTTTGGACCTTCCTGAACAGTTTTGGTACCGTGTCTGTCCATCTAACAGTCGGTCTGTCTGTCTGAAAGTCTTTGTAGATGGCAAAAGCAATACGAAGCTACTGTCCGATTTTGATGTAATTTTCGGCGATGTTCTCCATGTAAATCAAAGTCAACGCATTAAATTTTCAAAATCAAATTCAAAAATTTCAATTTTTTTTAGAAATTACTTAGGTACCATTTTTTGGTTTATTGTTAACCTGGAATAAGTTGTGCTATCGTAGGCCTTTTTTAGGACATTTTTTCGTAGGACATTTTTTGTTGCAAATTAGTTGTAGAATCGATCCTTGAAGTTTGGTCCATCCAAATGGTAGACACCCTGTATAGATGATCCGATGCATAGTACTTAATCTCAAAACACCAATCTCTAAGTACCTTCCACTACCCTCATAGGGGACCATCTACACGCTAATCTGGACAATCCTAGAAAACTTCATTAAATTCGGATGAAAAATGTAAGTGTTATAGCTGTTACAAGGAATTCACGTTTGCGCATGCGCAGTGGCTACTATCAGTCCAAAGGTGGTGATTTTCATAGGGGACCATCTATATACTGATCTGTAACATCCCTGAAAATTTCATTGAAATCGGATGAAAAATGTGGAAGTTATGGCCGTTACAAGGAAATTCTCGTTTGCGCATGCGCTGTGGCTACTGTCAGTCCGGGGATAATGATTTTCATAGGGGACCGTCTACACACCAACCCGCACAATCCCTGAAAATTTCATAGAAATCGGACAATAACTTCGTATAGTTATGCGCGTTACAAGGAATTCATGTCAGACACGGAACCAAAATTGTTCAGAAAGGTCTAAAACGCAAAACGCGAGTGAAAATTTTGATTTTGGAGAACTTTTTTTTTCATCCTTGAAAAGTGAAAACAACGCTTCCGCTACCTTGTTAGACTCGGAAGCAAAATTAATTGTAGTAAAGACAAATTTTGCTTAGATTTAGAGGGTAGCTTGGGGCTGAACACATTATTTCATTCACAGGTTCAAACAGACTCAGCTAGGAAAACCATTAACATGATCGTGAACATTCAATTTCATTTTGTGTTTATCGTTACATCCTCTCTTTCTCCCCCCGCCCCCCTCCAACTCTTCATACTAATTACACTCTTGGTCCGCCTTGGGGTTTTGGAAAGACCCAACTTAATCGTTTGTTGTTGTTGTTTCAACTACCTATTTTCTTGTTGTATTTAGAAGTCGTCAAACTGTTATAATCAGTAAACGAGGAATTCCGTCAAAGCAGCTGCCAATTCCGCTCTCTAGATTTGACTGCACAGTTTAAAAATCATCGGTCTTTAGAAAAAGTAAACCGGTTGTTGAGGAGGCTGGCAAGTATTTTCTCCACAATTTCATTCACGACCCCTCGATTACGTCATTTCAGAGACACGCTGGTTGCTAGTTAGAACTCTGTCCATCTCTGAAGCTGGGACAAGGTCTTGACCACAAACAAACAACAATCCAAACCTCTCAAACGCTCACTGCTGAGAAAACTATCGATTTTGCAGGATTCTTGAATTCACGATGAAAAAATCTCAAAATATATAGTAGGTATTTGGTAGTTGTGGGAGATTTCGAAATATTTCCCATGGAAATCCATTTTTTACATTCTAAAATTACTTCTTGTGTTTTTCTATGAATATATTTACATACACGTTTTCTAAAAATGTATTTTTAATCAGCCTGGCAGACCATCGATATTAACTCAGCAATGCACTGCCAGCATAGCGGTCTATCTAGTTTTGTTTTTGACCCCTTGTTATTTGCTCAGTTTCTGTTTTTCGAGAGCGCCGCCATTTTGCTGTTAACTCTACAAACTGTTTAGTTGAATTAGGTATGAAAGTAAATTAACTAGATGGGCTTTTAATGAGCTCATTTGTTATATTTGTTATATTGCTAATTATTAAATTAATAACGTTATTTTAAAAAAAAATTGATTTATTTTATTTTAGTTTTGCTTCCGAGTTTACTAAGGTAGTGGAAGCGTAATTTTAACTTTTCAAGGTTAAAAAAAATGTTCTCCAAAATCAAATTTTCCTCTCGCGTTTATCGTTTTGGACCTTCCTGAACAATTTTGGTTTCGTGACTGTCATGAAATCCTTAACGGGCAAAACTACAAGAAGTTATTGTCCAATTTCGCTGAAACCCCTACGTTTTCCACCCGAATTCGATGAATTTTTCAGGGATTGAGTGGGTTGGCGTGCAGATGGTCCCCTATGAGGGTTCTTGAAAATTGATGTTTTGAGATTAGCTACTATGCGTCGGATCATCTATCCAGCCGGGTTACGGATTCGAGGAAGCTATGTTCCATATGGCAGACTTTTTTTAATCGTAATCCCTGAAGTTGCTCAATAAATTAGGCGAAACGTTGGCTTAGAATGGTTTCTTATTCATCAGACTGGCCCTCAAGAACTCCATATCTTTAAATAGTAGTACATTTATATAATTATAAATGAGTAATAAATGTATAATTAACTATAAATTAGTAGCAGTAGGTATTTGTATACAATCATTAAATTATAATGTTACAAGTAGAACTTCAGACGATAACGTGATCAATCTAGGATCAACAGTTGTAACGGATCACTTTAAACAAGAATATAATATTTGGGGACATAAAATATTGTCATTGTTCAAAAATGGATAGCAATCGGTTAATTTGTTCTCTCGAAGTTCTCTCGTCAGTTCATATTGGTTTATTATTTTCAATAATGAACCTTTGGAATCGACCAAGAAAAAAAAACGTCTGCCAAGTTGGGTGGGCAGTATAGCTTCCTCAATCATTGTAACATGGACGTATAGAATCAGTTGGCGAAAAAGAAGGAGTCAAAAAGAAGTCAAAAGTATTTGAAGTAGTTTGTATTTTCAACGTAGAATTTTATTTAGCGGTCCACCGTCTAGGACCTAACTAGGAGTTTTGGTTGTAACAATAAATTTAAAGTTCGCGCATGCGCAGCGGCTATTGCTTGACCAATTTGATTGAAACTTATAGGGTGACTCTTAGAAGTTAGTCCGTAACTAACCTCCAAATTTGAGCTAAATCGGTTCATTAGAAACCGAGGTTCCAGGAAATTCACGTTTGCGCATGCGCACTCGCTCCTATTGGTCCGAAGGTGCTGAAATTGATAGGGGACCGTCTAGGACCTAACCCGCACAATCCCTGAAAATTTCATCAAAATCGGACCACAGGTTAGTATAGTTTTGCCCGGGACAAGGATTGACCACAGACAGACCGACAGACAGACAGACACGGAACCAAAATTGTTCGGGAAGCTCTAAAACGCAAAAAGCAAGTGGAAATTTTGATTTTGGAGGACATTTTTTTTTTTTTTCACTTCTTTCACGAATACAAAGCTTCCCTACCTTCGGTAGTGAGGAAGCAAAATTTTAACACCCCCTCAAAATTTGATGGTTTACGTTTCAAGGTACGTAGAATCCAAAAATCGAATAAAAATTTGGCCGTCCGTCCGCCGTACGCCGTACGCGGCACTTTTGCCACTTAGCATTGACCGATTTTGATGAAATTTTGTATTTGGGCTCCATTTGGGGTTTAGTTGTGCCCCGAAGCTTTTGGTTGATGTAGGTCACTCCTAAGGGTTCCAAAATCAATTTTGAAATTTTGAAAACGCCCTAACTCAAAAAATTTCGATATAAAGGTATTGTTTTTCCTTCAAATTAAGATTCTATAGAATTTTTAGAATTTTTTGAGACCACGCGGAGCTCTGTAGGACAAACCGTTCGCTCCCTACGAAAATTTAAGGGTTTATATTGAAATATATATATATATAAATCAAAACACGAGTGTGAATCGCAAAAGAGGCCTAATCTCCGTTCAAATTAGAGCTGACCGAAATGCAATCGATGGTTGGTGATTTTGATTTTTTTTTTATTTTTTCGATTTTTTTTATTTTTTTTTTAAATTTTTCTCTTCATATTGGATGGTTGGTGATTTTTTAGACGAGTGATCTATATAAAAATAATAAACCGTTGTGTAATAATTTGCAGCGTTTTTTGAATTGAACTTATCCGTTTTTTCTGAGATGATTCAGGAATCCTACTGATCCTGAAGCAAAGACGTTTATATTTGCAATCGTCTTAGAGCCTTAAACCCTACTTTTTTTTTAACTAGCTGCGCCAGTTTTTGATGTTGAGGAAGCAAAAATTAACATAGTTTCGATAGTGGCTGAAAATCCGTTAATCGTTCTTCGAAAATATGTTAGTTTATTCTTGCTGCACGAAGGGACTTTCATTTCATTGCTGCATGGGACACTGATCTTCTGTTGGTAGTCGAGATCGCCGTTGTAAAGTACCCACCGTCTTTTGGTTTTCACAGTAAATTGTTTAGTGTTGGTATAATCTCATCCCGACCTTCTTGTTATCGTGTGATTATGCAAATCGCCGTGGACCGCGTAGTTTATCTCTTTTCCTCGGGTCGTGCACCAAAATATCAGCTACATCTTCCAGATCCCCTCAGTAGACTATCCTTGTTGAACTGCCATTCGACGTTGTGTGGTAATTGACGGCTCAGGCCAATTGACCTCTTCAATATGTCCAGAGTGCCTCTCCTTCGGTACGAAGATGTTCCTTCCACTTCATCTTCCATCCCTTGGGATTATATTGATACCGATTCGTAAGTAACGACCTGCTTCATGTGGTTGTGACTTCTACCAGAAAGTGGCTGGTTTAATTATCTTTCGTATGTTTTAACGTTGATGTATGTTTTGTGGAGGCGAGAGACATTGAAAATTATGTTTGATCAAAGGAAAGAAGAACTCCCGTGAATTCCATCAAAGTTCGTGGAATCATAACAACTTGCAAATGAAAAAAATAAATGCAGCTTTTTAGGACGTCCCACAGTAAGACTTGGGCGTCCTTATGCGATCGATATGGGGTAAAGATGGACAACACTCAACCAAGACCATTCTGAATCCAAATCCAAAGTGTGTGTGACAAAATCTTGTGTCGTCTGCACAGGACTTAGTTTTCAACCGATTTTCGTGGATATTTTTTAATTCGAAGCGGAAAACTATCTAGTTGTGCACTACGTCGCCGGAATTTCTAATTTTACCTTTTAAAGAGGTGAAAGGGGAGGGTTAATGATTAAAAAAACGTGCGTTTTCAGGCATAATCTTGTAAACTCTGCCCAGGCCTCAATTTCCTATCGATTTGCGTTTTTGTGTTCGACTCAAAAATGTTCCAAATAACACACTATTTCACCAGAGTATCAATATTAGCGTGGATCAATATGGCGAGTGGGGGGATAATGTTCACAAAATATCCGATTTTTCAATATTTCGGCTCCTTTGCAGCTTAATAGTTGTACCCTACCTTGGAAATGAGGACAAATTCTCATTATGCCTCCGGATTTTCATGATTTATTCTCTGTACCACCATGGAACTAATAGTGGTGCCACCATGGTGCCAGGACACCATAAACTGCATATTTCGTGTTTTGTTTTGTGTTTCACCTTAAATGTGGATGTGAACCTCGACTGACTGCCTACCAAAACTAATAGATAAAAGTTCAACGTTACGACGTATTTCCGTCGGGGGGTGAACTCGAATTCGCATGTTGAATTCTGTGAATTTTCAAAAGCTCTTCAAATTTGATGCTCCCATACCGATAGAAACGTTATGGTGGATAAGGGTGAAGGGGGAGACCACTATTTCTTGCCTGAAATACTAAATAAATTACATCGAGTGAAACAGTTTTATCGCTTACCAACTGGTTTAAATTGATCTACCGCTTATCCAATGGGACGTCCCCTGGAATGCATGCATTACTTAACAATATGTTTCTAGAATTGAAATTTCCCTACTCAAAACGTCTGCTAAACTGATCTGCATTAAGCTTCCTCACTAAGATTAATATTCACAAATGAAGTTAGTTGGTATATTATAATAGTTATTGCTGATCATTACTACGGATAAATTCCCTGATACGTTGATGGTTGACACCGAAACTATCAAACACCAACACGATTGTGAAGTTCGCGATTATGGTGACTTTCCTCTTTTCGCCAGGTGGTTCCTGCTGATTCGATAATGATGACATCAATGTGCATTTTTTGCAGGCCAGCCCCAAACTTCCCATTTGAGCAAAATCCAACTATTTATTTTGGCTAACACAAGAAAACGACTTCAATTTGAAATGTGACATGAAAAACACTAATAACAGTCAACTGGATTGTTCATGAATTACTTAAGCTTTTTATTTGTTTCGCTGTATTTTAACTAATTGAACGGTATTTTCTCCAATCTTCTGTTGTTCCGTACAACAAGTCGATCATTTTCAATTCACCGAACCTGATTTAGTGCATTTAAACGATTCTCTACGGTGTTTCTAACTCATCGGCGTGTAATAAAGGTGAAAGAGATTCAAATGGGTGGAAATTGTCTGCCGATTTTTAAATTATTTTTTCCTTAAAATGGGACCTTGGCCTTTCTAAAACTGCAGAAAACCTTGCAAATTATTACGTAAAAGTTTATTATTTTTCTGTGTAGATTACTCGCCTTTGCCAATGTTACCAACCATATTTTCACCATGTTTATTTTGAATAAATAAACGCTTCACAGTCTATTCGGAGAAATAGGGACTTGTGGGTACCTTCATTGGGAAATTTGAATAATAATTATTCAATAACAATTATAATTGTAATTTTAATTATAATTACAAATGTAGGTAATTGTAATTATAATTTTAATTACAACAATAACTTGCTAATAATTGTTGCTTAGGACGCAAAACTGAGTACAACTAAAAGAAACAAAAACCGATCGCATTTTGGTCAGCTAAAATTTGAAAGGAGATAAGGCCTCTCTTGCAATTCACACTCGTGTTTCTGATTTATCCTAAGACCAACCCTTGAGTTCTCATAGGGCGCGAACGGTTGGTCCTACAGAGCTTTGAATAGAGTGGTCTTATTCGATTCTAAAAATTCTATACTATTTTAAATTGATGGAAAAACAATACCTTTATATCAAAATTTTTTCAGCTCTTATTTTTCAACCCTTAGACCTACATCAATCAAGAGCTTCGGGGCACAACTAGAACCCAAATGGAGCCCATATACCAAATTTCGTCAAAATCGGTCCATTGTACGAGTAACTAAAGAAAGTGCCAAACTTTATTTATCTTATAAGGCCGAGTTTGTATTAGATTTTTGGATTTTACTTACCTTGAAACGTAAACCAACAAATTTTGAGGGAGGGGGTGTTGAAGAATTTTTTTCTTGGTCGATTCCAAAGTTTCATTATTGAAAATATTAAACCAAAAACACTTCCAAAATGTTCGAATTTGAAAAAATTTTGAACAAGTATGGTACATTATACACTGCCAAGTAACCGACGAATTACTCCAGTCCAGAGGATTTTAGTATACGAGTAATGCCAAGTCACTGATGAATGAGAATTGTAATAAAATAAAATATATTTCAATCAATTTAAAAAATTTAAAAGTAATTAATGAAAAAATGAATCATTCAAATAAAATAATGAAAGAATCACTAGTAATTATACCTATTCACTTTCTGCGCGCATCAATTCTAAGGTAAATGAATGTTAATTGTTGTAAATAGACAATTGTGAAAGGTAAAAGCTCACGAATAAAACTACAGTCTCAATCGGAGAAGTAACGAGTTTATTACAGTAAAATTTTGACAATAAAATATCACAATTTTCATTGAATACGTTCTATAACCCTGCAAAAAAAACCGTTCGAAAAATCCCTGCCAAGCATAAAATATCTCAACGGCTTTAATAAAAAAATTTATTGATATCGACAAACAATATTACTCGTACGTTATTACCAGTTCCGCCACAAAAACATCTTGAGAAAACAGCTCGTAACAATTACCCGGTACCTACCCTGGAAAACATTTAGATCAGGAACTCACCGTTCAGCAAAATTTCCGGGGGCGTAAGTAGGTACCTACCGCAGTGAAGGCCAAATTCGTCATTTTCTGGGTCCTTTCGGAGAAAATCATCTAGGAGCTTCGGACGAGGGGCCATCTATAAAATGTAATTGCAAAGCTGAAGTTAACTCATTTGAAAACTTCATCAAATAACTCAATTTGGCTGGAATCATCCAACAGTCAATTCACTAACCCCACCAGGCGACCTCGCTCGTTCTCTGGCAGTGTCTAGCAGAGTACCTACCAAGTTTTCCAACTCGTGGCTCGCGCTGATTTCAAACTACTTATTCTTGTATCGATTGAAAAATGAGCAATCCAGACACGATAGCAATTCATTGTCAACGAGCAATAACAATAATAGAGAAAAATTTAGATATTTGTGGAAAATGAACCGGCGAAAACAAGTTGTTGGATCGTGAATAAATCAAGATAATACTGATAATTTTAATTGTTATAATTAAGGCTGATAACATGAATGGGGAATTTGCCTCAATTTTAGATTCTGGAATTTCAAGTCAAATCCTATAATAGGGCCCTAGAATAACGTTTAACACTAGGAATACCAAGGGGAAAAAATTACCGTAGGAGAAAATGCCTAAACAAGTGAAGCCTCTGTTACAAAACACCGCGAAAATCGAGGAATATTGTTGACGTCATACGAAAAAAAATGACGCGAAAACAACTCCGACAACAGACAGAGTTCTAGCACTGCCACACAAAACGATCCAGTGAAATGGCTACTCGAATAATGTGATTCAAATCTTGAAACTAAATAAGAGAAGATGAAGACTAATAATGCTTGATAAACTAGTAGGTAGAATCGTATTGTAAAAAAGTGAGTAATATTGTTTCTTTTGGTCACTTTTGTGTCTGGGTTCTTCCTGCCAGTTCGCGGCGCACTCTTGTGCGCACTACTCGTAAGCTAAAAGTTCGTGTATGTTCCGCTTCTGTGGTAAGCGCCACAGAACCTCCTTTGAAGTCAGATTGGTAGAATATCCGTTACGTTTCAAACATGGCTGCCTCTTACACATTGCCACCACATTTAAAATTTCCATCTTCCTTAAATTCTCTAAATTTTTTGGATGCGTTTTCGAGCAGCTCACTATGGTTTTATTCCATAAAAATAAACCCTCATTCGAAAAAAAAAAAAATGTGAGGCAAATTCCCCATTATCTCTAGTTTGAGTTTGTTTAGTTCCCAAGGAAGTCACAGGAGCGTTAAAGTCAGCGATTCACAAGGATAGGTGATACTGCAAAACATACCCTATCGATACTATTGAAGAGTATTAGATGCTGTTTGAGAAAAGTTTCGATACTTGTTTCATTTATCCAAGAAATGCTAGTTGTACTCAAATATACTTTCATTTTATCTCACGGCAAAATTGTTGGGTATTATAAATAACTGTATTATCCAATTAAGCGGACGTTTTTGACAATACAAGTCCTTTGATGTTTCCGATCACTTTTATTCATGGAGAATTTTCGACAACCCTCTAGTTGTCATTATTTTCAATCCAGCAGCAAGAGGATAATATTCCCGCGTAGAGCACAAATGCAACTACAGCATGTTTCAAATTTCTTGCAGTAGTGGCTACTTGTGCTCTACACAGAATTCTTGTCCTCTGCTGGATTGACAATGACAACCAGAGGGTTGTCGAAAGCTCTCCACGAATAAAAGTGTTTGGAAACAACAAAGAATTTGTATTGCCAAAAAAACCATTTGGATAAAAGAGAAACTCCACAACCACAACATATTAAACACAATTATTATAATTGGTGATAACTTATTAACCTCCACCCAGCTTCCTTGAACGGTAGTATCCATGTGTTGTGCCTTGGGCTGGTAAGTTGGATTGCGATGTAGATAGGTTCAGAAACAATGCCTAAAAGTTCTTTTTTACGAAATTCTAACTACGAGTATTCAAATGTAAAAAAAAGAAAGTTCCTATCACAAAAATATCAATTCTTCGATAGGTGCTGGCAAGAAAAGTATCCCGGTACTTTTATCTGAAAAAAATACGGACGTTAGACGTACGGTTCTACAGTCAGATCATCTAATGATGATTAATTTTAAGCCATTTTTGACATTTTCATGTCTTTGCCCTGGCACATAGCACAAAAAACTGTCACGAAATTGCGTAACGAAATTGTGTTACAGTGCCTTTATAATGATTTCCGCTTACAACGACCCCGTTGTTAGGTTTGTTCCTTTTCTACACTTTTTAACCCACAAAAATCGTTCACCACTCGTTGGAAAGCTCTCCATTTAACGAACATTTTCATGTTCTCCATAACATATTGACTATACGAATAGCGGAGGTATGGGCATAACTGTTCTCATATTTTGTTTACAAACTAATGATCGTGAGTGTAGAAGATAATTAATCCGGAATCGTCTATTTTATTGAAATTAGGTACCTACCTCTTAATATTAATAATTGTGTCAATTTGTAACATAATATATCTACACTCTTTCGTAGTACCTACCTCTTTACATGGTACCTACCTCTCTATTAACTGTTGGTAGTTGACATAGGTAAAGACATGAAAATGTCCCAATGCGTTGCATACTCGTATGCAAGCGTTTTTTTTTTCTTTAAAATTTACGCAATTTAATGCTGATTAAAATCGCTGGATTGATTTTATACTAAAAAAATGTCGATTTTTCTGGCCTTTTTATTTATATCGTGATGTGACACTCGCAAACACCAGTAACGTAAACACAGTAACGCGATGCAATTTCGAAGGTGGAAGTTTCTTGTGCCGTAACGCTCGTGACTTCACGAAAAAAATTGGAAACGTCCTGATAATCATTATAAAATGATAAAACTATCGACTTTTTTTTACCCATCTCTAATATTATTCACATAGGTAGTGACGAAAAAATGCGATTTTGATGGAACCTTATGGTACACGGTATGGTAGACGTTGCCAAGTACAGTAAGTTGTCGGATTTGAAAGGTTGAGTAGTGTAGACGCAGATAATTTCTCTAAAAATTAGGAAGGGAAAATGCATGAACTAGGCAAGGACGAATCTCATGTAATGCAAGAGGACAAAAGGGTGTGCGCCTGGGTAGGAAAAACTATATCAGCTTTATTGGGATTTAGGTCCAACAACAAAATCCTCCTCTTTCACCAAATTTTCGAAAAATTTATTTTCTTCATCAGGGCTCAGAGGATGAGTTTAGGTTTGAACATCAAACCACGGTCGGGAACAAAGAGGTATAAACCAGGAACACTAATCATTAAATTGGTGTTAAAAAACTTGACTATTATAATTAAAATTTGGAAAAACACAATAACATCAGGCTATAATAATATTGGTAAAAAACAAATCAAGACAGTCAGAAAGACACAACCACAATAATAATGACTAGAATAGATCTATCTATTTCTATCTATCTAAAAAACAAATCAAGACAGTCAGAAAGACACAACCACAATAATAATGACTAGAATAGATCTATCTATTTCTATCTATCTAAAAAACAATTCGAGACAGTCAGAAAGACACAACCACAATAATAATGACTAGAATAGATCTATCTATTTCTATCTATCTAAAAAACAAATCAAGACAGTCAGAAAGACACAACCACAATAATAATGACTAGAATAGATCTATCTATTTCTATCTATCTAAAAAACAAAGCAAGACAGTCAGAAAGACACAACCACAATATAATGAATAGAATAGATCTATCTATTTCTATCTATCTAAAAAACAAAGCAAGACAGTCAGAAAGACACAACCACAATAATAATGACTAGAATAGATCTATCTATTTCTATCTATCTAAAAAACAAAGCAAGACAGTCAGAAAGACACAACCACAATAATAATGACTAGAATAGATCTATCTATTTCTATCTATCTAAAAAACAATTCGAGACAGTCAGAAAGAAACAACCACAATAATAATGACTAGAATAGATCTATCTATTCTAGTCATTATTATTGTGGTTGTGTCTTTCTGACTGTCTTGATTTGTTTTTGGTTTATTATTTTCAATAATAAGCCTTTGGAATCGAGCAAGAAAAAAAAAATTTTAACCCCCCCTCAAAATTTGATGTTTCACGTTTCAAGGTACGTAGAATACGAAAATCGAATAAAAAAATTTCCGTCCGTCCGCCGTACGCCGTACGCCGTACGCCGTACGCCGTACGCCGTACGCCGTACGCGGCACTTTTCTTAGCAACACTGGACCGATTTGGTTCAAATTTGGTATATGGGCTCCATTTGGGGTCTAGTTGTGCCGCGAAGCTTTTGGTTGATGTAGGTCACTTCTAAGGGGTGAAAATTAAGGGTTGAAATTTTCAAGAGTGCCCTAGCTCGAAAACTCTCGAAATAAAGGTATCGTTTTTTCACCAATTTTAAATAGTATTGAATTTTTAAAAATTTTTGAGACCACCCGGAGCTATGTAGGACAAACCGTTCGGTCCCTACGAGTACTTGAAGGTTTTCCTTCGATAAAACAGAATCATGAGTGTGAATCGCAAAAGAGGTCTAATCGCCGTTCAAATTTTATCTGACTAAAATGCGATCGCTGTTCATTTCTTCGATTTGTGTACAGTTTTGCCTTCTGCGTAACCAGTAATCAAATTTCCACATGAAGCTTTCTATTTTTCCAATCGAGTGTGAAGCGTTTAGTTCTTTCTAATAAACTTGATTGTGAAGGTGTGAAGCCAGTATGGTGTGGTAGGTAGTACCTAGCTGGTAGGTAAAAAAAAGTTGGTAGGTAAAAAAAATGTTGGTGGGTAAAAAACGCTGCAAATCATTGCTCAAAGGCTTCTTCACTCTTCAGATCACTGATCAGCTGAGTGAGCTCCAAAGCCATTTTCAATCCTATTGAATGGAAGTGGTCTTCCAGGCGTCTCCAGCATTCGAGGAGATCTTCTTCACTCCTCAGATCACTGATCAGCTGAGTGAGCTCCTAAGCCATTTTCAATCCTATTGAATGGAAGTGCTCTTCCAGGCGTCTCCAGCATTCGAGGAGATCTTCTTCACTCCTCAGATCACTGATCAGCTGAGTGAGCTCCAAAGCCATTTTCAATCCTATTGAATGGAAGTGCTCTTCCAGGCGTCTCCAGCATTCGAGGAGATCTTCTTCACTCCTCAGATCACTGATCAGCTGAGTGAGCTCCGAAGCCATTTTCAATCCTATTGAATGGAAGTGCTCTTCCAGGCGTCTTCAGCATTCGAGGAGATCTTCTTCACTCTTCAGATCACTGATCAGCTGAGTGAGCTCCGAAGCCATTTTCAATCCTATTGAACGCAGGAAGCTGAAATTTGAGAGGGAAGGTCAAGGGAGAATACAGATGATGGTAGGTGCTATTGATGGAAAACCAGTGATCTGTACAGAAGGGTGATCTATACAGAAAATAATAAACCTTTGAGCAATGATTTGCAGCGTTTTACCAATATTATTATAGCCTGATGTTATTGTGTTTTTCCAAATTTTAATTACCTATAATAGTCAAGTTTTTTAACACCAATTTAATGATTAGTGTTCCTGGTTTATACCTCTTTGTTCCCGACCGTGGTTTGATGTTCAAACCTAAACTCATCCTCTGAGCCCTGATGAAGAAAATAAATTTTTCGAAAATTTGGTGAAAGAGGAGGATTTTGTTGTTGGACCCAAATCCCAATAAAGCTGACATAATTTACATCGGGTCGATTGTCATACACTACTGTAGGAAAAACTGTTTATTGTTATTTTTAATCTAAGGTAGACCTCATTCTGAGAATTTTGGTACCAACCGCGACCTTCTAGCGGGTGTAAATCTTTTCCTATGAATTTTTAAAGTTTCGACCGTTTATGACGTCACAGTGGGCTGGGGGGTCCCGCCCAGGCGAGAGGGGCGCGTGACGTCATAAACGGTCGAAACTTTGAAAAATCATAGAAACAGATCTACTCACGCTAGAAGGTCGCAGTTGGTGCCAAAACTCTCAGGATGTTGTCTACTTTCGATTAAAAATCTAAAAAAAATAAAGACGCACCCCCCATTGTAGTGAGGCAAAAATACTACCAATATAATAAGTACCTACCTACTCGTACCAAAACTGGACACCACTTAATCGAAGATCACTTTCCTCTTCAAGAATCGCGTGACTTTTACAACATTTCTGATAATCAGGTTCCTTACTACTCTTCCCAATACATGAGTTATCATTCTGCGATTACATTCTACTGTAAGATTACTCATCCCGATACTACAGAGTTGATAGACGACGTTCGTACTCCCAGTTTCATCTAGTCAGGCGCAGTTCTTTCTCTCCTTAGTTGCTATCTGGCTATCGAGTTAGCATTTGGTTCTCTTCAACTTCAACTATGGAAGCTGTTACACTGGATACTATTCCTGCACACTGGTAAAATTACCCTTTTTTTCCTATTTAGTTGAACCTTTTGCAACACTGAAGCCAATAGGAAGGAATTTTTTCTTACACGATTTTTCACGCTGAATCCGATATTGAAGTTCTTAACTCACCCACAGTACTTGTATAGGAGTAAGTCCTGTACCCTGACACAACTTCCAGATCAGACTGAAAAAGGGCGGGAAAAATGGTCAAAGTGGCTCCAATTAAACAACTTCCTTGATAGAAACACTTTGGCAAAATCGCGTTCTTATTTGTCATTCTACCTGTCGCTCTGATAACAAGTTTTTTTTGTGGTCTTTCGAAAGCCGTCTTGTTTTCGGTTAATTTTATGTATATTTCATAAATTTCACCCAAATTTATACTTACAACAATTAATTTTATATCTTTTTATGAAAAAATATAATTTGGATGAAATAAAGTCCATTCGTGCAGCATGAATTAATGAGCGAATTTTTAAAGAAATCTTCCAGTTGAAGGTATGGTTAAGAAAAGGAACAATGGTGTTGCAATTTCTTTTAGAAAGTTTTTTTTTACACGTTTCTTGGTTTTTTCGATTTTCAGTATAGCAAACCAACATACTGTATGCACCGGGTACGCTTTGAAGATGTTAGGAGTCCATTTCATGTTCTTCTCATCTCCACAAACTCATAGAGTACCCACCCGGCTAATGTTGGTTTTTTTCGGTTTTCAGTATACCTACCATACCAACATACTGTATGCACTGGGTATGCTTTGAAGATGTTAGGAGTCCATATTCACGTTCTACTCGTCTCCACAAACTCATAGAGTACCCACACGGCTAATGTTGGTTTTTTTCTGTTTTCAGTATACCTACCATACCAACATAGGTACTGTATGCACTGGGTATGCTTTGAAGATGTTAGGAGTCCATATTCATGTTCTACTCGTCTCCATAAACTCATAGAGTACCCACACGGCTAATGTTGGTTTTTTTCGGTTTTCAGTATACCTACCATACCAACATACTGTATGCACTGGGTATGCTTTGAAGATGTTAGGAGTCCATATTCACGTTCTACTCGTCTCCACAAACTCATAGAGTACCCACACGGCTAATGTTGGTTTTTTTCTGTTTTCAGTATGCCTACCATACCAACATAGGTACTGTATGCACTGGGTATGCTTTGAAGATGTTAGGAGTCCATATTCACGTTCTACTCGTCTCCACAAACTCATAGAGTACCCACACGGCTATTGTTGGTTTTTTTAGATTTTCAGTAGGTATACCTACCATACCAACATACTGTATGCACTGGGTATGCTTTGAAGATGTTAGGAGTCCATATTCATGTTCTACTCGTCTCCATAAACTCATAGAGTACCCACACGGCTAATGTTGGTTTTTTTCGGTTTTCAGTATACCTACCATTCCAACATAGTAAAGTGAAATACCTGTGTAAAGTAAAATAGGTTTTAAAAACTTCGAAATTAATTGTAAAATATTGTTTGGAAAACTAAAAGTGAAATTTGTTGGAATAATTAGGAAATCGGCTAAAAATTTATACTTTTACTTGAAAACCCAACAAGATGCAGGTTGAAAAATTTCCAAGAACCTTAATGAATCAAAAACTTGGAGAAGGGTGATGTTGTTGATCCTGACAAATATTGCGATAGCGAATGTCTTGCGATTCTTGATGCTCAGGTCTTGAATGAAGTTTATCCTTTTAGAAACTATGATTGGGACGTTCCACCTGTAATCCTTTCACAGAACCTAAACCGAGGCTGTTCCAACTGTTGTAAGCCTATGCTGGCTGCCACTGCAGCGGCAACCCCTCAAATTACGAGTTCAAATTCCAACAAAATAGTCATGTGAAATCTGATTTCATTCTTCTCGAACTTGAAAGTAGGAAGACGATTTCAACTCCCTTACTCCGTTCATCTCTTGAAATCTTGACAGAATACTACTACGTCATTTTCCATGCACCTTAGATGTAGGTTGAGTAGTAGTAGTACCTACATCCAGAGTTGCAGTTCCTCGTTTGTAAAATATCCACGTCTTCACAACCATCTCCGTTGATGAAAGAAAAAAGGGAGAAAAGAGTATCCATCGTGACAGATCCACATGATTTCAGGACTGTTATGAAACGTGGGAACTTTGGAACATACAAGGGATGTCCAGAAAGAAACTGGACTCGATTTTCAAAGGCTTCAAAAAATGTATTTAAAACCATAACGTGGTGACATTAGTATAGCATGTTATAATTTTTCGAAGTAGTCGTAATTTCTCTAGATGCAGATGGTTAGACGGGGTACCATTAATTTTTTATATGCCAGCCTGCTAGAACTCTGCCGCCACCTTCTTCGTCCACTTGACGACCTCCCATTCCACCTCCTCGTCTGTAGGAAGTTTTTTTTTCTTGCTTCCCTGTGGTAACCTGAAGGTGTCAGGTCTGGGAAGTACTATTGGTGGTTCAAAACATCCCATCCAAAAGGGTCCAAAAGTTGCTTCGTCTGTTCCTTGTGTGGAGAGGGAGGGGATTGTGTCAGAAGGCACAATCCATTTTTGTCATCAGACCCCTCTTCAATTTTTTTGCTCTTTTCAATTTTTTAGGGCATCACAATGCCCTGCTGCTTTGATGGTCTCCCCCTGAGACAAAAGTTGATGTTTTTGGTCCCACAACGCAATTGCCACGATATTGCTTCCGAGTCTACCAAGGTAGCGGAAGCTTTGTTTTCACTTTTCAAGGACGAAAAAAAAAAGTTCTCCAAAATCAAAATTTCCACTCGCGTTTTGCATTTTAGACCTTTCTGAACAATTTTGGTTCCGAGTCTGTGTGTCTGTCCGTCTGTCATGATTTCCTTGTAACGCGCTTAACTATACAAAGTTATTGTCCGATTTCTATGAAATATTCAGGGATTGTGCGGGTTGGTGTGTAGATGGTCCCCTATGAAAATCATCACCCCCGGACTGATAGTAGCCACTGCGCATGCGCAAACGTTAATTTCCTTGTAACGGCCGTAACTCCCACATTTTCCATCCGATTTCAATGAAATTTTCAGGGATGTTACAGACTAGTATTTAGACGGTCCCCTATGACAATCATCATCCCCGGACCGATAGAAGCGACTGCGCATGCGCAAACGTGAATTCCTTGTAACGGCCATAACGTCTACATTTTCCATCCGATTTCAATGAAATTTTCAGGAATTATGTGGATTAGATTGTAGATGGTCCCCTATGAAAATCATTGTCCCCGGACTGATAGAAGCGACTGCGCATGCGCAAACGTGAATTCCTTGTAATGGCCATAACTTCCACATTTTCAGTCCGATTTCAATGAAATTTTCAGGGATGTTACAGATTAGTATTTAGATGATCCCCTATGAAAATCACCACCTTCGGACTGATAGTAGCCATTGCGCATGCGCAAACGTGAATTTCCTTGTAACGGCCATAATTTCTACATTTTCCATCCGATTTCAATGAAATTTTCAGGGATGTTACAGAGTAGTGTTTAGATGGTCCCCTATGAAAATCACAGAGAATTGTTTTTCATAGAGGGATTCATTCATAGAGGGATGGTCTCCTGTGAGAATCTCAAATCCCATTAATTGCAGGTTATCAGTAGCTCAGAGGATAAAGTCTTGATTTGAGCTCCTAAGGTCGCGGGTTCGAAACCTAGCCGAGGCTATGTATTTTTTTGATCCAATCACATACACCTACTCACTTAATTTTTCGTCCGAATTTGATGAAATTTTCTAGGATTGTCCAGATTAGCGTGTAGATGGTCCCCTATGAGGGTAGTGAAAGGTACTTAGAGATTGGTGTTTTGAGATTAACTACTATGCATCGGATCATCTATACAATCGGGTTATGGATACGAGGAAGCTATGTGCCACACCCACTTGGAAGACTTTTTTTTTTACTGAAATGGTGGTCTTGAACTTTTTTGCTAAGGGAGGATTGTGTCATGCCACTGCTCGGACTATCTTTTGATTTCAGGCATATAGTCTGCAACCCAAATCTCATCTCCAGCAACAAAACACCTGAAAAATCATCACCCTCCAATTCATAACGATCCAAAAGCTCTGTAGAGGCTGTTTTGAGACCCATCTTTTGCACAGATTTTGTTTTTGAAAATTCGCTCATTTATAAATTTATGCTGCATTGCCGGAACTATATTTTTCTTAATAGATGACAATCATTTCCTATGGTTGGAAATGGTTTTGTTTTCCTTTTAAAGTAAAGAATGCAACTCGGTACCTACCTAACATTAACCTAATAATATCATAAGCTTTTCGTACAGTTATTATTGAGAAATTTTGGAAAAGAAGGAATGTTATTACAACACTCAAGAACACGTTCTTGAGTAATTCAATAAATTGTAAACTAGCGAGGTACTCAAGAACGTTTCAGAACAGATCCTCCCAAGAAGCGACTCTTCCTGATACTAATTCCAAGGTACTGAGCCTTTCTGGTCTTGTTTTGAGGGGGAGTCAAGCTGCAAGTCAGTATGGCCAACAAAGGGAAAACATTTTCTATGGCAATGGCAGCCTCAGTGTAACTCGATACTTCCAACATTAACGGTACTGGATTAGTTTTTGGATCCATTACTATAAAGTATCTTCCTTCACATTTTAAGAGGAATGTTACATCCCTTTTGCAGACCACTGGAAATGGTAGAAAGGATCTCTGAAATGGGCTGACTCCACGGGATGTTTTTGGGTCAGATTTTTAACTGCGAGCTCTCAGATTATATCTGCCCATTGTCAATCCGTAACATCAGCCTAATGTGCCGTTATTTTATTTTCAGCGATGACGAGGAGATCAAAGAGGTGCCGGAAAAAATCACAATCCACGTTTTTGGTATGAGATGTATGAAATGCGTCAACAAAATCAAATCTTCTCTCGGCGAAAAGAAAGGAGTCCAAGACGTCCAAGTGAGTTTATTTATTTTTTATTTTCACCTATTCATAAATAAATAAGTTATTTATATACATTTTTTAACTACTTAATGTTTTATTGGATGTTAACTCTTAATACCTTGAGGTATCTTTCTGGAAGTCCTATGTTTACCTGCGACAGTCCTATTTTGAACCAAAACTGATATCTTGATACTCCAGCTATGGAGTAAGAAAATATGTGTAGAAAAAACGTAATAATAATAACATATTAATTAAAAGTGTTGACAAACTGTAATAGGGCCTTTGAGGTATATTCTACCCTCATTTATAAGCTATTAGTTGGGTTTGCTCAGAAAAGACAGCACAGATTCCTCCATGAAGTGAATATTCTCCATCATATTCCTTGGTTCTGTACTTTGTGGGAAATAGCAGATCCTAACATCCCACCAAGGATTTCTCCAAGTTTCCTTCTTTTACTCCATCAAAATTGGGTTTATGGACAGATTTTACTGACGCTGATAGCGCTAGAGTGGCCCTTAGAAAGATCATTCTTGATATGACAGATCCTTTGAGGTACCTTCTGCTCAAATATTCCCCAAAATTGAATTCAAAACTCTGAAAAAAAACTTTTTTTACAACAAGTGGGAAATTAAGGGTTAATAACTTGAAACTATGAAATTCAAAACCCAAAATGTGTATTGCGAAGTTACATTAGAAAACAAATCTCTTTATACCTATTTTCATTTAATTTATTTTTCACTTGTTAACCGAAAAATTGTGTCATCACATGAAAACTAATCCAAGCCCAAAAATGAAATTAGCACATGATGAAATTAAACTTTAAAATATGAATATTGAATTTTGGTGCCAAATTACGTATTCAGAAAGACGATTATCCGGTTCAGTACAACGCGTAGTACCCTCCATCATAATATTGTGGGGGGAGGCTCGGTAGGAACGGAGTTTGAGAGATTTTGAACTATTTGGGACTATTATTTAATAAATCGTGGGATTCAAAGGATTGAACTCTCGAGTTCAAAGGATTGAACTGTCTAGGGACAAAATCCGCAAATCCTGATATCCATTAAAATTTTCCATTCCATTTTACATCATTGGAATATGACTACGTCTGACAGACAAGCACGGAACCAAAGTTGTTCAGAAAGTTCTGAATGATGAGACATTCTAATTTTGGAGGACCCACATTTGGTTGACCTGTTGGACGAATGCAATCTTCGATAGTGGAGAAGTTGAAGTCTCTCCCATCAGAAAAGATATCGAAAATTGAGTTCAATCGAGTATCAACCTGAGAAAACGTTATATTGTAATTGTTCGTTTTGTTGTTCATTTGAACCACAAATTTCAACAAATTTCAAACAAAATTTCAATAGTTCAACTTTAACCTCACATATCTCTGCCAAAGTTACAGCTAGAGTAATATTTTTTTCTTTAAAATTTACGCAATTTAATGCTGATTACAATCGCTGGATTGATATTTTAATTTTTCAACTTCTTCATAGCTCTCAGCTCTATTTTTTAAAACGACCTCCACGGTGAAATGGGGCAAATGTGTAAGTGGTTCTGTTTTCTAATTTCTTATCAACTCAAATATTTACGGGGCAAATGCGTGAAAAGGCCACTAAAAACAAACAAAACGGGATATTCAGAATTTTTTTTGCGACATTTTTTCCAGTAGTAGATACAAACTTTTTTCTCCAACAAGTGCTAACAAGGGGGAAATAAAGGAAGGATATTAGTGATAAAAAGGAAGGTCAAACCAAAAATAAGCGACTTAGATCAAAAGGAGAAGAAAATTAACCACCAAACAAGCAAAAAAATATTTATTTTATAAAAATAAACGTAAAATCACATTTTACATTACAGCTGCATTTAGCATTACAGAGCTTACACTTTTCCCCCAACATGGTAAAATCAAGGGGCATTTGTATACCACAGCCAATTCTACAGAATACGGAAGTTTCAAGAGTTGTATACTATTATAATCATTAAAAGTAGGTACCTACTTACCAGAATATGAAAACTGGGCGGAATGACACACAAAACTTATATTGACAGTCCATTTACAAGAAATTTGCACAAAGCACTGCACTTGACTCACGAGTGAAAAGGGACTCCACGAAAACAAGTCGGTAGCACACGAGAGCGCTCACTCACTCACTCACTCATGAGAGCGCAGTCAGAGTACAACCAACTTTTGTGATAAGACGTATCAGATGTAGACACAACCATAGAGAAGACATTCGAAAATCCTGTTTCATTTGGCGCCATTTTTTGAACCACTTACACATTTGCCCCGTTTACACAATTACCCCACTCCACCCTACGTTCCTCCTACAAGTGAAATAAAACCCATGTTTTTAGGACGTCCCACAGTAAGACTCGAGTCCTTATGCAATTGATCTGGGGTGAAGGAGGACAACACTATAATAAATGTATGTCTGTGTGACAAAATCATGTATACGCCGCCCAAGCCATAGTTTTGGACCGATTTTCGTGGTTCTTTTCTTGCTCGGCGCGGACATACAGGGTGTTTCACGAAAAGGTTACACCCCCTTCATTTCCGCGAAATATAGCGTAAAAAATTCCGATCAACGCAATTCTTCATCATTTTTTGTGAGGATCACAGGAAAAATACTTTTGCGCAAAAAAGTTGCACGCAATCGTGCGCAATTGACACTAACTTCATTTTTTCAAATGGAACCCCCCTTTTTAATTACAGATTCGGATTCTACGTCAAATTTCATGAAAAATTCATACTCGAATCGATTTGTTTTATTGCGCGCAACCTGGCTTTTTGAATGCTCTAAGTTGCGCAACTCCTCAATTGCGCAAAAAATAGGTTTTGGAGAACCCTTATTGACGCACATGTTTTTGCATCATTTTTTGACGCTGAATAACAGGGTGTCATCCGTTTTGAGGAATACCAAGATTTCAAGAGGAAAAATTAACATTTCTTTCACGAAAACATCAGTTTTGTGGTCGAAATCATGTTTATTTTTTATTTTCTCACCTCCTTTTGAACCACGGGCTTGGGGCCGTCTACGGTGGAGTTAAAAATAAAAACTGGCAGCACGATCATGCTTGAACTGAATAAAATTGCCTCAAAACTCATAACGATTTAAAAAGAGCGATTTTTTCACTAATAACAACCGAATTTTTGGCCGCCATTTAGAAAAATTCTAGTCAAATTGAAAAACGGATGACACCCTGTGATTTAGCATAAAAAAATGATGAAAAAACATGTGCCTCACTAAGGGTTCTCCAAAACCTATTGCTTCCTCACTACCGAAGGTAGGGAAGCTTTGTATTCGTGAAAGAAGTGAAAAAAAAAATGTCCTCCAAAATCAAAATTTCCACTTGCTTTTTGCGTTTTAGAGCTTCCCGAACAATTTTGGTTCCGTGTCTGTCTGTCTGTCGGTCTGTGGTCAATCCTTGTCCCGGGCAAAACTATACTAACCTGTGGTCCGATTTTGATGAAATTTTCAGGGATTGTGCGGGTTAGGTCCTAGACGGTCCCCTATCAATTTCAGCACCTTCGGACCAATAGGAGCGAGTGCGCATGCGCAAACGTGAATTTCCAGGAACCTCGGTTTCTAATGATCCGATTTTGCTCAAATTTGGAGGTTAGTTAGGGACTAACTTCTAAGAGACATCCTATAAGTTTCAATCAAATTGGTCAAGCAATAGCCGCTGCGCATGCGCGAACTTTAAATTTATTGTTACAACCAAAACTCCGCAACTATTCAACCAATTTCGATGAAATTTTCAGGGATTGTGTGGGTTAGGTCCTAGACGGTGGACCGCTAAATAAATCGAATAAATTTCGAATAAAATTTAATAAAATTCGAAAAAATTCTATACGTCTATGTTACAATGAGTGAGGAAGCTATACTGCCCACCCAACTTGGCAGACTTTATTTTTGTGCAATTGTGGAGTTGCGCAACTTGGAGTGTTCAAAAAGCCAGGTTGCGCGCAATAAAAAATTCGGTTCGGGTATGAATTTTTCATGAATTTTGACGTAGAATCCGAATCTGTAATAAAAAAGGGGGGTTCCATTAGAAAAAATGAAGTCAGTGTCAATTGCGCGCAACTTTTTTGCGCAAAAGTATTTTTCCTGAGATCCTCACAAAAAATCATGAAGAATAGCGTTGATCGCAATTTTTGACGCTGTACTTTGCGAAAATGATGGGGGGTGTAACCTTTTCGTGGAACACCCTGTATATCTAGTTGTGCACTGCGTTGCCGGAATTTTGAATTTTGTCTTTCAAGGGGGGGGGGAGGGGGAAATCTTTCTTTGCATTACGTCGCCGGAATTGTGTCTATGAAGGGGGGGGGGGAGGTTTATTTTTTTAACGTGCATTTTCGGGCATACTTTTGTGTTCTCTGCCCAGCCCTAAATTTTCAACCGACATGTATGTTCCTATTTTTTTCGACTCAGATAACTTCTGAGTTGCTCACTATTACACCAAGTGTCGGAATTAGCTAGCTTGGGTAGGGCGGGTGGGGGGGGGGAATATTCACAAAATACCTAGTTTTTCAATATTTCGGTTATTTTGTAGGTACCTTGCTAATAGAACGCAAGCTTTGAAATTGAAGGAACGTTATCAATATACCTCTGTATTTTCATGAATTATTCTTTGTGCCACTTTGGAACCAATTAGTGCCACCAAGGTGCCAGGACACCAGAAACCGCATATTTCGTGGGTTTTTGAGTGTTTCATCGTGAATTTGGATTTGAACTCCAACCAAAACTAAAAGATAATGTTCAACGAATTCTCATGCTGGGTATCATAGATCGTAGATTTTAAAAAGCTGTTCAAATTTGAGGCTCGCGTGCCGCTAGAAATCTTATGGCGGATAAGGCTGAGGGGAATCGACATTTTCTTACTCGAACTGCTTACTAAATTACGAGTTAAATAGTTGAATTTTTGAGCAGGAGGAAGGTAAGTAAAAATGCTTGTTTCATCGTTCACTGCTGGTTTATATTGAACTAATCCTTATCCAGTGGGACGTCCCCTGGAATGCATAAATTACTAAACAATATGTTTTCCGGATTTCCTCGTTAGTTACGGATTAGCAGATACGAATCGAATCGGTTAGCTTTAAAACTTTATATGGAGTTGTTACGTCTATTTCACTGTGCCTCACTTGTTTATTGGTTTCCATCAATCACCCCATAAAGTTCAAATAGTTAGACGAAACAACCACGAAACTAGTTTTTCCCTCTCGTCTACCCTCAGAACCACAAGCCTTGTTTTCAGTTTGTCGCTTTTTTGGCTTTCTCATACTGTATGCATGAAATTTATAAGCTGTTTACCGTGATTAATTTGTGTTATTTATGAAAATGAGTGCTGGAAGGTCGAAAAAGGTGTTACGATGAACAAACCCTCATGATGAACGAGACTTCAGGGACATGGGAAAGTTAATTTCAAACCCCGAGGACTTCATCTGGACGGTATTTTGTAAAAATGAGCAGTTTTCGAAATTTTAGGTTTCACTAGATGGCCCCAAACTGTAGGTACCTTCTGAAAAACTGATCTTAACATATGATGATTTGACAAAATATTACGTTTTTATGCAAAAACTGGTTTTTTATAGAGCTCATTTAAAAAAAAAAACTCAACGCTTTCCCAAAAAATTTTTATTTTAAAATGCTTTAAATTTTTTTATTTTTTTATTTTTTAGCATTTTAAAATGCTTTTAAAATTTTCGTTAGAAATTTTAGTTAGGTGTAAGTTGAGTTCGTGTTTCACTCTCCTGTCTATATCCACTCTCGTATATTAGTAGGTAATAATTGTAGGCCTTGATTGAAATGAGATTGCTTAGTTAACACTCATCAAAATGTCTTGATGGGTGCAGGAAGGAGGATTTGGTTGGCACTACGTGGATAGATGCCTCCAACTGCTTGGCATTTCTTTCATGTTTGATCTTGGATTTTAGATTAAGGTGGGGCCACCCTGGAATATTAGTTTTGTACCCAACAAGTTCCCCAAAATGGGCTCATTTTTGCGATTTATCAAACAGGTGAAGACCTCGAATTCCTTCCAGGTACCCATGACTTCATCATGATCTTTCATGAACCATTACTTTGACGACTATGTACGATTATTGGTCGACAACTTCACTTATAATGTGCTGACAATTTTCAGGTGAACCTGGAAGAAAAAACAGTGACCATCTCTTACTGCTCGACTGAAATAGCTCCTGGAGACCTGAGAGAGGTGCTGGATGACATGGGATACGACCTCCCAGACGAGGTGACCCTCAACGTCGGGGGGATGACCTGTCAGACGTGCGTGGATAAAATCGAAAAGCACATTCCAACCGTCGTAGAAGGTGTTTTCAAAATTAAGGTAGGAACGCTACGTACTTCCAGGGTATCTTATACAGTTCAGTTTCCCCTGAAGGGGTTCCGTAACACCTCCCCCCCTCCCCGTACCTAAAACATCTCATTAAAAAACATGTCAACACCAACCACATGTAAATCAGATTATTGTTACAAAAGCTATGGTTTGTAATAAGAAACCCCATATTGGAGACCGAATGCTTCCGTTCTGGATCTCCAGAAGTGGTCGCATCTGCATAGGAAATGTTCGGCAGAGTCCACTTCTTGTTCACATGCACACATTGTTGATATTCGATTGTCTATATTCTAGATATTCTAGCAGCCATGAGGCCTGTTTAGGATCATAAGAGGTTATAACCATTCTGGTCTGTCTGTACCTATCAGTTTCTTTGGACCAAAGTATATTAAGGTCTTGGAATTCCCATTTTTTAAACTTTTCTTTGCAGGCATTCTTTGAAATGCCAATTGGTGAAGAGAGTCCCATGAATTTTTTCTTCAAACCCTCTTTCGCCAGGCTGGTTGGTAAGCCCGGGTATCTATTTTATGGAAATTTTATTATTTCCAAGAAACAGATTATTTATATAAATTTTCGTTTCCCTCCCAGTTTTTAAGTAGTGATGGGATTTTGAAGGACTTTTATGCTTGCTTGGCTGTCAGTGAAGATGCTTTTTTCTTGTTGCTGATGCCAAGATCTGTTAATGTTACGATACATGAATTAATCGCATGATTTTCCGTTTGAAATACCGTTGCATATTTGTCTAGGCTATAGGAGTTGGCCATCCCGAGGCTGGGTATGATTACACAGTTTTAGAAATTGGGTACAGCAGGTAGTTCAGTCTTCGGTGTCAACTGGAGTTTGTTGATGACTCCAGTCTTCCCTACGTTTTATCTCAAAATTAGTCTTGAGATTCCAAACTAGGCTCATTGCCTTCTTCAAATAGGAATAACCAAGGTATCGTTCTGCTCCTTCAACTTTAAAACTCCATGTGATGAACACAAGCGTTCTTGTAGGAAGAACACTTTAAACACTTTTTCTGAAACATTTCGTTTTTTTAGGCGCAGGGAACAACTTTATATAGTTCTACTGGACTACATTCTTTACTTTTGCTTCCTCACTACCGAAGGTAGGGAAGCTTTGTATTCGTGAAAGAAGTGAAAAAAAATGTCCTCCAAAATCAAAATTTCCACTTGCTTTTTGCGTTTTAGAGCTTCTCGAACAATTTTGGTTCCGTGTCTGTCTGTCTGTCTGTGGTCAATCCTTGTCCCGGGCAAAACTATACTAACCTGTGGTCCGATTTTGATGAAATTTTCAGGGATTGTGCGGGTTAGGTCCTAGGCGGTCCCCTATCAATTTCAGCACCTTCGGACCAATAGGAGCGAGTGCGCATGCGCAAACGTGAATTTCCTGGAACCTCGGTTTCTAATGAACCGATTTTGCTCAAATTTGGAGGTTAGTTAGGGACTAACTTCTAAGAGACACCCTATAAGTTTCAATCAAATTGGTCAAGCAATAGCCGCTGCGCATGCGCGAACTTTAAATTTATTGTTACAACCAAAACTCCGCAACTATTCAACCAATTTCGATGAAATTTTCAGGGATTGTGTGGGTTAGGTCCTAGACGGTGGACCGCTAAATAAAATTCTACGTTGAAAATACAAATATCATACTACTCGTGCCCACACTTACTTCCAGGTTCCCGTGTAAATTGCTTCTTTTATTGTGTGATCAAATGTTGTGGTCTGCAGGTCAATTAATGTTGAAACCAAATTGACCCCTCATCACAGTCTCTTTTGCATCTTTCTTTCTGTCATCGAGTTAGTGGTCCACAGGTCAGTTTTGAGATGAAAATTAGCACTTCGCGTTTTTTGAATGCGCCGAACTTGGATTTTACAATGCGAATTTACACATTATAATAAACTATTATAAACATTAATACCTGCAACCCTATCCCGCATATTATCGCCAATATTTTGGTATTCAATAACTCTTTGAATCATAATTTTTTCGCCAACTGATTCTATACGTCCATGTTACAATGAGTGAGGAAGCTATACTGCCCACCCAACTTGGCAGACGTTTTTTGTTTGTTGGTGGTTCTTCAATTTTGTCCAAGGTCTTATTATAAGACTTATAACTTATGGGTTAGTAGACCCAGTGAATGGAGTGTGAGGTTTAGCTATTCAGCAAGCCTTATTTATTTATTTCATTAAAATGTACATAATTTTATCTTGATCAGGTGAGTTTGGAAGAGGGCACTGCGTTCGTTGTATTCAAATCGCCTGCAACTCCTGAGCAGCTCGTCGACGCCATCGACGACATGGGATTCGACCCCTCCCTCAGACGTCCCCCTGATCAGTGTCGCCTCACCATAGAACACCCCGTCGCCACTAAAAGTGAGTAAACTCGGGTAATATTACTACTTTATACTCAACTGCTACACGCTATTAAGGTTACTGTTGGTCTGAAGATGGTCGAAGTGATGTTAGACCTGGAAATATCTCCACCAGATTTGGAAAGACTCCTATGATTGAGATTGTCCTGGAATGTGGTACCGTTAATCCATTTGGGACCAGGGAAATTTGGATGGATTGTGGACGGATGTTCTGGTCGAAACGTGGCACCCAGAGCTGTGAGAGTATGCTGTTCATCGAGTTTGGTCAGGATGTATTTCAATAGAGTCTGGTCTAGAAAGAATCACATCAGGAGTAACCTGTTGCCTTGCTGTCTTGTCAGGTGCAGTGGTTGCATCAGATTTTCCAGTCATAAGACGAAAACTCTTCTTTAGGTAAGACATCGATAGTAAAGCCAAGGATGTTAGACTACAAGGTAGGGGTCACGAGCCGCGACGCTTGAGGTGATGACGTAGCTCGGTAACCACCCACCCGCTAAAGGCCCTTCTTTCCCCATGCTACACAACAGTATTTTCTCTTTTACTTCTAATTGAAGGGTTTCATTCAACTCCAAAGTTTTTCAATAATCTGTTTTATTTATTTTGTGCTTACATTATGACGACGATTATGACGACTGCTGTTGTGACCCTCTAAATATCTTATCGAGAATTCGAGCGAATTCATTCAGTCTCAAAATTTCACTTTTCGCCTCATTCAGTTGCTGCCGAAGCAACTCATTTTCCTCTCGTAAACTCTTATTTTCCTCCAGCCAACAAAATTTTCCTCCTCCTGAGGCCGTTCATCTATACCGTCAAGGGGTGATCCGGCTTCACTTTCGGGTTCTATTTCTAAATTACCATTAGAGTTTCGATCAGAATGGAAGACCGGAATTTTCAACAATTCATCAGCTTGTCGTCGATGATCTCATTTTTCCGTTTTTTTTTTCGGCGACCATGATCTGACATACACTCGTCTTTATCCTGACCAGACGAAGAAAAGGTACATAGTTGTAGCGATCGGTAAAAATAAATGAGGTACTGCATCAGGCTTGAGTTTTTTCCGTTTAGGTGTTATGTTCAGTAGCTCACTTTTCAAATCCCGTTCATAGTCACTTTCATCGAAGTGTTTAGAGCAAACCCGGGCATTTGATACTGAAAAAGTATCAGCCCTTTCGCACAAGAAAATCCATTTTTCTTGAAGAACTTTCTCCTTCGGGAACCGTAGCAGTTGAATCCCGCGTTCTTCTTGATTTCTTTGATGGTTGCTGCAACCAAAAATGGCACAAATAACCATTCTGGGGCCGCCGGGATACCGGCGATTGAAAAAGGGATTGAAAAAGAAATGATAAACAAAACAGAATAGAACGAACTTGACAACGTACTAAAACGGAACGGAATATAGCGAACTTGACCACTGGAAGCATGAATGTAAGGATCAATGAAAGGTCTCTGGGTGGTTACCGAGTGACGTCACGTCCCTGGGGATTCCCCAGTTTCCATTTTCGCGACCCTTACCTTGTAGTCCAATGCCCTTGCGTATCTCGATCCAGCCGGATACGTGGACTAATTACCCTGAATACCTAGCTATCTCAAAACTGCAAAAATCTTGATAGGTCATGTTACGGCTTAACCGTCGAAATGTTCATTTCAGATTCTTCTTCTATTATGATATAAGTAGTCCTTTTGATTGAGTGGGGGAAGATTCTGAGATTTTGTTTTGCTAAGTTCACTCCAATACCTCAACGGATCTTGAGTAGGGTGGAGTGGGGCAATTGCGACCCAAAATGTCAATAGTTCAACTTTGATCCTCTGTAACTTTCCTTTGAAAACGCTATTTTCACTTTTTTTAATGAGTAGCTTATTTTACGTAGATTACGATGCACTCTTCTAATTGTACAAAAGATTTACTTCTCATGGTCCAAACTGTGTTTTTTAAAATTCCGACCAACTTCCGCATTTGCCCCACTAAACGGGGCAAATGCGGAAACGGCCTGCGAATCTCATAAAAACATTTAGTTGCATTAATGGGGTAAATGCTAACAAAGCCCATTTCAATACGAACAGAACGCTATCTTTAATTTTTTTCTCCTCCATTTTTTATGACCAAAATGAACTTTCCTGCGCCAACTGGTTTGCACTTTATCTTTCAAATGACTCTTTCTTGAGTGAATAATTTTCCCTTGAGGCCTGATTTCGAAAGTGGGAGAGGAAAATGAAGAAATTCAACGAGTAGGAAACAAAATGTGTATTTTTAAAGGTTCATCTCCAATTTCTGTCCTAGAACAGAAAGGTAACTCAGTCTAATAGTTGTTATAGGGTGCTTATTTTGCACTTCGGCATTTACCCCATACTGCAATTTTGCTGGGGCAAATGCAACCCATGTTATCATTTCTACAAATGATCGTGATATAAACGATTTCATAATGAAAACTGTTAAACTGACTCATGTAAAGAAGTTTCAAGATAGAACAGACGTTACTGCCCCACTGCACCTCATGGAAAACTTATTTCTTGGCAATAACCCGCCACTCGTCTGAAGAGCTAATCACTAGTGAGTCAGGATAACGTTAGGAATAAGCAGCTGACTGGCGAGAGCCCGCCTTTTCCGACAGGTAAGGGTTACCAACATAACTGGGTACACATTGAGAAGGTTTCTGAGGCAATGCGCTCAAATGGCGCCATTTTCAAAACCATTTCCGCATTTGCCCCATTTCCACATTTACCCCACTCCACCCTACACCCGTACATTGTGCCCGAAAAGTTTCAACTCTCCCAGTTCCTTAGGGTGGAGCATCTTCTCTTTGTTTGCTGTTGGGCCGAGATTTACAAGGATGTAAATCTCAAATCTCTATTCCCGCAATTTCTCGAACATCCTCCTCAGTGGATCGCTCTTCGTGGCTCCGGAATGACTTACGGCCAGTTATTGATAGGTACCTACCGACCTCATTGTCTTCTGTTTAATAGCTAACTGCGATATCTAGAGTTACCTACCGATTCCGCTGATTATCGTACTACAGCTGCCTTCCGCCATTACGTTGGGCTATAAACTAGAATTTAATGGATCCAGAAATAAAAACGTTAAAACTGCGTCATGACTTGAATCCATCGTTCAGTTGTGAGTAGACCTTCGTTCGCAAGTCATTGTTTCTTTCGATTTATAATTTATCCCATCAGAACTAATTAATGCTCGCTGTTAACTCGCTTTTCCGGATTCCTGTTGAACTAGGCGCTTCACCTGAATAGGTAGTTTCCCTTCTACAATGTTTATCAATTGCTGAATTATGACGAAATGGACGTTGTTTCATCTGCCACGATAGCGCCCTACTCACAAGTTGGCTTTGTACTTCGAGGGGATCCAATCATGCTTTACTTTGATAACGTGACTCTTCGTTTTCGAAAAATTAGAGGTCAGTGTTATCTCTTTATTTCGCTAGTTAGTAATGTGGGTGGAGACTAAACGCGACAAAGTTGTGGACACCTAAATGATAACTGAGTTCACGAAAACGTGGACGCTTCCACACTTAGACTTATATTATTAGACGTTTGTGTAAAAATTATTAATTTTATTATTGAGCACTACCGCTGTTGGATTCCAAAATATGATTCCGCGATCTTGTTGATGATTGACGGGCACCAATACGATTAAGAAATCGCTCCATGTTGATGGTTTTTCAATTTAAAACGTGTACCTACCGTAGCTCCATTGGATCCTCATAAAATCTATGTTCATTGTTTTTGGGTCCACCCTAAAACTATCTTTCAAATCAAATCAAATCAATGCGTTTTTATTTGTAAGGAGCCTTCGCAGGCAATACAAACGTCAGGTATTATGGTATTAAATTAAACGTATGGTATTAGCAATAAAACTAAATAAAAAATTTGAAAAATACAAAGATAGAAAAATAGAGAGATAATCTAGGTCAACATTTGAATTTTTGGTATAATAAGATCAACTATCATTGATAGTTAATGTCGAAAAACTGTTCCACTTTATACAGTTCTCTATCAACTAAAGATCGTTTCACGACCGTCTTGAATTGCTCAAAGGGCAGCTCTCTCGTCGCTGGATTCAGGTGATTGAAGAGACGACATCCAATTTGGTATGGGCTCGTACTAAGCGATGAAGTCAACCTGGCTTGAGAAGGACAGAGATTGGTTCGGTTCCTTGTATAATATTGGTGCTTATCCAAACCTCTGCGCAGGATATTTAAGTTATTTTTCGCAAATATGAGGCACTGGAAAACGTACAGGCTAGGGAGCGTCAGGATTCCGAGCTCGCGAAAATGCCCCTTACAGCTCTCGCTCCAACCCAGCTTTCGCATAGTACGTACAGCTTTTTTTTGGATTTTGAATATGCCGTTAGCGTGACAAGAGTTTCCCCATAAGACCACACAGTACATTAATCGACTGGCAAAACAAGCATGATATACCATGAGCAAAAGCTCAGACGAAACAGAATGAACAAGTCGTCGAAGCAGAAAGTTGCAGCTGGCCAGCTTAGAAAACAGCATCTCTGTGTGGCTTTGCCAGGATAGTCGGTTATCGACCAATAATCCCAGAACGCTTACCGAATTTTCGAGACGACCATTTAATTTGAACTTTAGGTATTGGGTTTTTTCAGCATTCATGAGGAGAGCATTAGCCGAGCACCACTCACTGACAATTGATTCAGAGCGTACTAAACTATTCTGGAGTGTCTCATTAGTCGAACCAGCAGAAACCAACGAAATGTCATCGGCAAACAAAACCATGCGACCACGATCTAGTGGCTGGTAAGCGAGATCGTTCATGAACAAAATGAACAGACAGGGTCCCAGAACTGAACCTTGCTTTATTCCACATGGTATTGCCACTTTCTCCGAACTCATACCATTAAAAGATACCACCTGGACCCAGCCTCTTAAATAGCTCTCAAAGAATCCGATCGTCGCCTGAGTGTGAAAGTATGAGAGAAATGTGAGAATAATCGGGTAATTAGATCGTAACAAGATTGAAAGAATTGATGTTACAGTAAAATCGCGCACGCGCTGCTGTTTATCCATCATTGATGAGGCCCTAACCCTCATCTACCATGAAAATGTTGTGGCGAGGCAGTTATGTACTAGAATGGGTGATATATACAGAAGGCGATGGTTGTTATGTGTGTCCATATTAATTTCTATTAGTTTTACTATGAATTATTCGTGTCAAGTTAAAGTAAATTAAATTATGTTGAATGTAGACGCAAGAACTGGAAAATAGCAAGTGAATGTATTTTGAGCAAACAAACCAACAGGCGAGGGAATTTAGAACAGGTAAATAATAATTTGGAATTTTGAGGAACCGAAATATTAACATTAATGACGCCACATTGTCATAAAAGTCGGATTATGATTTCCTTTAGCTATGAATGGGGCGAGGAATCGACTACTAACAGACGGACACGTAATCAAAGTCATTCTGAAAACTCGGAAGCGCAAAATGCGAGTTTTCAGAATAACTTTGGTGGACATTTTTATTTTGAAATTCCCAAAATTGTTTGACCTTTCTCTCGAGTAAGAAGCTTGCTTAACTCCAAAGTGAAGAGGCAAAACTTGGGATTTGTGACATATTTCAGATAAAATGTCTAAACTCTATTATCTAAGGTTTAAAACTTAAATGTTCAAAAATATAAATAATCCTAACTTCGATGAAAATAAACGTCTAAATCACACCTACAGCATTAGTTCATATTTCCTCCGCTAGGGATAGTGAAGCATTTTGCTTCCGAGTCTACCAAGGTAGTGGAAGCTTTGTTTTCACTTTTCAAGGATGAAAAAAAGTTCTCCAAAATCAAAATTTTCACTCGCGTTTTGCGTTTTAGACCTTCCTGAACAATTTTGGTTCCGTGTCTGTCTGTCTGTGTGTCTGTCATGAATTCCTTGTAACGCGCATAACTATACGAAGTTATTGTCCGATTTCTATGAAATTTTCAGGGATTGTGCGGGTTGGTGTGTAGACGGTCCTCTATGAAAATCATCAATCTCGGACTGATTGAAGCGACTGCGCATGCGCAAACGTGAATTCCTTGTAACGGCCATAACTTCTACATTTTGTACCCGATTTCGATGACATTTTTAGGGATTACGCGGATTAGGTTGTAGATGGTCCCCAAAGAAAATCAAGGCCTTAAAATTTACAGAAGCCTCTGCGCATGCGCATACGTAAAATCCTTGTAACAGCCATAACATTTACATTTTTCATCCGAATTTGATGAAATTTTCTAGGATTGTCCAGATTAGCGTGTAGATGGTCCCCTATGAGGGTAGTGCGAAGTGCCTACTTAGAGAAGGATGTTCGAGATTAACTACTATGCATCGGATCATCTATACAGGGTGTCACCCTTTCGGGCGCACCACCGGGCAGGGTTCGTCGATTCTACTGCTAATTTGCAACAAAAAATGTATCATCGCAATTTAGTTTTAGAGGCTTCGTTTTTGAGTTTTTCACTTTTAAGATTTTTTTCGTGTTTTCGACCTTACATCACTAAAACGGCTATAACTCCCTTAATTGATGAAGTAAATTAAAATTTGATTATGTCATTGGAAAGAGCTTCAAATTTTCTATCTCCCTGATGGGGTTGTAGAAAATTTCAAATGAAACGAACGGGTGTAAAATAAGCTAAAAGTTAAAAATTGGTAAAGTTTCGAAAATTTTCACTTTTTTCAAAGTTTGATTCTCGAAACGTCGTGAACGGAAATATCCGTGCTGTAAGCCTAAAAGTTGCATGTGAATCCCAGCTTTCTAACGGTGTAGTATTTTTTTTTAAACACCTCTTATTCAGTTAGAAAATGACGTTTTTAGGGTAGAAATCGTTCATTTTCGGGTGTAACTCGGCGTTTTTCACCAGGAATGCTTTCCAACTTATTTAATCATTTGACATGAAATTTTACGTAGTTTACGACGCTGAATCGAATCTTAACACTTTCCGATCTCCTCGACAAACAAATAGTACTTTTCAAGCCTTTTCCTTTGGGCGAAGGGCTCAATCTCGTTGTTCGTTTTATCCGAGATCGGAAAGTGTAACCATTCGATTCAGCGTCAAAAAGTACGTAAAATTTCATGTCAAATGATTTATTAAGTTGGGAAGCATTTCTGGTAAAAAACGCCGATTTACACCCGAAAATGAACGTTTTCTGCCCTAAAAACGTCATTTTCTAACTGAATAAGAGGTGTTTTAAAAAGCTGGGATTCATATGCAACTTTTAGGCTTACAGCATTGATATTTCCGTTCACGACGTTTCGAGAATCAAACTTTGAAAAAAGTGAAAATTTTCGAAACTTTACCAATTTTTTACTTTTAGCTTATTTTACACCCGTTCGTTTCATTTGAAATTTTTTACAACCCCATTAGGGAAATAGGAAATTTGACGCTCTTTCCAATGACATAATCAAATTTTAATTTACTTCATTAATTAAGGGAGTTATAGCCGTTTTAGTGATGTAAGGTCGAAAACACGAAAAAAATCTTAAAAGTGAAATAACTCAAAAACGAAGCCTCTAAAACAAATTTGCTAGGAGACATTTTTTGTTGCAAATTAGTAGTAGAATCGAACCCTACGCCCGTAAGGGTGACACCCTGTATAGTCGGGTTATGGATACGAGGAAGCTATGTGCCACACCCACTTGGCAGACTTTTTCCTTGAATCAGCTGCATCACATTATCTCAAGCTTTATCAAAATAGGTAACTGAGCTTATCTCATCTGATTTAAAGGATAAACGCTTTATTATCGTAAAAATTAAAGTTCAGGATAAAAGTAGGATTTAAAAGCGGAATTGTTCAAGTCTAGAGTCTGATGGGGAGGTTCAAAAGTTGATTTTAGGGATATCAAACTGATTCTGTTATTGAGAATCCTTTCATTTTTGCACCTTATAGGGTCAGCCCTGTACAGTACCTACCTAGTATGTACCTGTATGTACTTTTCCCGACCAATGAGATTCAAGTGCATTTTCACTTGTGACTCCATAGGCTTTCTCTGAAGTAGGTACCTTCAGTACCAACATGTTGCTAGTTAGCTACCTAAATTTTGGTGATTACCTATTCAATTTGTTGCAGATACTCAACTGGACTCGTGTACGTTGCACATAAAAGGCATGTCGTCACCAGCTTGTGCTGCTGCGGTGGAAAAACATATCCTCATGCTCGAAGGTAGCCATATTTACTGTAGAATATGAGAATCATAGAGTGCGGGGTGTTAGTGGACACTTATTTCAGTCATATTGGAAGGCTTCCATGATCTGTTTAAAAAAAATGAACTATCTTTGTATCCTAGTACTATTAGTAGGATCTCTAGGACCAAAAAACGGCCGACTTTGATTTTTAAATGATTAACTTACAATTCAACGTTTTTTGAATGAACCTTTTGGTAGATTTACTCTCATAGGATTCTGTAGACACCTGCTTAATTGCGTAACAGGGTAGTATAATTCTCCAATATTATCACCTACTAATTTGCCAGACAGCGCATTAATAGTAGTTACCATTCCATGTGCTCAAACTAATAAAATCAGAATACAAATGGTGGAAAGAACTGCTATAACCAAAAACTAAGGAAGAATGGACTTCTTTCCCTTTACCCCAGGTATCATTTTAAGAATAATGTGTAAAATCGTCACGGATTTTGATGAAATTTGGTGAGCGAATTCAGCTTATCCGCAATTTTCCGTGACAACCTCGCGTTCCGCACATCCGTTCCACGCTTTTGTATCAATTTTCGAATGGCTAACCCAAGGCTACAGCAAATTCCATGCTTTAAAAAAAACTTTTTTTGCGATACCTCTCTTGAAGTCAATTTTGCTGATACTCTGAGAATTCTACTGGCGATTGAATGAGGAATTTCACCGAATTCTGTTTGCATTTTTCCTGAATAGTTAATGGTGTGGGATGAAAATCGGGTTGATTTTTGAAAATGAGTCTCCTGTTATTTTTGGGAGACAATCAAAATTGATGATTTCAAAAAATAACCGGGAAAACGAACCTCTTCAACGTGAAGTGGGAACGCTCGCTGATTGGCTGTTCGGATCGCCATCTCCTCCCAGTGTTGCCCGTTGGGACGACGAAATCGTGTTTTCTAAGAGGAAAGTTATCAAACAAAAACAGGGGAAACCTAATTTTTTAAAATAAAATTTGCTTTTTATATTTGCTTATATTTTATATTTATATTTGCTTTTTATATATTTTTTTCTTTAGTTTTTCGATTTCGATCTTTACTGGTTTTGTGAAATGTTTCATATGAGGACTATAGATTTCACGATCTTAGCGCTTCAAGCGGCCGTAAATGAACTATTCCAGGATGACGTCATCCTCCCGGGTTTTTTAAACGTTCATATTTTCTACACTGTTTCGTTTATTCGTAAATTAGGAAGTACGGGCTGAAAGTTTGCCTTAGGGGGTTTTTCGAGGTGCTGAATCCGATTTTGGGGTCAAAAATAGGAAATTCCGACATGGTGAAATTCCTCATTGCTATGCCATTTAATCAGCAACAATTCTGGAATCATCTTCTAGCCACCCCCCTATTTGGACCACAATCAGGAAATTACATCGTGGGAAATCGATGTTTTATGAAATTCAAGTTTATTATGTTTGGAGGCTCACCACTCCTTAAAATTTCATCAAAATCGTATCATTTTGAAGTATAGTTTTGTCCGAAACAAGGAATTCGATGTTTTCGGATTTTCCTAGAACTCCACTGTTTCCACTGATCCACTTGCAATGAAATTTATATTTATATTTTTTAAATCAGTTTCAGTAAAAATGTTTATTTTCCATGTTTGTGTCCAATTTTGTTTGACCTGCTGCATGAATTAAACGATTTCCCCTATTCAATAGCGAAGAAGAAAATTTTGAGAAGTTCATAATAACCTATTCTTGTTGAAGGTGTCGAAAGCGTTATTCTGCATCTTCTGGCGGCGAAAGCAGAAATATGTTTTGATCCCAAACTCACGCAACCATCCCGAATTTCCTACGCCATCACAGATTTAGGATTTCCATCAGAGATCATGGATGATACGAATTCCGGGCGTGTTAGAGTGCAGGTAAACATTACCAATGTCATTATTATGATTAAGCGATCCTCTTCATTTAATGTTATTTCTTTAAGGATATTGAGGTGTTTGATGAGACGTAATGGGGGGTGCGCCTTGATTTTTTTTAGATTTTTAATCGAAAGTAGACAACATCCTGAGAGTTTTGGCACCAACTGTGACCTTCTAGCGCCAGTAGATCTGTTTCTACGATTTTTCAAAGTTTCGACCGTTTATGACGTCACGCGCCCCTCTCGCCTGGGCGGGACCCCCCAGCCCACTGTGACGTCATAAACGGTCGAAACTTTAAAAATTCATAGGAAAAGATTTACACACGCTAGAAGGTCGCGGTTGGTACCAAAATTCTCAGAATGAGGTCTACCTTAGATTAAAAATAACAATAAACAGTTTTTCCTACCCAGGCGCACACCCCATTATGAGCATGGAGTAACGGCACCGAATTCCTGTTCGAGTTGTGTCGTTTGGCCGCTTTGCCCTTAGTCCAAAAAAACAATCGATTCTGCTTCTTAGTCTACCAAGGTAGCGGAAGCTTTGTTTTCACTTTTCAAGATTGAAAAAAAGTTCTCCAAAATCTGAATTTCCACTCGCATTTTACGTTTTAGACCTTCCTGAACATCTTTGGTTCCGTGTCTGTCTGTCTGTGTGTCTGTCTGTCATGAAATCCTCGTAACGGGCATAACTATATGTAGTTATTGTCTGATTTCGATGAAATTTTCTGGGATTGTGCGGGTTTGGTGTGTAGATGGTCCCCTATGAAAATCATTACCCCCGGACTGATAGTAGTCGCTGCGCATGCGCGAACTTTAATTCCTTGTAACAGCCATAACTTCCACATTTTCTATCCGATTTCGATGACATTTTCAGGGATTATGCGGATTAGATTGTAGATAATCCGCAATGAAAATCAAGGCCTTAAAATTGACGGTAGCCTCTGCGCGTGCGCAAACGTAAAATCATTGTAGCAGCCATAACACTTACATTTTTCATCCAAATTTGATGACATTTTCTAGAATTGGCGTTTAGATGGTCCCCTATGAAAATCATCTCCCCCAGACTAATAGTAGTTGCTGCGCATGCGCAAACGTGAGTTCCTTGTAACAGCCATAACTTCTACAATTTCCATCATATTTCGGCGAAATTTCTCAGGATCGTTCAGATTAGCGTGTCTACATTTTTCTACATTAAAAAATAATGTTTGCCTATTTTTCAATTTTTTTCTATTCGATCGGCTTGGACAAAATTTACAGCAGACATACTTGCAGATGTGAAGAACATTGCCTTAAAATATCAAATAATTTAGTTAGGCCCACTTTCACCAAACATTCAAAACGAGTTTAAACCAAACGAGGCGAGAGATAAACGACGTTCAGTAAAAATCGTCTTTCACCAGAGCGATTTACGAGTTTAAACTCCATCTCGGGGGGTTCAAGTTTAAACGGTCGAAAATCGGCCGAATAAACTAGGAAACCTCGTTTAACTACCAATTCAATATGGCCGCGCAATGATTTGTGATTGTTTTCGAAATGAAATTGCGAATTATTTTTGCATTTCGAATTATTTTTGACTCTTCTGACGATGACGACGACGTCCGAGTCGAATCCTGGATCGGATTCCACATTCCGAGATTATGTACGTTACTGAATTTCCGCCTTTCCAAGCCCCGAGTCGTCCAAGTGCTCGACTAGATTGACACTAGCCTCGAGTTCCCGTCATACAAATAAGTTCAACACGTTAATTTAAAATGAATAATGGTTTTTTCAATAACATAATAGTGCAACCTACATTCCTTGGTTGTTTCTATTCGGACCAATTATAGCCCAGGCGAATTAGACCAAAAATGGGCAAATAGGAGAAATAATTCATAGTAAAGAAATTTCTTCACCAGCGTCTTCCTTTACACTTGGTTAATCATACCTCAAAAGTCCCCTATGGTGGGGGGTGAGCTCGAGGAGTGGGGGTAAATTTTCTCCTATTTTTTCGACTTTTTTTCAGTTTTTTGCCTATAACTCTAAAAATAAGCGTTCTAGCGGATTTTTTACTATTACCAGAATTAAAGTACATAAAATTTCCTACAATTTGCGCCTCTGACTTAAGTCTCTACGATTACGCCTCCCGCCGCTAGAGCGCGTTGAAAAGTAGGTATCATTTTAAAAAATCAGCAAAAAGGTCTTTTTATGCTCTTTTTACTCGGAAATTTTCAGGAATTGTGCGGGTTGGCGTTTAGATGGTCCCCTATGAAAATCATTGCCCCCAGCCTGATCGTAGCCACTGCGCATGCGCAAACTTGTATTTCCTTGTTACTGCCATAACTTCTATATTTCCCATCTGATTTCGATGAAATTTTCAGGAATTATGCTAGTTGGGGTGGAGATGGTCCCCTATGAAAATCATTGTCCCCAGTCGATCGTAGCCACTGCACATGCGCAAACTTGTATTTCCTTGTCACTGCCATGACTTCTACATTTCCCACCTGATTTCGATGAAATTTTCAGGAATTATGCAATTCGGGGCGGAGATGGTCCCCTATGAAAATCATGGCCTCCTAATTGAAAACACTTACTGTCTTAACTCCCTACGATTACGTGTTACACCGCTAGCGCGCTTTGAAAAGTAGGTGTCATTTAAAAAAATCTTTTGCAAAAAGATCTTTTGATGTTCTTTTTACTCAGGGATCAGTCTTATTAAGTCTGATGACATCTTGTAATACATGACTTGTTTTCCGAACATCAGTAATGCTCTGACAATGACTTAAGAAGGTTTCATGTGGGTATTTTTTTCACTTACATCCTGAAAAGTGTATCAATATCACATATTTTCAGCACCCTTACCTACAGTTAGTGAACTATAGGCTCCAAAAATGGAAAGAAGAAAATAAGAGACCAAATAAAATGATCTGTATTAAACAGAGTATAAGACTATTCACAGAAGTAGTATAGTATTCGAGTAGTAGTAGTGTATTCACAGAAGGTGCGTGTAGTAACAAAAGGTGTGGGAGTGGGAATCGGCCATCGATCTTTACAGGTGTCTGCTCTGCATCCGTAAAGAGTCTCCATCCACAGTCAAACTGAAAATTCAAAATCGGATCACAGTGAAGTAAGTGCCTGTAATCTTATATTGATACATAGATGAGTTCATGCAGACGATTAGGATCAAATTTACATAGTGGTCTTATGGTTCCATGTATGTTTCCTCATCTTCTTCAGATGAATTGTCGTCGGCAAGTGGGGGGTTATTTGTGTAGGAACCTGAACAGTTGGAGCAGAGTGTTGAGCAGTAGATCCCAGCTCTGCGGCATCCACATCAACCACTACCGCAGCTTTTGGTGCAGCTGCAGAATATGTTGTGCAGAATTTCAGGATAGCATTTTATTTATCCACGCATTTGGTGGCCGTGACACCACGTCAGCAATTTTCGGTAAAGGGAAGCTCCAGATCTCCCCTCCTTACCACCTACCAGAGGATCATGCCCGGCAGCGTTCACATTGAGTCTACTTCCAAGTTCAAGAATGACTGGGCAACAAGTTGGAAGCAACAAATTGGGGTTGGAGTAGGGGAGACGATGGCTTCCTTAAACCAATTCCAACTTTGGATCCACCAGCCACGCCTGAAATTCTGCACAACATATTTTGCAGCTGCACCAAAAGCTGCGGTAGTGGTTGATGTGGATGCCGCAGAGCTGGTATCTACTGCTCAACACTCTGCTCCAACCCCCCACTTGCCGACGGCAATTCAATGAAGAAAATGAGGAAACATACATGGAACCATAAGACCACTATGTAAATTTGATCCTAATCGTCTGCATGAACTCATCTATGTATCAATATAAGATTACAGGCACTTACTTCACTGTGATCCGATTTTGAATTTTCAGTTTGACTGTGGATGGAGACTCTACGGATGCAGAGCAGACACCTGTAAAGATCGATGGCCGATTCCCACTCCCACACCTTTTGTTACTACACGAACCTTCTGTGAATACACTACTACTACTTGAATACTATACTACTTCTGTGTATAGTCTTATACTCTGTTTAATACAGATCATTTTATTTGGTCTCTTATTTTCTTCTTTCCATTTTTGGAGCCTGTAGTTCACTAACTGTAGGTAAGGGTGCTGAAAATATGTGATATTGATACACTTTTCAGGATGTAAGTGAAAAAAATACCCACATGAAACCTTCTTAAGTCATTGTCAGAGCATTACTGATGTTCGGAAAACAAGTCATGTATTACAAGATGTCATCAGGCTTAATAAGACTGATCCCTGAGTAAAAAGAACATCAAAAGATCTTTTTGCAAAAGATTTTTTAAAATGACACCTACTTTTCAACGCGCGCTAGCGGTGTAACGCGTAATCGTAGGGAGTTAAGACAGTAAGTGTTTTCAATTAGGAGGCCATGATTTTCATAGGGGACCATCTCCGCCCCGAATTGCATAATTCCTGAAAATTTCATCGAAATCAGATGGGAAATGTAGAAGTTATGGCAGTAACAAGAAAATACAAGTTTGCGCATGCGCAGTGGCTACGATCAGGATGGGGGCAATGATTTTCATAGGGGACCATCTCCACCCCAACTAGCATAATTCCTGAAAATTTCATCGAAATCAGATGGGAAATATAGAAGTTATGGCAGTAACAAGAAAATACAAGTTTGCGCATGCGCAGTGGCTACGATCTGGATGGGGGCAATGATTTTCATAGGGGACCATCTAAACGCCAACCCGCACAATTCCTGAAAATTTCCGAGTAAAAAGAGCATAAAAAGACCTTTTTGCTGATTTTTTAAAATGATACCTACTTTTCAACGCGCTCTAGCGGCGGAAGGCGTAATCGTAGAGACTTAAGTCAGAGGAGCAAATTGTAGGAAATTTTATGTACTTTAATTCTGGTAATAGTAAAAAATCCGCTAGAACGCTTACTTTTGGAGTTATAGGCAAAAAACTGAAAAAAAGTCGAAAAAATAGGAGAAAATTTACCCCCACTCCTCGAGCTCACCCCCCACCATAGGGGACTTTTGAGGTATGATTAACCAAGTGTAAAGGAAGACGCTGGTGAAGAAATTTCTTTACTATGAATTATTTCTCCTATTTTCTCTAATTCGCCTGGGCTATTATACAAATTGACCATCATAAAAGACCAGTTCGACCAAAATAAATTTTTATTGAGGTGAAATCGGGGGCCCTAATCTTCGAGTTTACATCCATCGGTAATCATTCAAATTATCGAATTAAATTCCTACCGTTCAGAACAAGGCGGCGGCCACTGTGTTTCACTAGGATACATCAAAGAAGGTACTTGAGTCTGGAGAAATACTGGAGTTATTGCGCTCGTTGTGGCTCAAAGTGATGATGTGTAATAACTCAATAGGTAGGTGATGAAAATATTCAGCAAAATAAAACGAAGGGACCCGGAAAACTCGAAACAAACCGCAGGAATCAGCAAATAATAAAAACAAAGAATAATTAATTCGAAAAATAATTAATAATAATAATTAAAAATAATTATTAATAATTAATTAATAATAATTCGAAAAACTGACACTGATAAAGATAAACAAGGCGGCAATCTGCTGATATCAAGCGCGGGGGTGGTTGTTGTTCAACGTTTCTATTGCCCAAATACGTCATAATGTCCAACTTTCATTCGTTTCGCTCAACATTTCAAGTTTAGACAAACTCGATTGTCTTAAACAACGTTTAACGATGATTTGGGTTGGTGAAAGACGCTCGCCATCTTGCCGGGTTTATTCCTTCAGATTAACTATTAACGCGTTTAGCTAAGCAAGTTTAGAACAACTTTTGGTGAAAGTGGGCCTTAGTCATCGATTGTTTCAACCTCGTAATAGGGTGTCTCTTCCACGATAGACCTCTTTAGGTCGCAGTGGAAGCAGTCTGTCATTCACTTCCCCATTAATAAAAGAAAATACAAATCTTGAAATACAACATAAGAAATTTAAGACCTTCAGAAAATTTTAAGAGAAGGGGGAAACATTATAATATCGCTACTATCTATTTTCCAGATTAGTGGGATGACTTGCGGCGCGTGCGTAAACAAAATTGAGAGGTCAATGTTGAAAAAGAAAGGAGTGAAAACTGCCAGTGTGGCACTCACCACTCAAAAAGGCATTTTCACCTTCGACCAGTCTGTAACGGATTCAGAGACCATCATTAAACAACTTATCGACCTCGGGTATCCAACTGTGCCTATAGAAGATGGACAGATTGCACCTAAAAATGCGTTGGATCATTCGTAAGTAGTTGAATTTATATCAGTTTATTTTGATTATACCTTTATCCTGTACTCCTGCTGTAGTCATTTTCTTGGTTGTTGTGGAGAGGAATATAGGCTATATAGGCTATATATAGAGCGAATATAGACTTGAGAAAGGGGCCATAGTTTGCCCCGAAAGCGCTAGCCAAATAAATGTTGAAAAGAGTATATTGACGTCCTCTGCTTCCTCTCCACAACAACCAAGGAGACCTTTATGCATTCAGTTCACATGTCTGGCTTATCATGTCAACTCTGGACGATTAGCTGCTCATCTTTTCAAAATACACAATAATAACAATGAGAATCAGAAGTGGCAATACAAAAACAGCAGAAGTGCAAAGTGGAAAATTACTGCGGATTTGTGTGCTGACCATGTAACGAGTTTTGTTTTCTAATATATTTATCCATGCATCAAATTAAATGTCATGTACTCCTGCTCAATCTCTCTTCACGCTAACGTCACTCCAACATTCATCAATCTTACTTTTGCTTCTTTCAAGCTAAAATGTAATTATCTAGAAAGTGATCAACTTGACGTTTCTTAATGAGGAATTTCACCGAATTCAATTTGTTGAATTTTTCCTGAATAGTTAATGGTGTGGGATAGATGAAAATCGGGTTGATTTCGGAAAACAAGTCTCCTGTTATTTTCGGGAGACAATCAAAATTTATGATTTCAAAAAATAACCGGGAAAACGGACCTCTTCAATGTGAAGCGGAAACGCTCGCTGATTGGCTGTTTGGATCGCCGTCTCCTCCCAGTGTTGCCCGATGGTACGACGAAATCGTGTTATCTTAGAGGAAAGTTATCAAACAAAATCAGGGAATCCTGATTTTCCCCGTCTTGCTTTTTCTATTTTTTTCTTCAGTTTTTCGATTTCGATCTTTACTGGTTTTGTGAAATGTGTCATATGAGGACTATAGATTTCACGATCTCAGCGCTTCAAGCGGCCATAAATGAACTACTCCAGGAAGACGTCATCCTCCCAGGTTTTTTAAACGTTCATATTTTCTACACTGTTTCGTTTATTCGTAAATTAGGAAGTACGGGCTGAAAGTTTGCCGTAGGGTGTTTTTCGAGGTGCTGAATCCGATTTTGGGGTCAAAAATAGGAAATTCCGACATGGTGAGATTCCTCATTGTCTTTCCCCACCCAACGCAACACTTTTGATCAGCATTGTTTTATGCCCTTACCATCATCGTTATTCGATTTAGTGTTTCCTGTAACGTTTATACCATGGATGCTGGGTGGATGAAATCGGTAATAGCACTTACCATCTTCGTTTGCACATCACCAAATTTTGCTATCAACAAAGTAAATAGCTCAATATCACGGGAGTACTGGAAAAGAGAAATCACCGATCGAGCTAGTTGGTGAATTACCTTTACGCCGTAAAGTTTAGACAAGGGCGTCGAAGACCCCGTAAAGTTTACGGGGTCTTCGACGCCCTTGTCTAAACCATCTGCTATTCAGTAACTATTATCAGATATCGGTGAAAAAGGCCTGCTTCCAGGAGGTTCTTCGTTGAAATTTGTCTCTAGTTGCTTGCGTCCTCATCCAAATTTTACGTTAGTACTTTAGTATTGAACAACAATTTTTAGTAATATAATTTACTTTATTCATAGTTTACTTGGTTTATAATTGAGAAAACGTGGAATTTTCATATCGTGGATCATAATTATATCCTTGGGGTGGTGGTGATTGGAAACTCATTTATGCCCAGGAGGGATACCACAAGTATTGATCATACAGGATAGTATAATTATTACAATAGCAATTAATGATGAGAGAGAGAGAGAGAGAGCTCTTTATTGTTTTTCATACCATTGGTATATAACAAACGTCAGATTGAAAATAAAAATAAAAACACAGCGGAGATGGACCAAGGCCTTTAACAGATCATGTCTCACAACAATACTCATTAAATCTCAACAATGCAAAACAAAATACAATCACAGCCCAAAAATCGAAATCCCAGGCTTCTATCACTGCCAAGGAACAAATTACAGAATAATTAAAACCCCATCATAACAAGAAGAATGTAAATAATTAAAATTGTAGGTACAAAGTCAGGCACATAAATGAGCTTACTACTTTCAATTTTCCTCTCAATTATGACGACAAAGAAAACTAAGTGACTTTGAGATTCAACAAAACTGTGTTAAAAGTGAAACTGGAGGAAATCATCAGTTGAATAAAATGCATGATTCTTCAAAAAATGTGTAATTTGCTTCTTGAAATTGTTCATGTCTAATTTCTTGTAGTTAATCGGCAGTTTATTGTACAATTTTATGGTCCAATAGTTACTGGAATTTTGGCATCTTTTCAGTCTATTGAATATTAAAATCAACTTATCGCATCCTCTAGTTTGATAATCGTGGACGTCGCTACCCTTCTTCCAATCCGCACTGTTTTTATGTGCCAGAACTAAGCATTCTTTAATAAAAACAGAAGGTAATGTGAGTATACCTAATGTTATAAAACAATCACGACAGTCCTGGCGATAACCTCTTTGAGCCGAAATTCGAACTGCGTTTCTCTGAATGCCAAAGATTTTGCCAGCAGATGAGCAGTGTCCCCAGGACACAATGGAATAGGTCATCAGAGAGTGGAAACAGCCATAGTATCCATGACGGAGCACCTCCGGAGAAACCTGAGAAGACAGGCTACGCAGCAAATAAATTACTTTGCGCAATTGACCAGCCAACTGATCGCAATGAGCAGCCCAGGTCAATGAAGGGTCAATCACAACTCCCAGAAACTTAACCGGCTCAGACTCTAGGGCATCAGACATGACAGTTCGAGGCTTTCTAAGAGTGACATCAATGATTTTGGTCTTTTCACTGTTTAGGCATAATTTGTTTGACTCTATCCACTCAGCTGTTGATTGTTTAGCCACTTCATTAAGAGTAACCTCCTCAAAAGTGTACCCAGATGTAAGAGCTGTCGTGTCATCCGCATATCGTACGAAACGGGTATTTGACACCTCTTTTCCCAGATCATTTACATAAATCATGAATAACAAGGGCCCCAAAATGGACCCTTGAGGCACTCCCATTTTGATCTCCGCTGGACGAGAAAGTCCTTTGTTCCATCTAACTGTCTGTTCCCTGTTTGAAAGGTAAGACCTCATCAGGGTAAGTGCTTCGGGTTCAAAGCCATAAATCTCAAGCTTCTTGATGAGCGAATATAAGAATATAATATAATATAGTAGTAGGTAACAGTATAGTAAGTTCTCTTGCCGATGGTTGCTATCACTACTACGTAGAGAAAGTACACTATTCGGAAAAACTGAATGCATAACTGATAGGGAAACTTGATTAGCCCACACATCTTTAGTTCAGGTAACTGAACGATTGTGTATTCACTTCTTTGCACCGTCTCCAAAACTGAGCGTTTGTTGGGTATTAGAAATTCTGAGAACACAGAGGGAGTATTATTCTGTGGAAGAGGTTCTTCAATCTAGAACTAGCTAACTGGGTATGTTTTGTTGTTGACCCTTCTGCTGTTTTTGTTTGACGATTGCTCTATCATTATTGTAATCTGAGCTACGGCAGTAGAGATGATTATTATTATAGTTTAAATTATCGATGTTGCCAATTGCAGGGAGGAAATATTGAAATGGAAAAGATCGTTCCTAATTTCCATAATCTTCGGCGGGCCCTGCATGATTGCCATGCTCGTCTTCATGTATCTTATGTCATTCCACGAGTCGTATCACGAAGATATGAAGAAGTACGACCTCGTCAAAGGATTATCTTTGGAAAACTTTGTGATGTTTCTTCTATCTACCCCTGTACAGGTAAGTAGTATCATTTTCAGTTATAACTACTTGAGTCCTAAAATTTGAATCTACTTACCTTTGTAAATTTTATTTTTTTGTTTGCTTCAAGTTCAGTCTATTTTTGTTGGTAGAATGTTATTTATTATATTGGTTGAGGAGTAAGGAATACAGTCGGTATGTTAGAAAACTCTAGGTACACCATTTGATTTGGTAGTATTTGAATAGAAATTGGGATTGTATTGATAATAGGAGTAGCAGGGTATTTTGGAAATTATATCGAAATACCTTATTGCATAAACCTGTCCCCAGACCGTGACAGACTTCTGGCCCCCGAGCAACCAATTGATCCTGTGAGATCCGCCATGCTGGGCGTTAGTGTTTTCGAGAGAAATGTGTGTGTGCTAGGTCCTCCATATGACTGTAGCCCTGGTTTAATGAAGGTGCATCCAATCGAGAAGGTTAACAATCTTCACCAGATTGATGTCTTGAAATATTATCACAGCTGAGTAAATGTTAGGGGTGTGTTGGTCCAGGCATTACCCTGGAATGGATTCAACTGTTATACTGACAAAGATTTAATCCTTACATATTGTTGGTCCAGTTCCGTTACCATTACTGCTACCCAGTCCAGAAGATCCCTTCCCGTTCGAGAGCCACAGAGCTGGTCCATGATACAATATCTTCTCGGTTTGTGGAATTGGTTAGGACGCCTCCTGATTCGCGGAACTGGACTGGCAAGAGCACGGCTCAAATTTAAGGTTTGTTTGGACAGTCAGTCCAGAACCAGTTCGGGATCGAACTAGTCCGAGACAAAACTGACTGGGGAGGGGATGAGAACCGTTCGGAACTCCCTAGCTGTCCATACGCGTTTAGAACCAATTCAGAACAACAACTGACACCTGCCCGTCATGTCCTTCGTCGCGACAGCTAAAATGAAAGAAGAACAAGTCAACAAACTTAACCCGCACTTGCAACCCCAAAAATCTGGTGCAAATTGCACTTTTTCAAACATTTCAACCATAACTTTCGAACTCTAATTCCGATTGTATAATGCTCAGTCGCATTTTAAAGTAGATTGAATTTTCTACCGTTTACGACCAACTTGAGCTCTGCAGGTTGAATAATAATGAAGATGCAGCAATTCAAAAATTAGTAATTTTTTCAAAAAGCAAAATTTTTATGTCAAGGTAGTTTTGATCCTTCCATTTGCGTTACTACTAAATTTAAAAAATGTAAAGAGAGAGGTATTTGAAGTAAATCAGCTTCATATAAATACCAGTAGCAATCACAGTTTTCTCAAAAACAAATAAAAACCAAAACATAAAAGAAAAGAAAAATAAGACAAATTAACAAATTTTTTAATATTAATGTATTTTGAAGAAACTATGGAACAATTTCAATGATGGTGCTCATTTTGATGGATATTAGGTGATTTTCTTGTCCGAGAAAATCACAACCTAGCTCTCATCAGACACAACTTTGTTTACACCGAGAAATTGACAAGGCCAAGTGAGAAATCCATGGAGAGGAGGCTAAAAAAGGTAGAGGGGGTTAGTTCCGGACTAGTGGTTCTGAAAAAAATCTCGAACTGTCAGAACCAGTTCGAAACAGTCCTGGACTGGCTGTCCATACACCGAACTAAAAATCCCGAACTGGTTCTGGCACTTTCCATACGCCTCAAAAGGGGCGTGGTCAGTTCCGAACCGTTCAGGACTTCCTGTCCAAACAAACCTTTAAATTACAATCCTTCATGGATATTTCACACAGTTTAAATTATCCTCGCGTGCTTCCCACTCCAGGGAGGTGTACTGGCAAGGGAACTGGACTGGAAAGGTCACTCCGTGGAACTGTTATAAGTTGATACTCGGTTCCATAGTCCTAGTGTCGACACACCTCTAGAAGGTGTATATTTATGTAGAGCACTATCGCCCAGTGGGGTTGGCGGTCGAAAATGAGCTATTGGGTGACCCCTTTGTACTTCAATGCTTTGAATTGTGCTCTAATTTTTAGTTTTCCTTCTTTCTTTTTGCAGTTTATCGGTGGATATCATATGCACAAAGCAGCTTGGCAAGCAATAAGACTGAAGAGCAGCAACATGGATGTTCTGATTTCTCTTACGACAACGATTGCGTACTTCTATTCTGTGATTGTTCTCCTGTTAGCAATAATACTGCGACATGAAAATAGCCCCCAAACCTTCTTCGATACTCCCCCCATGCTTTTCGTCTTTGTGTCTTTGGGAAGGTGGCTCGAAAGCGTTGCAAAAGTAAGTTGATAACGTTAACAACCTAACACTATTTGCACTGGAGTAATCCCTGTACCGATGTTCGATGGAACTTTATTGCTTACTTCAGTTCCTCACAGGAAACTATACAAAATTAACAATCTATTTGTGGGATCTATGAGTGTTTGAGAAAGCGCCTCAAATAGGATTTAAGCGACAATACAAACTGACAGTAGAAAGTAACCAACTATCCGCAGGGACAGTTAACAACACTATGCGAAGGGAGTTCCCTGCCAACCCTTGAGTCTCCTAAAGGTACGATTCCCTGGCGGCTACATGGGCCATTCTGGGCGGCTACATGACAGCCACCTCGGCTCCGACCCGGCTGGTGTGAGCAGTCCAGCCGCGCCGCCTTCGCGGCTAGGGATGCAAACCCGCAATGTTTTTAAATTTTACTGTGATTTATAGAATTTAGCCTGGCGTGTATAAGAATGAATTTGTGAGTCTGAATGACTCACAAGAAGGCCAGTACTAAACCAACGTTTTCGTTTCTCATAAATATATAACCCTCTGAAAAGAGAGACGTTTTTATGCATTAAGAAATGTATTATACCTATTATTTCACACCTTAAGAGTCTACTAAGTGGATGTTGCACATTATCTACTTCATATCCATAACCCGATTGTTGTAGATGATCCGATGCATAATATTTATTCTCAAAAAGCCAATAATTTAAATGTATAGGGAACCAACCAGAGTTTCAACCCCGCAATCCCTGAAAGTACCATCGAAATCGAACGGAAACTATGGGCGTTACGATCGTTTTTTTTTCACCATCTAGTATTCCGAACCCACAATTCCTGAAAATGTCATCGAATTCGGATGGAAAATGTGAGTTCGGACAGTAACTTCATATAGTTTTTCTCGTTACAAGGATTTACGGACGCACAGACCGACTTACAGACAGACACCAGACAGAACCAAAGAAAAAGACAGACACAGGATACAAAATTATTCAGGAAGAAAAGTAAAATGTGAGTGGAAATTTTGATTTGGAGGACTTCTTGCTTCCGAGTCTACCAAGGTAGCGGAAGCTTTGTTTTCACTTTTCAAGGATGAAAAAAAAGTTCTCCAAAATCAAAATTTTCACTCGCGTTTTACGTTTTAGGCCTTTCTGAAAAATTTTGGTTCCATGTCTGTCATGAATTCCCTGTAACGGGCATAACTATACGAAGTTATTGTCCGATTTCTATGAAATTTTCAGGGATTGTGAGGGTTGGTGTGTAGACGGTCCCCTATGAAAATCATCATCCCCGGACTGATAGAAGCGACTGCGCATGCACAAACGTGAATTTCCTTGTAACGGCCATAACTTCTACATTTTCCATCCGATTTCAATGAAATTTTCAGGGATGTTGCAGATTAGTGTTTAGATGGTCCCCTATGAAAGTCATCACCCCGGACTGATAGTACTCGTTGCGCATGCGCGAACGTGAATTCCTTGTAACAGCAATAACTTCCACATTTTCTACCCGATTTCGATGACATTTTCAGGGATGTTACAGATTAGTGTTTAGATGGCCCCCAATGAAAATCAAGGCCTTAAAGTTCACAGTAGCCTCTGCCCATGCGCAAACATAAAATCCTTGTAACTGCCATTCATTTGTCGCCCTCCCGTGTGACGTGAGAATCTCAAATCCTATACAACATACATCAGGCCCCAGTAGCTCAGACGCAGCCTTTTAGACTCCCACCCAAGAGTCCCAGGTTCGACTCCCAGCCTTGCCCAGAAATTTTTTGATCCAATCACTACTCACTTACATTTTTTATCCGAATTTGATGAAATTTTCTAGGATTGTCCAGATTAGCGTGTAGATGGTCCCCTATGAGGTTAGTGAAAGGTACTTAGAGATTGGTGTTTTGAGATTAACTATTATGCATCGAATCATCTATATAATCGGGTTATGGACACGAGGAAGCTATGTGCCACACCCACTTGGCAGACGTTGTATCCTTGAAAAGTGAAAACAATAATACCTCTACCTTGGTAGACTCAGAAGCAATACTCTGCCAAACTGGCACATAGCTTCCTCATCACTGACATGCACAGGAGCTTAAAATTCACATGGGACCATCTAGGTTTTACCCCTCCTCCTCACTCGTTTACTCCTCCTAATTTGATCGAAATCGGATCAAATCTGCAGAAATAGGTAGTTTCTCGAACTCCTGCTCTTCCATATTTTATTAAGTCTTATCTAACCTACAAAACGACGAGGTCAAACTATTTTAACAAATAATAATAAAATCACTCGCGATGAGATTGTGGAAAACCATTTTAATAAAAACGGAGTTGAGTAGAACGTTGTCTATTTCCACGAAAATAATGAGTTACAAGTTAGATCGATTTCGACGGTTAGGTCATCATCAGTAACAAACAATAACTAATAAATCGATCTAACTTGTAACTCATTATTTTCGTGGAAATAGACAACGTTCTACTCAACTCCGTTTTTATTAAACTATTTTAAGTTCAACAGAAAGAACGATCTGAAAAGTTGTTGATAATTTCTCAGTGGATGAGAATATTGTAAAATCCCTCTTCTATTCTTGCCAAAAACATGGGGGAGTGAGGCTTCCTATCCATCAACAATGGTTCCTCCTCTGCCAGTGAATGGACCACAATACTGATCTCGCGAGACACGATCGAAACTGAAAAAAAAACTGCACGCGCCGCGTCTCTTCGAGAAAACGCTGTTCCACATCGCGGCGCGGCCGGCGGCTGACTAGGTACATGACAAAGTCGCAAGCCGCCCGCCGCATACGCGCCAGGGAAATCGTACCTTAAGGAACTTTTCTGAATGTGGCTCTAAGCCTCATGTTCCACATACTCCGTCCAAGAATTTCTGGTTACCTTACTTTTTAGGACGTCCCACAGCAAGACTTGGGCGTCCTTATGCGATCGATCTGGGGTGGAGGAGGACAAATCAACAGAAAAAAAAATAACCAAACAGTAATCCGTTTTAGACCATTCTGAATCCAAATCCGCGAAAAAAACCATAGCTGTATGTCTGTGTGTGTGTGTGTGTGTGTGTGTGTGTGTGTTTGTGTGTGTAACAAAATCTTGTGTACTCTGCACAGGCCTTAGTTCTCAACCGATTTTCGTGGTTCATTTTTTCGTTCGACGCGGAAATACTATCTAGTTGTGCACTACGGCGCCGGAATTTTGGATTATGCTTTTTAAGAAGGGGAAAAGGGGGGTTAATGCGTAAAAAACGTGCGTTAGCGGGCATAATCTTGTAAACTCTGCCCAGGCCTCAATTTCCAACCGATTTGCGTGTCTTTTTTTGTTTGACTCAAATAACTTCCGAGTTGTACTTGATTTTACCAGAATACCAAAATTCGCAAGGGGAGGGGGTGAGTGGGGGGATAATATTCACAAATATCTGATTTTTCAATGTTTCGGTTCCTTTACTGCTTACTAATTGTACCCAACCTTTGAAATTGAGGAAAAATTCTCATTATACCTCCGGATTTGCATGAATTATTCTCTGTACCACCATGGAACTAATAGTGCTGCCACCATGGTGCCATGATGCCATAAACCGCATATTTGGTGGTTTTTTTTTTGTGTTTCACCTTGAATACGGATGTGAACTTCGACGGACTGCCTACCAAAACTAACAGACGAAAGTTCAATGTTACGACGTATTTCCGCTTTGGTGCCAGACTGGCACCATTGGTGGCGGTGGTGGGGGGGGGGGGGGGGGTGAACTCGAATTAGCATGTTTGGTATCGTAGATCATGGATTTTAAAATGCTCTTCAGATTCGAGGCTCCCATGCCGCTAGAAATGTTAAGGTGGATAATGGTGGGGGGTGTCACTATTTCTTGCCTAAAGCAATAAATAAATTACATCGAGTGAAACAGTTTTATCGTTTACCAACTGGTTAAACTGATCTAATGCTTATCAAATGGGACGTCCCCTGGAATGCATGCATTACTAAACAATATGTTTAAATACTTGTTTAAAAGTTAGCAGGTTCCTTTTTGTCAGATAACTGGTATGTGGTTTTTAATTTTCCTGATTTGGTACACTAATTCCCCTCCCCCCATAGAAATGAATCCATTTTTAGTCAAGTATCAATTCACCTTAAAAATTTGATCTGTTTTCCTACGTGTTTTCTCCAAGGATTAAGATTTGTCTCGTAACTTCTAGTTCCTCTATTGTATCTAAATTCTCCGTCATATTTTCAGGGGAAAACGTCCGAGGCTCTTTCGCAGTTACTGTTGTTACGACCGACTGAAGCCACCATCGTCACTCTTGGGCCCAACTACGAAGTATTATCGACAAAAGATGTTCCAGTTGAACATGTTCAGCGTGGCAACTTCCTGAAGGTATTATCCACCATTCAGTATACTTTATTGGTTGTTCTAAGGGAGGTCATCACTTCTTTGACCTGATGGCAATCTGCTACAAACGTCGCAAAGTCTGGTAGGTACACGTCGCATAGGTAAGTCTGGTATACACGTCGCAAACACCATTCATGGCGCTCTTTTGATTGTTCTTTGTCAGTCCTGGGTTCTTCCAATGAATGGGAGACTGACCATACCAAAGCGCATACCGAACTGAACCAGGTGGATTTTCCTATCTAAATGTGCCCTGGGAGTCAGTAGCTTTTGGTTATCACAACTGGCTGAAACAACAGTTGTGAACATGGAAGAAAGAATTTATCCTACTTTGGTCCTTCCTTAGTGGTGAGAAATTTACATAAAAGTGTAATTAATTATGTTGGAAATGAATGCGAGTAGTCGTGCGTTTTAGTCTATTCCCTCGTCTCAGATGTAGACGTCATACGACTAAACTCTTCGAGATAGGTAGTCTATTTTTCGTATTATATTCTAATGTTACCTTTGAATGTCGAAGTTGATTAGCAGTTGGTGTAGGAAACTCATCCTGAATGAAACCAAGTAGCATTAGACCAATTACATCGAGATTGATAGTTTGTCAACCTGTACCTCAGACCTGGCAACAGACCGAAATGCATGATGGATAATGGGGTATTTCAGTCAATTTTTTTATTTTATTTTTTTTCAAAAGAGTATGGCTCAGGAATAACGGTAATCGGGTCTGTTCGTCGAGAAAATGTTTTTAAAAAATCAGAGAAGCTAAGGAAAGTTGAAGATTTGAATGGTGTGACGTAGCTAGCCAATCATGACGTAGCTAGCCAACTGTCTTTGAAAAAAGTATCCATGCACAGAAACCCTTGGACACTGGGCTGAAAGCTGAATGTGGGAGCCCAAGAAGCGTTCTGATTGGTGGAGCTCCAGGACGTAGTTATAGCGGAAAGCAACAGATAGCGTTCATGATCACTTGTTCCCAACCTCATCACAAAAAGTCACCTTGTTTATCACATATTTTTCTCCTTGGTGCGTTACTGGCTGCATCTAAGTAATTAATTTGATAACATTCAGTTATATTCGCGATAATATCGCGTACATATTATGTACGAAAAAATCGAGCGATTTTCAATAATACACTGGGTTTCAAACGTTTCTTTGGGTGGCAGTTGTCAATTGAATATTTGAACTACTGGCGATAAGGACAACAACAATTGCATGAGGAACTCTGAAAATACCTTTCGCCTCGATTGGTTTTTCCAAGTAATTTTTGCAAATATGATGATGATGAAACGAAAAGTTATTAATTTCTGGTCATTTGAAAGGATTTGAAAAGAAGCGGTATGAAGAGTGTGGCCTCCCCCTCCCCACCACTTCCGTAGTAGTTCCTCAATCCTAGCTGAAAGTAGATAGCGCAACTGAGGCAGCCTCAAAAATGCTTGCACACCATTTTAACGTTGGCTTTCTTCTCTGTTAACTTGTCTCCATTACTCTGTGCCCTTGGAAGACCTCTTGGATACTACAAAATACTACTCACACGCGCGCGGCGTAGTCCTTGCCTAGTGTGTGTGCATTTATTGTGGCCTGCCTTTTTCAAACGTGTGATCTCTTTAATTAATTTTTCTACCACACGTTATAGTATCATAGGGCTTGAAGTTGTAGTATATAGGTTTTCAAGGGTGCTGAATCCAAATTTGAGGTCAAAACCCTGAATTTCCGACCCACCGAAATACCCCATTGCTTAAAGTCACTTTACCGAAATCCTGAAGACGAAGAACTCACAAATAATACGCATGTAAGCCTCCCCCCCCCCCCCAAAAAAAAAAGAATGAAATTCCCAAAAAGCCTTTTATTCGTTGAAAGATACAAAAATAATGTTGAAATCTATATTCTTTCTGTAAAAAGAACGATGAAATGTGGAGTACTGGAGAAACTACTTTTGTAAACCATTGATTTTGGGCACTAGGGTCAGAAGAGGGGCTATTAGAGCGTTACGATTCCTGCTTTCACACGGTGAGCCCTTCGGCTCACCCCCATGAGCTTGATCTTTTTTCGCTCACGACCACCTCCTTTTTACCCGATGAGCCTTTTTCCCCTACGCATGAGCTTTTTTCTCTCAGTCATATCCATTTTGATGAAATCACCGAAGGAGGCTAGAAAAAGTTACAGAAATTTTCAACGTTTTTGGTAAATGTACTGAAAAATTGTCAGAACAACGTCTTAATCATCTTAAAATAGCATTTATTTTTTAGGTTTGTTTGGGTACTAAATTCGAAGAAATGGGTTGCTATTACCTGAAACCATTTAGAAAGACTTGAACACTCTAGTTGAACTCCAGTTTCTCATTCCTTAACTATTTTTTTCTTGCCAAGTTTATATTTTTTTAAATTTTCATAATTTATTATTCCTCCTGAATCGATTATTCTACGCTGGTCTTCCGACTTTTTGCGTAATCTACTGAATTTATGAGAGCGATCTACGAAAATCCTTTTGTTTTGTTTTAGTTGGCAAACCTTCCAGTACTCCACATCTCATTGTTCGTTTTACCGAAAGAATATAGATTTTAACCATTATTTTTGTATCTTTCAACCATCGCGTAAATTTGGCGAGAGGGTCAATGATGTCTATAAATCGTCTCTTCTTATTATCAACATTTTATAAAATTCAGTTATTGCGTAATAATACTTTATAAAAATTTTAGTCTAGAGCAATTAGTTCCCTCAGAGGAGGTACATACAAAATAATTTCCGCTTCTCGCACTGGACCGGGTTGAGAGCCGTGAGAAGCATGTTCCATGAGGGGCAAGGGTAGCTGTTCATTACAATAAAGTGGTGAATTTTATAGATCTGTGTAGTTCGAAAGTTTTTCATCCCGGGAAAAACATTAACTCTCCAAGGTCAGGAAATGACGATAATCCACAATGACTTGATTCGGTCCGCCAACCTTTTCTCGTTGAATCTTCTCACCACATCCGGAGGTGGTCATTCGCCTGTCCATGTCGGCTTTTGTCGCCACCTACTGGGAGAAGAAGGGCGGCACTTGCTTGGTTGCTTACAAATCATCAGGATAAGAAAACAACTATAATTTCTAACAGTAGTGTTTAGACTGAGTAGGGGCGTTCATAAATAATTAAACAAACCAATTAACTCAATCTATTAATGTTTTATTTGTTAGATGTCGTGGTGATATAATAAAACAGGACGACTGAAGTTCACTTGAACAATATAGGTATAATTATGAGAAGGCAATTTACATAAGTTTAACATGAGGGTACAGCGGCAGACATATTTAATACAGCAGGGGCTGTTCAGTACAAGAGCAACTAAATAAGAAGATAGCTGACTAAATAATTAATTACAATTATAATTTCAATAATTTATGAAATTCAAATATTAATTTTAAATAATAATTTTAATAAAATTATTATTTTATTTTCATAACATGCTCTTTCTTTAGTTTTTTACTTTACTGCAATAAACTATAGAGCCTATTTGTTTGGTTTAGGTTTTTCAAATTCCGAAAATGAAAAACGCTTAACAGGCTTAACTGTTCTGTTACTAGAACGCACTGGGTTTGTTACTATCTTACTTTCAAGAGTTTTCGAAGTACTACTTGGTGGAATGATAGTACCATTCGGTGAACTTTTATCAATACTTGAATGGGATGGACTAAGTTGCAGAGTATTATTTTCCTCTGGCTTTTCTGAAGTTACATATGAATCTACAAAGCTCTTACGTGGGGATTCTCTCAATATTGGCATCGGATTTTTCAATATAAATTTCCTGTTTCTTATGTATTCCGTACCGTCTTGATTTCGAATTAAATAAGATCTAATACCAGCTGACTTAACAATAGTGCCACCTGGAATCCAATGACCGTTTGGTTTTAGCTTATAGTGTACCTTGTCCCCTGATTGCAGTGTTGACATCACTTGACACTTTTTATCGAAGTATTTCTTAGACTTATTTTGTTTACTTAATGCTATAGACATATGGTTTCTAAAGTTAATGACCTTCGGTTTCAAAAGATCATTGTTAATAGGTAATGTGCAACGCAGGCGTCTAGACATTAACAATTGCGCTGGGGATGCCATTTCACCTTTTGGTGCGTTTTTGTAATGCAAAAGTGCGAGATAAGGATCAGAACCTGAATCCTGACATTTTTTAAGAATATTACCAACAATTTTGACACCACTTTCAGCCATTCCATTAGACCTACTCATATAAGGACTTGTTATTACATGTTGAATTTCCCATTGACGTGCAAATTCTTTAAATTCCTTTGATTGGAAAGGCGGTCCACCATCAGTGACTAACTGTGATGGAATTCCGAATCGAGAAAACACAGATTTTAAGTTTGAAATCACGTAACTAGCTTTTGTGGAACTGACTTGGCAAACATCTATATATTTGGAGTAATAGTCAGTGATAACCAAATATTTGACATTATTAAAATCAAGAAAATCAGCACCCACTTTCTGCCATGGTAAAGTAGGCATCTCATGTGATTGTAGGGGTTCATCGGCATGATTAGGACGAAACTTCATGCAGGTTTGACAGCTTTCAATTAAATTTTTTATGTCAACCGACATTTGTGGCCAAAATAGAACACCTCGTACCAACGATTTTGTTCGTTCAATTCCCATATGACCAGAGTGAACCTTTTTTAATATAGATTTCCTCAATTTTTCAGGGATTATTATACTATTATTACGAAATACTAGATCATCAATTATGTTAATTTCTGCACGGAAATTCCAGTATGGCTTAGCAGGATTATCGACTTGAGATTTAGAACGAGGCCATCCATTTTTGGAATAGCCCTTTAGAATTTCATGTACCTCATCACTTTTACTAAATTCTCGAATTTCAGATAGTGTTTGAGGTGACACTGCAAGAGAGCTGCGAACTAAATTTACATGTACCGAAATTTCTTCGTCTAGGCTGTCGTCTGTTTCTGGTAATGGCGCACGAGAAAGTGTGTCCGCTATATACATATGTTTACCGGGCTTATATACCACTTGAAAATTATATGCTTGTAGCTGTAAAAGCATTCTTTGGAGTCTGCTTGGAACATTTGCTAAATTCCGTTTACAAATTGTGACTAAAGGAGAGTGATCTGTTTCGACCGTGAATGTCTGACCATAGATGTACTGCCTAAATTTGGTACAACCTACCAAAACTGCGAATAACTCCTTTTCTATTTGGGCATAGCCCTGTTGACAAGCTGTAAGTGTTTTGGACGCATATTCTACTGGTTTATTATTTTGTAAAATCACTGCGCCTACGGCGAATTTTGATGCATCGACAGACAAAACTATGGGCGAATTTACCTCAAAATGTGCTAATACTGGTGCTTCAGTGATTAGTTTTTTAAGCCTATCAAATGCTTTTTGATGATGCTCTTCCCAGTTCCATGGAACATCTTTCTTTATTAAATTATTCAAGATGGACGACTCTTGAGAAAAATTTGGAATAAAGCTGGACAAATAAGTGACTAACCCAATGAATCTATGAAGAGATTTTTTGTCATTTGGGATTGGCATGGCACAAATGGCTTCGATTCGACCAGGATCAGCTTTCATACCTTCTTTTGAAAACAAATGACCCATATACCTAATCTGACTTTGACCAAACTTACATTTACTAGAATTGAATTTTATATTCAACTGACGAGCTCTGTCCAAGACTGATTTTAATCTATGATAATGATCATATTCATTTTGCGCATGAACTAGCAAATCATCTTGGTAAATACATACTCCTTCCAAATCACCGAAACTTTCAGTCATAATCCGGTGAAAGATTTCTGGAGCCACAGATATGCCAAAAGGTAAGCGCAAAAATTTGAATCGGCCAAATGGTGTCCCAAAAACTAACAATTTGGAACTCTCTGGGTCCATCGGAACATTCCAGAAACCAGAACTTGCGTCTAGTGCAGAAAATATACTAGATCCATTTAACTGTGCTCTTATGACATCAATAGTCGGTAATTGGTAGTGCGATCTCATTAAATTTAAATTTAAATTCTTCGGATCCAGACAGATTCGAAGAGCTCCTGACTTACGTTCGGTAATTACCATAGAACTCACCCATTCGGTTGGTTCAGTGACTTTGGCAACTACCCCGTCGTTTTCCATTCGTTTTAATTCTGACTGAACACGGTTATATAGTTTGAATGGTAAACGCCTAGGAGGGTCAATAATTGGCTGGGCATCTGGTTTTAATGTTAGTTTGCAGACTGTAGGTAAACAACCCAATCCTTCGAATACGTCTTTGTACATGTTTTTTAGCTGACTGTAGCTCAAATTATTATTGCGAGACGACATTATGCTCTGAATTCTCTCAACTAAACCCAATTCTTTGCATGTTTTTAGACCTAAAATGGTTGGTACATTTTCATCGATTACGTTAAACATGATATCGTACGTTTTCCCCTTGATGGTACATGGCAACACACAGTGACCTACATTTTTAAGTGTCGTACCACCATAAGAGCTCAACTTTTTATCAGAAGGACTAACTGTTTTGACAACATTTAGATCGACAATTTGATTCATTGACATGCAGTTGACTTGAGCTCCAGTATCAAGTTGGGCTCGAACACAGGAATTATTAATGAATATTTCGACATACCATCCTTCTTCGTTATTCGTATGACGGCCTGACTCGACATGGCAAACAAAATAATCGCGATCACTGATGACTACCGCGTTTACATTTCCATCGGGATTACTCGCGTTGGAACTCCGAACTGATTTCAGCCGACACATTTTACTGAAATGATTCAATTTACCGCACGAGGAACACTGCTGACCGACTGCTGGGCATTTTACGCGATGAATTTGACCGCACCGGGTACATATCCCTCGCTGTTGGGATGCAGACTGACCGGTGTATTGGCGACTGTTGTTCCATTCCGCTGGTCTGGATGTTGATCGGGATCGGCTGCGTTTCGAGTGAATGTAGCCCTGTCTCATCGTGTTCGTATGTTGATCATTCCCGGAAATTGTAGCAGGATTACGAGTATTAGACCTAGATCTGTGAAAGACTTTGTGTATAGTCTCCCCATCGGCCTGTTTTTGTAGTGACTGAGCTTGTTGATGGGTCAGCTCTAGGCTCTTGCAGATCTGAATAGCTCTGTCCAAGGTCAATTCATCCTCCTGGAGTAATCTCTCTTTCATTTTATAATTTGACTTATTAAGGCCACAAATTAAAACATCTTTTGTCAGACTATTTTTTAATTCACCCAATTCGCAGGTCGAACTTAGGTTTTTAAGATCAGTTACAAAAGTCATCGATCGATTCCTGATCTGCCTGCCGACGAGTTAGAAAGTTATGGCGCTCGATCGTGATATTCTTTTTTGGCGTAAAGTGGGCCTCAAACTTTGTTATAAGTTGCTGTGAACTTTATTTTTTCAGAATCATCACCAAATGATTGAAATATCACCATTCCCTGGGGACCAATTAGGGACAACAAGAGAGCAACTTTCCTTTTGTCTGACTCCTCTTCTAAAGCCAGCTGCAACTAGGTAGAGGTTAAATTGTGTCACCCAGTTTTTCCATTTTAGAGCTAGATTCGTACTAGTCTGGCCTTCGATGTCTAAAATACCAATATTTGGTGCTAGATTTATATTGGTTTTAGACATTTTGACGACGTTTACGGAAGAATCGGAATCCGAGTGGTCGGACTCACCTGATTCGCTGTTGCTGGCGTCGGACTCGGCGACTCCTGAATCCTTTTTCATCTAGAAATTAAACTGTTGAAAGAATCACTTGACACTTCTGACACCATGTTAGATGTCGTGGTGATATAATAAAACAGGACGACTGAAGTTCACTTGAACAATATAGGTATAATTATGAGAAGGCAATTTACATAAGTTTAACATGAGGGTACAGCGGCAGACATATTTAATACAGCAGGGGCTGTTCAGTACAAGAGCAACTAAATAAGAAGATAGCTGACTAAATAATTAATTACAATTATAATTTCAATAATTTATGAAATTCAAATATTAATTTTAAATAATAATTTTAATAAAATTATTATTTTATTTTCATAACATTATTTTAAAAAAATAAAATAAAGTAAATTTTACTTTCCACAGTGGAAGGTGCCCAGAACGGCTGAATCCTACCTAAGAGCTCCGTGTAAAAGAATTATAATTATTAAAATTATATAAATGTACAAAACTGTACGTTTTTACCCGGTAAAAGTTCTTTCGGGAAGACTAATCGAAAACAAAAAAAAAAATAATTGAATCTGACCGTGTGGCGAGTCGACCTCGTGTTGTCCAGTGCAGCTACTCACATTGAAGGGCATGTACTCCTTCCGCTGATTCTGCTGGTGCTGACGAATATGCGATGGATGCTTGTACAAATGCTGAGTTTGCCAAGAATGCTGAGTTGCCACGAATTAGGTTCTGCTTTCTGAACGATGAAAGCTGAAAATGAAACAATGAGCAGGCGATAAGCACCATGTGCCAAATTTTGTCAGGCGTCCAAGATTCGAGAGGGTGGTAGGTAGCTCAGCATACAACTTACATCGATCCACGACGGTAAAGATGCTGGGTATCCAGTCGTCAAGTGACGAGGAAGACAGAGTTCTGATGGTGAGGAATGCTGAGGATCCACACAAGAAAAGATGGCGCTGAATGAGAGCAGCTAAGATGAAAAAGCTTCAATGTGAGCTGTATAGCTTTTCAGAGCGAACTGAAACCTGGAGTTCTGCGACGTCGACGCGTAGAGGGAGGAGGCGACCTCTCATTGGTGGGTAGTAACATCGAACTAAAACACCTGGAACGCCGTCTCAGCGTTGAGCGTGCGGTCCGGCTAGCCAAGGGGTTCCCCCACCCCGTGGGGTGTACCCATGCGCCTACTCCCATCCAAAAGCACTGGGCATTTTCTCTCCCGCTTGATTAAGGTACTGGCTTGTCATTCACCGGGAAAAAGTTGACCCGTTTTTTGTCAGATACCTTTTATAGCATCTGGAAATACTATTTTTCACATTACATATTAATGAAGAACGTCAGTGAGGGTCTTATTTCGCTCTTATCACTCGGTTCCTGCATTGTTGGTTCTGCGACACCGAACCTTCCTAATTGGTCCTAAAGTCTCAAGTTTTGAGAATGTAGGTTGTACCTATCCACTGTACTCTAAGAATGTACTGTGTACTACCTACTGTCAGTATAACATAGGTACTTAACTCATAATAGAATAATTAATGCAGTGGGTCATTTTCAAAACCGTTTATTAAATGCTTTAAATTGAATACAATATTGAAATTGATCCTAGATTTATGAAAAAATGTATGCAATATTTTTATGTATGACGAGGTGAATTGGGTGAAAAATTGGTGAATTTCTTTTTGGGTATTGAGTAATAATTTTCAAATGATCAAAACGATCAGGGAACAACATAGATATTGTATAGATACTCTTAATATTACGTATTGAAAAATTCCGAAGGTAGCTAAACATTTTGCTTCCAAGTCTACCAAGGTAGCGGAAGCTTTGTTTTCACTTTTCAAGGTTGAGAAATAAAAGTTCTCCAAAATCGAAATTTCCTCTCTTGTTTTACATTTAGACCTTCCTCCGATTTCGATGAAATTTTCAGAGAATATGCGAATTCAGTTGTAGACGGTCCCTATGAAATCATCGTCCCCAGACTGATGGTAGCTACTGCGTATGTGCAAACGTCAATTCCCTGTGACATCCATGACTTCTATGTTTTCCATCAGATTTCGACGAAATGTCTCAGGATTGTTCCGATTGGCCTGCAGATTGTGTCTTATGAGGGTAGTGGAAGGTACTTAGATTGATGTTTTGAGATTAACTACAGTGCATCGGATTACCTATATAATCGGGTTATGAATACGAGGAAGCTATGTGCCACACCCACTTGGCAGACGTTTTAACTTATAATGACGAGAATTAAGTTGATAAGACAGGATGATTGTATAACTGACAAGATGAATAAAGTCGGTCAAAAATTAACAATATACTTACAAAACCTTATCTAGAATATAGTAGATAGAACGAACCTATCTTTTATGGTAGGTACCTACCTAAGGAATAAACATCTTACGCAATAATCGTCATCGTATTTGGTGCAAACGGTCTTCACTAAATAGTATTGAATTTCAATTAATACTTTGTACGTCGAATCACAAACAATGAATGTGAACCACAGAGTAATGGGGACAAGTTGATGTGAACATTGCAATGTAAACACGGCTAGCGACAGATTCAGAACCCCCCACGGAAGTGGGGGTAGGCCGAACGAGGCCCCGACCGCTGGGGCCCTATTCCCGCCCGCCTAGATAGCATTCCAGGTGTTTTAGTTCGATGGGTAGTAAAAGGGTCCAACTTTGCGATCACTGAACTTTCACTGCCCTATCACAATCATCTCCCTCAAAACAATTTCTAGGTCTACGCCTAGGATATTATAGAGAGAAGTAAACATAGTAGGTAGGAAAAACTGAAGTTGCCTTAACAAAACCAAACGTTACCAAACGTTGAATACCTCTCATAAAACTCCCTTGTCTCGCCCTCTCAGTAGGTTGAGTCAACATTTAGCGAGATCATTTGCTTTGAATATGAATCTATGATGAACCATCTAATAAATGTATTTAATATTTCGTGTAAAATTGTTTTTCTAAGGTCGTTCCGGGTGCTAAAGTTCCTGTTGACGGTCGAGTCATTAGCGGAGTTACCACGTGTGACGAATCTCTTATAACCGGTGAATCTATGCCTGTGTCGAAGAAAGAAGGTTAGTACCTTCCTCACTCATAGCTTTGGATAGTCTGAGATGTCATGCGACTAAAGACTTATCTAAATTATAGACTAAATTAAGAATTTAACTAAATTATTTCCACCTAGACCAAGCAAATGAAGTCAATTAGAAATCGACAACCTACAAACGAGAGAGCCTAGTAATAATTTGTATTCTTGTTATATTCGCAGTTTATTGAAAGCCTACCAGGTGACTGTAGATTCTCAACTAGTTACTTGAATAATAGTGGACTAAGATACAATTTTTCCGTTGAAATCTACAAGTACAGTAACTTACGAGTATTTGTTATTGGAATCCTGATCTTCTCTGTGGAAGACAGCTGATGACGTCCGCGACGCCAGGAATGGCAGTTGGACGAAAATTCAACCGAAGATGGTTATTTACTAATAATTTTTGTGAACAATTGACTATTTGACTTAAATATTTGTTTTCTACCTGTTACTTGTACATAAAAACGCCTTCGACAGAAATCAAGTGAATGAATTGAGAAGCGTCTGTATTGAAACGGCTATTTACGATGAAACTGCCCGCGTTTCTTCTCTCGAAGAGATCTGTGCCTGAGAAATATAAATTGATTTAAAATACTACATAATGTGGCAAAAAATTATCTTCGTGGCTGTGATGAACGTAATTGACAAACTCTGCAAATTATTACTCAAAGGTTTATTATTTTTCTACGTGGATCACTCGCCTGCGAAAATCACAGCTTTGCCATTGCCACTACTTACCAACCATATTTTCGCTTCCCCTTCAAGTTTATTTTGAAGAAATAAAAGTTTCACACTAAATTCGAAGAAATGAGGAGTTGTGGATGCCTTCATTAGGAAATTTCTTGTTGCTAAGGACGCAAAACTGAGTTCAACTCGAAGAAACGAAGAGCGATCGCATTTCGGTCGGCTAAAATTTAAACGGAGATTAGTCCTCTTTTGCGATTCACATTCGTGTTTTTGATTTATCGTAAGTCCAATCATTAAGTTCTCTTAGGGAGCGAACGGTTGGTCCTACAAAGCTCTGGGTGGTCTCATTCGATTCTAAAATTCAATACTATTTTAAATTGATGAAAAAATACAATTACTTACAGGTATCGAAATTTTTTCAGTTCTTATTTTTCAACCCTTAGAAGTGACCTACATCAATAAAAAGCTTCGGGGCACAACTAGTACAACAAAAATTCAATAATATTTTAAATTGGTGAAAAAACGATACCTTTCGATACCTTTATTTTGAGAGTTTTCGAGCACTTTTGAAAATTACAACCAGTGGCGCCTCCTCCAGGCAAACATAGCAAACACTGTTTGCCTTACTAAAAATAAGCAAAATGAATAAATTAATTTTTGTTAAGATTCTCCTATATTCCCATTTTTTGCAAGTAATACAATAGCCAATTTTGGAAAATTTTAATATAATTTAGGTACTTTTTCATTATTACTAAGTAAATTAGATGAAATAGGAGAATGGAATAAGAAAGTACGTATTTTGCCTTGGATACTAGCCCGTAACACACCACAAAATTGGAGAGGTCGGTAATGTAGATGATTGCAGATGATAAGCGAACTAGCGCGGGGCAAAGCGATGCAAGGCAAGCAGTTAAAAAAATTAATTTTTCGGGACTGTTTGGACTCTAAACTTTTAGAGGCGACGATCGGCGAGATGGCGGGGGGTCATCGAGGTGTCAAGTATCGCCATACCCCCACTAACACGCTATCAGCTGTTGCAAACAATCGGAGAACTGTTTCGTGACCTTGAAAGCAGAGAAACTTGGAAGATGAGCCATGGATACTAATAATCCCATGCATGGCAAGACATAACATATCCATCCAACCACATTATCTCAAGGAAGGAAAACTTAGTTTTTTCGCCACCGCAAATAGCGGCTGCCTGGCGCTGACTGGTGTCCTGTTCCCGATTTTACTGTACCTAATCGTTTTTCTTGTTGATAGATACCTACATGGAAATATTTGCATAATATTGATGGTTTACGTTTGAGGTAGGTAGCTACTACGTATATTTTTAAAATCGAATATAAAAAAATCGCGGAACTTTCTTTAATTATCATGGAACGATTTTGATGAAATTTGGTATAAGAGCTCGATTTTGGGGTCTACTTGTGCCCCGAGGTTTTGTCAGTCACTTCTAAGCGGTGAAACATTAGGGCTGTAACGTCTTAAGGCCCCCTCTCTCGAAAACTCTTGTTATGAAGGTATTGTTTTTTCACCAATTTGAGATTGGTACCATTGAATTTTTAGAATCGAATGAACCCACCCAGAGGATAAACTATAAGCTCTCCATGAGAACTTGAAGGTTGAACTTACGATCAATGAGAAACACGGGTGTGAATCGCAAAAGAGGCCTTATCACCTTAAAAATTTTAGCTGACCAAAATGCGATCGATGTTCGTTTCTTTGGGTTGTACATGTTTTGCTTCCTTAACCAACCGGTAATCAAATTTCTAAACCAAGGAATTCTTTATTTCTTTCTAAAACCCCACTCACTCTGCTTAGGACTCACCCCGGAACCACTTCTACAGTATTATTTCAGGGTGAGCCCTTTTTTTGTGCCAAAAGGCTGCTCCTACTTCTGCTCTCCAATCTGATCTCTCCATCAAGCAACCAAAAGTTTCGGGGCACAGCTAGACCCCAAATGGAGCCCACATACCAAATTTCATCAAAATCGGTCAATGCTAAATGAGGTAAGTGTCGCGGATGGACGGCCAAATTTTTATTCGATTTTCGGATTCATTCGTACCTTGAATCGCAAACCACCGCATTTTGCTTCCGAGTCTACAAGGTAGCGAAGCTTTGTTTTCACTTTTCAAGGTGGGGAAAAAAAAGTTCTATGGAGATGGTCCCCTATGAAAATCATCACCCCCGGACTGATACCTAGTAGGTGCTGCGCATGCGCAAACCCGAATTCCTTCCCACAGCCATGACTTCCACATTTTTCATCCTATTTCGATGAAATTTTTAGGGATTATGCGGATTAGGTCTTAAGCATGTGGATGGTTCCAGCTTTCGCCTCATGGGTGCGCTTCCACCAATCAAAGAGCTCCATTTTGAAAATAAGGAACGCCCATACCTTCCTTTCCCACTCTGTCCATCCTCCTACAGTTCCTAGGTTTTCCTGTTCTGTCGACACTTCCATCGTATTTACCGTCCTTTTCTGTGGTGTTAAATTTCCTGTTTCTATTCGTTCAAGGTTCCCTTATCATCGGAGGTACTCAAAATCAAAATGGCACGATTCTGATGGTTGCCACCCACGTCGGGCAAGCGTCTACTCTCAACATGATCTATCGGCTGGTCGAGGAAGCCCAAACTTCAAAAGCACCCATACAGCAGTTAGCCGATAAAATTGCCGGCTATTTCGTTCCTGCCATCCTCATATCTTCTACCATCACGCTCATAGTTTGGGTGATACTGGGATACATAGACATTAAATATTTACCACTCAAGGTAGGCAATATTCTACTCAATGGATTTCGGTCTTCTATCTATATTAAGTACTCTACAGTCTTTCTCTAATTACTAATACTATTTATCTCATTTTAATCTGATCATAATTCAAATCTACGTAATTGTACCACTCAAAGTACAAGGATGAGGCTCAAATCATTATTAGATGATCGTCAACTGTTCTTTTAGTTAGGTCATGAGAGTATGATGAAGAGGAATCTATGATGAGGGATCAGATTATTATACAAGCTTTCACTTGAGAGGGTCTCAGTCGGTCACCGTTCCTTCCTCGTTCCGGGTTAGTCTAATGTCTTAAGAACCGGCGCTCGAAATTTCAGAGTTGTACCTAAATTTGAAGTTTTCAAGAATTTTCGAAATTCATTGAGGCATTGACCTAGGGAATTTAAAAATTAAAAGTTAGCCGCTGGAATTATCAAAATCGAACAATAATTTCGGAGAAACATATTGTTAAGTAAAGCATGCATTCCAAGGGTGGAAATAACAGAGAAGTGAGAATAGGAGGATGAACTCTTTCACAAGAATGGCGGCCGAAATAAGGCATAATTTGCTCACCAATTGATAGCAAAAATACTCCAAATTTTATGAATTTCACATTTTAATCGGATTTAAGAGGCCTCATTCTTCCAAATCGATGTGATTTATCCGACTCGTGGCCCAGAACGCTCAATCGCCCAGGATCGAATTTGAGCCACCATAATCATGCTTTCGGCCAAAAGGCCTCCTTTAAAAAAAAAAGAAATTTCCAAAGTCGTATCGAGCTCCCGAATGTCGAAGAATTTTTTTGACGAGTATAGGAACAGCATGAACGAGAAAAAATTCTTCTACGAAGATTTACCACTATTTTCAAATATTGAAAATAGTGGTATTTTGGGTATTTTTTTTTGGACCTAGGGCAGGTGCCCCCCATGGCAACTGCCCTCCTGCGGGAGGGTAGTTTCAACCCGAAACACAAATGTGCGCCCCGTGAAAGTTCCTTCCCGGTAAACTGCCCTCCGAGGAGGCCAGTTTTTACTGTACGTCAGGAGAAACTCCCCTCCTGCTCACATCACGTATTAGCAGGGCCCTCTCATCGAATCGGTCCTTACAAATGGACCTCCGTGGCAAGTGGCCTCCGTGGCAACTGCCCTCCCGGTAAACTGGCCTCCTAGCCCTTACAAACACGACTAGATATTTTACCTGCAGAACACGAAACATAATGTTGGCATTACAACAAGCTAATGTAGATTACACGGGCATTGCTTGCCTACATTTACGATACAATTACTTAAGGAATTAACTAACCTATGTGGGTTTTAAATATTTTTAATTAGCTCAACGTAATAATGGTATGGTCGACTTTGCGATTTCTGGTTGATTTCAGCGAAATCACCGTCTCGGAGGCAAAAGTCCACCCCCTTCCAGCCATCTGCCCACCATCCAACCCTCAAGTCTCATGCCGATTTAATGGAAAAAAACTCCGATTTTCGCGTAAAAACTCGATTTCTCCATGAAATTGATATTCTAATTATTTTATTTCTAATATATACTGATGATCGTGACTGAAGATCCATTATCATTGCAGCTCATTATACTTTTGAGAGACCCATGTCCCAGAAATGAGAAGTCGCACAGGTAGAGGAGATCTGTTCCGAGCAGGAGGGCAGTTTACCTGGAGGGCAGTTGCTCGAGGTAGTCTAGGAGGGCAGTTTAAAACCGGGGTTCGAAACTGGCCCTCAAAAGTTGGAAGCAGGAAGTTTGGAGGGTAGTTTCTCGAGGTGGTCTAGGAGGGCAGTTTCAAACCGGGGTTCGAAACTGACCTCCTAAAACAGGAGGGCAGTTTACCGGGAGGGCAGTTGCTCGAGATGGCCTAGGAGGGCAGTTTCAAACCGGGGTTTTAAACTGACCTAAAGAGGTAGGAGGTCAGTTTGCCGGGAGGGCAGTAGCCAAGTTCCCTTTTTTTTCGTATTTTGGGCAACACATAGTGGTCTCCCCCCCCCCCCCCCCAATCACCCTTATCCACCATAACATTTCTAGCGCCGTGGGAGCCTCGAATTTGAAGAGCATTTTAAAATCCATGGTCAGGCTTCCATGATCTACGATACCCAACATGCGAATTCGAGTTCAACTGTTGACAACTGTCAACTCTTGTGACCCCCTTTCCACCTTATCCACCAATATAATTTCTCTCGAATTTGAACAGGATTTTAAAACCCACGATCTTCGACACCCAAAATGGGAATTCGAGCCCCCCCCCCCCTCCCCGCTACCAATGGTGCCAGTCTGGCACCAAAGCGGTCATATGTCGTAACGTTGAACATTCATCTGTTGGTTTTCGGTAGGTAGTCCTTAGAAGTTCACATCCGTATTCAAGGTGAAACACACAAAACCCACCAAATATGCGGTTTATGGTGTCCTGGCACCATGGTGGCACCACTGATTTGTTCCATGGTGGCACAAAGAATGATTCTCGAAAATCCTGAGTAATATTGAGAATTTTCCTGCTATTTCAAAGCTCTGGTACACCCTTAAGGCCCTAGAACTATGATAGAACTACGGTCTTTTTCAACGTTTCTGAACGCCACAACTGACAAATGGTGTTGATTTTAAATCAACACTCCAGGACCCCGCTCACCTAGTATTTTTATAGTGCACGTTACTCAACCAATTAAATTACAACTTTATTTTATTTATTTGCTAAATTGAATCAGTTTTATCATATTTTTTAAATATGTGACTTTGATTTTGTCAACTCCAGAAACACGATCTGCACGATTTCACCCCCAGCGAGATAATTTGGCAGTTCGCTTTCCGGTGTGCTCTGAATGTGCTGGCTATAGCCTGTCCATGTTCTCTCGGTCTGGCCACACCAACTGCTGTCATGGTCGGTACTGGCGTCGGTGCCAAAAATGGGATCTTAATCAAAGGTGCTGAAACACTGGAAAATGCTCACAAGGTAAAAGGGATTTTGATAATAAATCATTAATATTTTGCTTCCTCACAACCAATGATGGAAAAGCTTCGTATTTGTGCTGCAAGTAAAACAATTTGGATCTTCCACAACCTAAGTTAACATTCGAATTTTGCGTTTGAGAGTTAAACAATTTTGGTTCTTGGCCTGTCTGTGGTCAATTCCTTGTTCCGGGGAAAGAATAACAGAATCAAATCGAAATGATTTGTTAGATGTATGATACTACTACCTTCACAAAAATGTCATCCATAGCTCAAATATTTTTCGTATTTCCTTCTTAGTTAAGAACTACAACAAAAATCAACTCTCGGCGTCGAAATCCCTAGGAAATGTAAAGATTCTATAAGCAGCGGTGGGGGGGTAGGGTGGACACTTGGGTCCTCACGGAGAGTAATGCGTGATATTATTGAGCTGCTCCTTCTTGTTGTGATCAGCGACCTCTTCGCATTTTCTGTCCATTCGCTTCCTTAGCTCAAGTGGTAGGAGCTCCGATTCGGAATCAGAATGATAGGAGATCGATCCCCGGTCGAGGGAAGTTAATTTTTGATGACTCAACATTGTTAGTTATTAAAATGTCGGAGATTATTCAATTTTTTTAATGCTCAAAACCCGAAGAAACAGAAGAATGCGAGCGTTTAGAAACCACATCAAAGAATGTAACTCTTTCAGGATTTAGTGATGTTGTACAGGTCTGCTCACACGTACAGATGTGCCAACAGTAGAATGAAGTCCTAATTTTTTGGAAAAGTTCTTCCATTTTAGAAACGAATAGAACCACTAGACTATCATATATCGTTTAATTCTCGTTTATCGTGATATTTATCTGAGTAACACGTGGACCCCTGCTAGCCAAGCCCTAAATGACCACTCCACACTAGTCAACCTGTGATTCACAAGGCTCTCATCTAAGGCGACCCCAGCCTTGCGGTTCCAGGGTTAAGTTGTCTCCATTACCCTGTGGATGAGTCAGAAACATGTGTGTGAATCAGACTGAACGTTTACTGACGGAAGTAAGCCAAATTTCCTCTGCTTCTACGAAAAGTTCACGAACCACGCAAGACGAACTCCTGCCAGTGAATTACCAATTCCACCCCCTCCAGAATACAATTATTACCCAACTAGCTGAAAAGCCTGCTAAAAGCAGGCAAAAACAAATCGTAGATGAACACGTAATTTATTGCAAGAAAAAATAATTGTATTTCACGGCCTGGAATCGAACCCCAGTCCCCCACGTTTGTAAGACATGCGTACGTACTAGGGATGGGTATCGTTATAAAAGTATCGATATTTTGTATCGATACTGTATCGTATCCAAGTATCGATATTTTAAAACATCGAGTATCGATACTTTGGTGTCAGAAACTATGAATATTGTCCAATATTCCCAAGAAAAGTAATTTCTTCAACAATGTTTATTCATTTTTCACTATCAAGAGTCCAAGCAGAGTAATGATCCAAAAGCCTCTCTACCTTCTTCATTTGTTTGCCATTATGTTGAATTTTCCGCGAGAAGTGTATCGATATTCGATATTTAGAAATATCGGATCCAAAGTATCGATATCCAAAAATATCGGATCCAAAGTATCGATACTAAAATATTGAGTATCAGTACGAAAGTATCGATATTTTGAAATATCGAGTATCGATACCCATCCCTAGTACGTACGTACGGTTGGGGTTTTATGTAATTAGATGTGGGACTTGATTTTCACGATCGTGTTGATCATCTGCACAGATGATGAATAGCAACACGATTGAGAAATCGTTAGCAGTTAAGGGTACTAGGAGATTTTTTCGAGTAAAAATTCGATTTTTTATAAAATAATTTTTTGTTAATGTGCATATAATTACGGACCAATTAAAAAAAAAATCATGAAAAAATTTGAACGAGAAGTGGGTCAAATAAATACGCAAACCGACCTGTGTCAGGGTTTGCGCTAGTAGAGTCCGGCGCTATACGCTGGACCGTCCGCATTTTCAAGACGATTCAGCACAGCACAAAACGAACGGATTTCACGGCACAAAACGAGACATAAACATAGAAAAAGACGAGTAAACAACGAAACAAGAGATTTAGCTTCTTCTTCTTCTTTGTTTTCATCAAATCGGGTCACCTTGGAGCAAGTTGGAAGCGTTGGGAAACCGTATGATGACGTCATGAGATGAACATTGTTTAATTTCAGAAAATCGTGTTTCCTGAAAAATCGCGTTTTCTAGCACTCGTGTTCCATTTTGTTGAGTTATACTGGACTTATCTCCTTGTTCTTTTTTTTTACTTGTACGTCAGTATCTTATACACCAACTGTGCATAGGGATTGGCGTATTTTTCCCGACAAGATAAAAATGTGGGTGTGGCACATAGCTTCCTCGTATCCATAACCCGATTGTATAGATGATCCGATGCATAGTAGTTAATCTCAAAACATCAAAACAAGTTAATCTGTAACATCCCTGAAAATTTCATTGAAATCGGATAGAAAATGTAGAAATTATGGACGTTACAAGGAAATTCACGTTTGCGCATGCACAGAGGCTACTGTAAATTTTAAGGCCTTGATTTTCATTGGGGACCATCTACAACCTAATCCGCATAATCCCTGAAAATTTCATCGAAATCGGGTAGAAAAAGTGGAAGTTATGGCCGTTACAAGGAAATTCACGTTTGCGCATGCGCAGTGGCTACTATCAGTCCGAAGGTGATGATTTTCATAGGGGACCGTCTACACACCAACCCGCACAATCCCTGAAAATTTCATAGAAATCGGACAATAACTTCGTATAGTTATGCGCGTTACAAGGAATTCATGACAGACACACAGACACACAGACACTGAACCAAAATTGTTCAGAAAGGTCTAAAACGCAAAACGCGAGTGAAAATTTTGATTTTGGAGAACTTTTTTTTTTCGACTTCGAAAAGTGAAAAAAATGTGGTCCGTTTTGGTGGGTTAGAGCCCTGATTTTGATGGTTTTTTCAAAAATCCGCCTTTCTTTCCTCAAGCGTTGTACGAAATTATCCTTTGCACCAGTTATAGAGCATAAGATGCTCGACAATATTTGAAAAAAATCAAGGTGATCGGTTGATTACAACCCGAGAAAACGGTACATGTACATACGTTTTACGGGAAATTGTACTGTCGGGAAAAATTTCCTTGTACCGTTAAGTTGATGAATTTTCGCTCGTTCGCATGAACCTTCGTTCTCACTGATCGTATCTTGATAAAAAAAAAAGTTTGCCAAGTGGGTGTGGCACATAGCTTCCTCGCACCCATAGCCCGATTGTATAGATGATCCGATGCATAGTAGCTAATCTCAAGACATCAATCTCTAAGTTACCTTCCTCTACCCTCATAGGGGACTCTACTCGTCAACCGGCACAATCTCTGAATATTGTTGGAAAATGTGTAAGTTATGGCTGTAACAAGGAAATATACTTTTGCACATACGCAGTGGCTATCTATCAGTGTGGGGGCGATGATTTTCATGAGGGACCATCTACACACCAACCCGCACAATCCCTGAAAATTTCATCAAAATCGGATGAGAATTGTAGAAGTTATGGCTGTGGCAAGGATTCCATGACGGACAGACACTCGGAAGCAAAACGAATATATTTTCTTACTCCGAAAATTTGTGAAAAATCGGGCTGTTTGGAAAATCAGTACACAAATCCTGCTACACGAATACAAAGCATCCCTATCTCCGATGATGGGGAAGTGGAATTGATTTTTATTTTAAATATTTTAAAGATCGATGATTGCTTTTTCTTATTTTGCAGGTAAAAACTATAATTTTTGATAAAACTGGCACGCTCACTCACGGAGCTCCTGTTGTTACGAAAATCAGTCTCTTCGTGCCAGATGCGACTCTTTTCGTTGAAAAGCTATTATGTTTAGTTGCTTCTGCGGAATCAAATAGTGAACATCCCATCGCCAATGGTTGGTATTTCTAACATCTATTCTTCTCAAGCATTACCCTTTTTCTATGTTCTCATTAATGTAGTTTTGACGTTTTACAACAGCCATTGTGAACTACGTCAAATCAACTCTCGACGTCGAAATCACTGGGAAATGCGAAGATTTTGTCAGCAGCAGCGGAATGGGAGTAAAATGTACTCTTTCTCACGTCCAGCCGATGTTCTCCAAAGCTGAGAGTTCGGCTCTCGTCAAGGAATGCAAAACTCTGTGAGTAAAACCTTCTATGTGGATGCTATTTATTATCGTTGAAATACTTGTTGCCTGCTAGCAATATTATAAGCGCTGTCCAACTTAAGTTTAGATTCAATAGTTGAGGACGAGACGAGAGTAGTTAATTTTCAGGTAAGTTTGGACGTTCTGATGTTACTGATGTTGATTCTGACGTTGCAAATCGACTCAAGAGTATGAATTCTCGATTCGGTTGAGGCTACCTACCTAATCAGCTGAGTTCTTCACAAATAAAAGGGCTGCTCGGCTTCATGTTGAATGAAAGCTGCTAAAAAGCTTGCATTGGAACCGAATACCGTAATCGCCCTGTTTGGGCTGTAGGTAAAGGTTTCGTTGATGACGCAGACCAATTTACCTATCCCAAAGTTGATAATGTGATCAAGACTGGAATCCCCAACTTGATCACATTAAGCGGTACCCACTGTAGTTTCATTAATAGTTGTGTAATCAAATAGGATAACAGTAGATGTACAAAATTAAAGGAGCTCCTAAAAATGAGAAAGTTGTGACCGTTTTGTTGCTGCTCAATGATTTCGTGTTTGAAGCCAGCCGTGATTCATGGTGTCAAGCAGCTCAAGTTATTGACTCCCTTAAGTGGAGGGCGGTTCATCAACGCCCCATATTGAAAAATTCTGAGGGCCTGCGATCCCGCCCTCAAGCACTCACCAATCCAGACAATCTCCCGAGCCGACTTGTCTTAACTTTGGTAATCTCGTGGTAACTGGTTCATTAAACCAGATAATGGCCGTTGGTTGAGAACAAGTTGGTACCAGCGGTTCTAATCATGGTAGACTATTAGTTCCCAGTGATATAAACTCGAATTACGTCGATAACAACCAAGTCATAGCAAGTTGTTATTCGTTTTATCCTCGAGACTCAATAATCGATTATTTTCGATATCAAACAAAAGCTTCTCAACATAACCTTCTCTGACCCGATCAGCTGGTCGTGAAGGGGCGCCATTTGCGCTCCTATCCAGCAAGGTTATTCTGTTTACATACCAAGTTTCTTGGTATGTAAACAGAACGATGGTGATAATATTCTTTAAAAGCAATTATGTAATCGTTATTATTATGTCTCCCTTGTGGGTTAGATGTCTGACAAGAAATTCAATACTCAGTATGTGTGTTCACTCTCAGGTGACGACCTGAGAAGGTATGAATATGAGATCCGTCTCTGCGGTGGTTTAGACCCTGTAATTCACAACTCATTATTTCGTACCCAAGTAACACTATAGTCGAACATTCTGATGGTATTAACTTTACTTTAACTCAAAAATACTTAATAATACGTGATTTTAGCCCAGTGCTATTGAATGGTGGAATCAGTATGTAGGTAGGTAGGTAAACGACTTCGTTCAGCTGTAACTCCCAGCGCCTCCTGCCAACATCCTCCGCCAAAGTTAACTTTGGAATCATTCAGAAATTACTTAGTATCAACTAATTAGTATTAACTTCCTACTTAAATGCCCACTTAAGAAGGTAATTAACTTAACGAATAAACCAGTCAACATAATTTGTTGAGGCAACGTAACTACACATCTTTCCGAAAACATCACATTCCTCACTTTCCTACTTCCTCTCCCTGCACATGAATTTTGAAATTCAGGAGATGAAGTGCATATTTACACCGATCATTTACTGATTGAACTTCAAAACAATCACGCAAATTGGTTCGAAATTATCTTCCTGGGAACTTTGTACAAATCAAAACACTTGGACACAAACAAAAACATTGTGTGAAGCTCGTCCAATGAGGGTAGGTATTCTATTATTAGGTACTACCTAACTACTGATGACTGAAGTAACGTAAGCACATTAAAATGTGATGTATTTTTATTCTTACCGGTGATGAAATGCCGAGAACCAACTAGTATTTGTTTGGAGTTAAGATGTCGCCCTCTCAAATTGCGATTGATTCGCCTTGCTCTTCTTTTTTCTGACAGGTCTTTTGTCTTCTCACACTGGCTTTTAATGACTTTTGGCAAACCAAATAACGAAATACTGCTCCCGTGACGGGAAGAGCAGCCTAATACCGCACAAATCGGCATGACTAATGAAAAAATCTTTGTTTACAACGATGGGAATTAAGTCAGTTCATCGAACATGGTTGTCAGGAATGCTGGGAATCAGCGACGCCAAAAGGCTGATATTCTTATTTTTTCGGAAAGTTCTCTTGTCTTTCCACACTGTTTCTAATCACTTTTGGCAAACCAAAAAATTAAATACCGCTTCCGTGACGAGAAGAGCAACTAATAACCGCATAAATTGGCATAATGAAAAACCGTCCATACAATCTTTGTTTACAAAGGAGTCAACATGGCCGCTTTTCAGCAAAATTCGAATAACCGTTCGATTAGTCGAAGAATCGATACATCCATTCTGTGTGATGTCACACGAATAAAAGCAATTGTAGTGATGGAGATCCGCCCATATCCAGCGATGGAACACAATCGCAAGGAAATAATTGATTCGGAGTCTACACTGTACTATACCTACTTCTTGCCGCTAGCTGTCCTATACAATGCGGATATTATGCATTTATGATGTCAACTAAGTTTTTATTACTTTTAGTTGTGTTATTTCTGATTGTACTTTAGAAGTTGGCATTAAACGTTTCAGAAATCTGAATAACGGCAAGGTGTTCATGCTCAATGGAGCTTCAGTTGACACAGTTGACCTGCAGTGCAGTTCGGCTCAAAACGACTTCAACAGCTCCCTCATTGACGTGAAAGCTGATCAATCGTACAAGGTTTCAATATCTTAATTAAATTGATTGTTTACCAAGTAATCCGTCTTTGTTATGTTTGGCATTGAGTAGAACGCCAATTAAGTCCCCCTTGTATGTAAAATAATTTATTGTCCAGGTGCTCATTGGGAATCGCGCTTGGCTCAAACACAATAACATCACAATTCCTTCGGTAGCTGACTATATCATGTCTGTTGAAGAGGACTTGGGTCACACGGCCGTGTTGTGCGCCATTAATGGTAAGCGAATTTTCAATGTAAATTTCAGTCATGGCTGGGTAGGTATTGTTGTCATGTGTTGCGAGGTGATAAGGATCGCAATAACATCACTTTCAATTTAACTCAATTGTATCCTGATTTTTCCATCTATTTTTTTTTCTCATGCAACAACGTCTCTTTTACCGTTAACTGCTTCTGGATCCTCTAAATTAGTTTTTCTTTATTTAATCTCTCAATTATGAAAAGAGGTTCGACCCTCGGTAACAGACTCCGAAAATCTGATGATCTTCAGTAACAGACAGGTTATAAAGATCATTCACAAAAAAAGCGCGTAGTTCAAACATTGTAAAACCATCTCCAGCGTGACCTCATGTAGTAATTCTATACAAGAAAATTATTGAAAACACTCTCCTGCTTAACGTAAGCAGCTACCTGGAGCAGCATACACCGCCTATGTAATGGTAGCTGGTAGCTGTCTTTACAACACTGCCTTGGGAACACCAACTGGCTCACGAAATTCACTCTGCTGACACTAGGTGGCTACATGGACCTCTGCAAAATCAGTTTTACACTTGAAATTAATAATAATAATATCTTTATTCAGTTTCCTTTTTACAAGGTAAGATTACGTCATAGGTGCAATATGAGGGTATAAATATGTTACGAAAATGTGTGCTCTATCTTACAATTAGGGTGTGGCGGCACAGAAGCTGCGCTGAGCTGTGCTGAGCCAGGGGCCCCCCAGCCCCGCCCGGGGCCACCCACCTCGGTGGCGTCCCTATCCTCAAAACGTGTTGGATACCTCAGTCTGAGGCACCTGCGGACCCTGAACACCAAGGAGGCTCCCCCTGAGGGAGGCCAAGGACTCCCCAGCCCGCACAAATCCATACTACTGCGAATAATTCAAAATATAACAAGCTAATTCTATACAGTCAAGGTGTAACAATAATACAACGCTCATACTAATAAACAGATTAGATAAAAATGCAAGCATTCATAGATATAAACAGTATTTACTAAAAAGAACTGACTTATTAATATTATTTGACTTATTTTACTAGTTCACAGTTCGGGAGAGTATCATTAAAAGCCTTGTTTGCTCGGTCCGAACTTGTGACTCTCTGTTACTGGTGGCCTTCTCCTACCTGTCCATTTTTCTATCTTCTACCTCCTGGATGAAGGCGTTATTTTTTAAAACTTGGTTCTTTTTTGAGGAGGTGCTATCTATGGTGACTACTCATAATGTTTGATATGAGGGTGCCTAAAGATTTACGCAACCATCACCTCCACAACCCTCATTTATTCTCACCTCGTTGGTCCAGACTGGTGTCTAAAACTTAACAAGTTTTTTTACGATTTCCGTATTATTGGTAGTTCCTAATCATGACTCATAGAAATTCAATCAAAATCTTTTTGTATTGCAGGAATCATCGCTGCCATGTTGAGCGTTGCAGACACGGTGAAAGATGAGGCACATCTGACTGTTTACACATTGAAAAAGAAAGGCTATTCAGTTGTGTTGCTGACGGGAGACAACAAAAAAACCGCCGTTGCTGTCGCCAGACAAGTAATCTCCATTTCTCATATCTACTAATTACGATTGGATGTATGCGAATGGGGTGTGCGCATTGGTCGGAAATGTTGTATAAATAAATAATAATAATTTATTATTATTATTTATATTATAAATATTTAAATTATTATAATTAAACTAATGAAATAACAGTTAGATACTTAATTACTAACTTAATGCTACAGGAGGCAGAGCCTCACTTACTAACTTAATATATCAACACCAATATCGCCATATTGTGTTCTATTAATCTACCAGTCTCATGCAGTAAAAGCCTAATTATCATCTAAAACCATCGTCTTCTCTGTCCATCCTTCTACACAATAAAACATGGTGTCAGAAGTGATTTTTATGCAGTCAAGTGTCAAAAGTAGTTTTCGCGTTTTGAGTAAAGTGATTCCCAAAAATCTAGACGACATTGATGAGCGACTCGATACTCCATGATATCTCCGGGCTCGATCTAGAAATTTCGGATACCGAGTCAAATATTTCTACTTCTCTACGTTTGAGTAAAGTAAGTGGAAAATCAAATACCGCAGTATCAAAAAACAGTAACATTGGCACGCAAACACTGACTCAAATGGCACAATTACAACCTAACTTCGGTTCTCTTGTCATAGACGACGCGTCATCCACTAACCTCTCGAAAAGATGGTCCGAGTGGTATACTGAGTTCAAGCTATATATTGTCGCAGCTGAACTAGAGGATGTCACAGACAAGAGAAAAGTAGCTCTTTTGCTAACACTAATAGGCCCACAAGCAAGAGTCGTATTTCAGTCATTCGGGAAAGACCCGGAACAAGTCAAATATGCCGACTTGGTGAAGTTATTTCATAATTACTTTACCCCCAAGAAGAATATTACAGTCGAGCGACAACAATTTTTGACTCGTCGACAGAAAGAAAATGAGTCAATTGACGATTATATTACTGCTCTGAAAAACTTGAGCCAGTCTTGTGAACTGAATGATTTAACTGATGATCTAACAAAGGATGTCATGATTTGTGGTTTACAAAATAACAGCTACAGACAACGACTCCTTCAAGAGGAAAATTTGACTCTTGACAAGGCCTTTAACATATGTAAAAGCATGGAATTGACGCTCTCCCAAACGCGTTCAATTCAACAAGGAAGTGATACCGATAAAGCTTATCATGTGTCAAACCGCTCATTGAAGCATCCTACTGAATCTAAACAACATTCAAACAAAAGCTACAGGAATGACGGAAATAATATACCGGGAAGGAATAATCAGGAACGGACAACATACAAAGGACAACAAAGGTCACGTCAGAGAAGCTCTCCAGGCCCTGCATCTTACAACAGTCAACGCTCATACTCGCGCGAGATCGGAAGTCAAGCAGTTTGTCAAAAATGTGGGCAAATTCATCGGTTCAAGTGTCCCGCATACGGAAAAAAATTTGGTCGGTGCGGAAAGTTTAATCACTTCATAAAAATGTGCCGTGCTAAAGCAGTCAATGTAGTCGGTGAAAATGTTGATAAGTACGCGAGTAGTGATGGTGAATATTTTGTTTGTAAGGTCGAAACCATTCACGGAAATGATGAAACGGCTTGGTTCACTAATGTAAAAGTCAATGGTAAAAACCTACGAGCTCAATTGGATACCGGTGCCCAGGTAAATTGTATGTCTCTAACCGAATTCAATAAGCTAATGTTGCCAAAGTCAGTCAACTGGGTCTGCAACCTGGAAAAACTTTTCTTTGTAGGCGTTTTTTGAGATGCCAATTGCCAGAGAAGGTCCTATGAATCCTGTCTTCGAACCCTCTTTTGCCAAAATATCGGCTTGTTCGTTCCCAGGCTGGTTGGTATGCCCGGCTATCCATTTTGTTGAAATTTTGTTGTTTCTAAGAAACAGGTTATTTATCGTCTTTTTCGTTTCCCTCACCAGTTTTGAGGTGGTGGTGGGATTTTGAAGGGCTTTTATACTTGCTTGGCTATCAGTAAAGAGAAGAATGACAACGACGGGACAAATGAGAATAGCTCAGGCATTTGATGAAGCTCGAAATAATGCGAAGCAGCTGATTCAAGGGAAAAACGCTTCACTATCCCTGGCGGAGGATAGATGAACTAATGCTGCTGGTGTGGTTTAGACGTTCGTCAAGTGTGTCGTTCATACGAAAACAAAAATGTTTCCAATCAGTTATCAACAGAGTGGATGATTGCAGAGGAAAACAGGGAATTCCAGCTCCATCGGCTCTCCAATAACAGGAAACTCTCCTATGGCTAATGCTCATTTGTCAGGAACCCCCCAAACTTTGTTTATTTTTGATTTCTCAACATTGTACGACATCCATCTAAATCAAGTTTTGCTTTTACATTAGTTCTAAGCTAGAGAATCTTTTGTGTATTTAACTTCAAGGGAAATCGAGAATGAAACGAATTGTGAACTCGTTGGATTTCTCCCGACCATTTCATCAGTGTTTCTGTTTACAATTTATTGAAACTTAACTACCGATAGACAGTCATTCTGTTTGTGTTCTTCGTATTTCATAATTTATTATCCTACTCATCAGGTGGGGATCAACAAGGTATTCGCTGAAGTGCTTCCTTCGCACAAGGCGACCCACGTCCGAAATTTCCAGCAGGAAGGAATCCGAGTCGCGATGGTGGGAGATGGCATCAACGATACGCCCGCATTAGCTCAAGCTGATGTTGGTATTGCTATCGCCTCGGGAACTGAAATAGCTTCAGCATCTGCCGATGTTGTCCTAATGAGAGTAAGTTTCTCATTTTTTAATAGCTTCCAAGGATTGAAATGCGTGAGGAGAGCAAGATCGGATAGTAAGAAATGTAAGGTTCTGTTGAGGAGGGCAACCGTTTTGGCTGGCTCGCGTTTTTACTTGCTTATCACTGCCGTCAAAAGGGAGCGCAAATGAAGTATCTACGACCCTATAGGTGAATTTATAGAAGTTAAACTACACTGGAGACCAAAAAAACCGGCGCACTTCAAGATTTTTGATGTTCTGTCTGGTAGAGGAATGAAGTTAGATGAAATTTGAACGTTAGCATAAAATTTATATTCTATAAAAAAAAAAACAACTGGGAAAAACAATGACAAATTAAAATTTTAATCATAAAGCCAAAATGTAACTTGAATGTAAAAAAGAATGAATTGAAGTCGAAAAATACGAACGAAAAATTATCTTGTTTTTCTTTTCTTTCTTTTAAAAATTACTCAGGTTCAAGTCTCTAATAGCGAATATTGCCTCTTCTTGCTTGAATAACATCGTGAAGTCTCGAGGGCATACTTCTAATGTGGTTGGCTATCCGCTGTTGTGGAATTTCATCCCATTGCTGAATCAATGCTGTTTTCATTTCCCTGAGGTCACGAGGAGGGTTGGGTAGTCTACGGATGGATTGTCCTAGCTGGTCCCAAAGGTGCTCAATCGGATTAAGGTCTGGGCTGCGAGCTGGCCACTCTAGGGTACGGATACCTACGTCCTCCATGTAGCGCCTAACAACATTGGCGACGTGCGGTCGGGCATTATCCTGCATGAAAAGGAAATTATCGCCTATGAAAGGTTCAAAAGGTACCACATATTCCTCCAGGATGTCTGTGATGTAGGATTCAGCATTTATCGATGGCCTCTGAAACACGCGGAGGTCCGTCCTTGCCTCCAAAGAATTTCCTCCCCATACCATCACTGATCCACCACCGAACTGCACTTTTCCACCGATATTGCACTGAGCGTATCGCTCGCCTTGTCTTCTCCACACCCGAACTCGTACATCTGAAGTGTACAGATTAAATCTGGACTCGTCAGAAAACAGAACGGAGGCCCAATGTGCCTCAGTCCAAGGAGTGTGATTTCTAGCAAATTGAAATCGAGCCGTTCGGTGTGCTGAGGTGAGTAGAGGACCTAAACCACGTACTCTGGAGTGAAGATTCACATCAGCAAGCCATCTGTGTATCGTTTGAACGCAGACATCGACACCCCGAGCAGCACTCAGCCGGTGAGAGGTCTCAACAGCTGTCTGGGTGTGGTTTCTAAGGGTTTGCATCACAATAAAACGGTCGTCAGCAGTATCCGTCGCCCTTGGACGCCCTGATCCTGGCCTTCTGGTGTAGCTACCAGTTTCACGGTACCTCTGAACTGCCCGTCGAACCGTAGTTTCGGGCAGCCCAAGGGCCCCGGCCGCATAACGTTGGCTCCAGCCGTCCTCTATCAATGCAACAAGTCTTGCGACCACACACGCGTCTAAAACCATTTAAACGGCGGGTAAACTTTTTTTTTTTAATAAAAAATTTATGAAAAACGTAATTAAAAAGGAAAAAAAGATGAATTTTTTTTAAAGCCACAAATTTATGAAAAACTTAATTAAAAACGAAAAAAATATGACTTTTTTTAAAAAGGCACAATGACAAGAAAGGCTTGCGTAGACCGCACTGAAGGCAGACTATCGAAAAGTCATCTTTCGTCCTTTAGGCTTCTATCGTAAATTCAAGAGAGCATTACAGGAAAAACTGGATAGTCGATGGAAAACATGGATGGATTTAGGGACGTAATCTCTGTGAACCTTATTATTGACCTTACAATTTACTCAAACCAAACTGTTATCGATTTGAACTTGATTCTTTAGAAACAAATCAGCTGCGCCGGTTTTTTTGGTCTCCAGTGTAGTTATGTTGTGATCAGCGACCTCTTCGCATTTTCTGTCCATTCGCTTCCTTAGCTCAAGTGGTAGGAGCGATAGGAGATCGATCCCCGGTCGAGGGAAGTTAATTTTTGATGGTTCAACAGTTACAAGGATTTCGAGTTGTTGTGGAAAGGGTACATAAACACGAGAGTGCTCCCTATATAAATATCTCGGATTTTTTGAAAATCGAATAAAAAAGTAACGTATTTTAACACGTAACATGATGACAGTTCAGCTATTCTACGTAGTCTAGGGATGGGTATCGATACTCGATATTTCAAAATATCGATACTTTCGTACCGATACTCGATATTTTAGTATCGATACTGCACTATCCGAAATTTTTGGATATCGATACTTTGGATCCAATATTTCTAAATATCGAATATCGATACTGTTCTCGCGGAAAATTCAACATAATGGCTAAAAAATGAAGAAGATAGAGGGGTTCTTGGGTCATTACTCTTTGGCTGCACACAACGTTATTTAATAACGTTTATATCATGGAAAAAATCACTCTGTTTGGACTCTCAGTAGTAAAAAATAATATAATATATAATAATATAATATAATATAATAGTAATAAAAGTTGTTGAAAAAATTATTTTTCTTGAGAAAATTGAATGATATTGATAGTTTGTGACACTAAAGTATCGATACTCGATATTTTAAAATATCGATACTAATGCCTAACGATACTTGGGATATCGATACTCGGATACGATACAGTATCGATACAAAATATCGATACTTTTATAACGATACTCATCTCTAACGTGGTCCCCTTCAACTTCCAAGCATTTCTGGTACCTTGAATATAATTTTTGCTTCCGAGTCTACCAAAGTAGCGGAAGCATTATTTTCACTTTTCAAGGATGAAAAAAAAGGTCTACTTTATCAAAATTTCCACTCGCATTTTACGTTTCAGGCCTTCCTGAACAATTTTGGTTCAGTGTGTGTATGTGTGTGTGTGTGTGTGTCATGAAATCCTTGTAACAGGAAAACTATACGAAGTTATTGTCTGATTTCGATGAAATGTTCAGGGGTTGTGCGGGTTGGTGTGTAGACGGTCCCCTATGATAATCATCACCCCGGACTGATAGTAGCTGCTGCGCATGCGCAAACGTGCATTCCAAGCCTGTCTGTAATTTTGGTTTATTCAAATTGTTTTCAGAGCGATCTCTTGGACGTGATTGGCTGCCTGGAGCTTTCTCGAAAAACTGTCAAGAGAATAAGAGCTAATTTCGTGTACGCGAGTATCTATAATCTTTTGGGGATTCCTCTGGCTGCCGGTGCTCTGTCTCAGCTTGGCTTCACTCTCGTGGTATGTATAAACTCTACTTACACTGTAGGTATTATGTTTGTTGATTGTAATTACTTGATTGCATTTTTAAAGTCGTTGACAATTATAAGAAACTTGATAAGTATTTTACTTTGCAGCCGTGGATGTCTTCCATCGCAATGGCCACCAGCTCGGTTTCCGTTGTTTGTTCTTCCCTTTGGCTGAAGAGGTAAATTTTGGTTGATGACGTCACATTGACGTAATTATTGTTTTTTTGCCTATTAATCCGAACTAGTGAGGTACCTTAAGGCGTCCACACTGGGGATTTGATTGTACCCAAGATAAAATAAATCGATTTATTCCGATTATATCGATCAAAAACAATCGAGTTTTTGATGTAACACTATTTTTTCTGACTCTACCAGCTAGCAGAAGCATTGTTTTCACTCTTCAGTGTTAAAAAAAGGCTGTTTTCACTCAAAATCGAAATTTCCACTCGCGTTTTACGTTTCACATTTTTGGTTCCGTGTCTGTATGAGACTGCAGAGTTCGAATGACAAACTATGTTTAATCAGCTTACTTCTTGCAAGAATAATTCATTAAATATAACTTATTTAATTTTCAAAATGCAGTAGTTACACAAGAAAAAATGTATGCCGAGTGGGTGCGGCACATAGCTGCCTCGTTTCCATAACTCGATTGCATAGATGATCCGATGCATAGTAGCTAATCTCGAAACATCTAACACTAATACCTTCCATCGCCTGCATTAGGGACTATCTGTTCTCCAATCTGAAAAGTCCCTGATAGTTTCAACGATTTCGGATGGGAAACGCAGAAGTTATGGCTGTTACAAGGAAATTCATTCGCGCATGCGCAGCGGCTGCTATCAGTCCGAGAGCAATGCTTTTCTTAGGGGACCATCTACACGTCAACCCGCATAATCTCTGAAAATGCCATCGAAATCGGACTATAACTTCGTATGGTTTTGCTCGTTATAAGAATATCATGACAGACAGACAGACACGGAACCAAAATTGTTAAAGAAGGCCTAAAACGTAAAATGCGAAAACATAAAACTGCAAGCCGACTGAGGGTGATTCTGCACGTCCACACTCGGATAGCATCGTCGGATTGATGCGGATCGCCTTTGCGAATCCTACATTGTGCCCACCTTCAATTCGCATAGTGTGGACGCCCCATTACTCAGATCCTACTAGTTTTTGACCGACTTCATGCGCGGCGAAGCCGCGCCGAAGGAAGGAGGTATACAGTTCGGTGTGTCATGGGACGACGATTTTTTTTTTTTTTTTTTCTGTATGTTTGTACCACTAGCAGTTTCTTATTCGGCCACCAATCTGCCTGATTCTTTTCGAAAAGTGTTCTACAAGTATCCATAGTGGTCCCGTTTTAATCAGATTTCATTTTGCTTTGTTAAAAGTATCGAAATTTTGTGAAAATAGTTCAAAAAACGTGTTTTTTCGGAAGATTGTTCCGCATCCTCTCCCCCCGCCCGACTCGTCGAAGCCACCAACCCCCCCCCCCCCCCCGCCCACCAGCCCGTCACCTCCGGCATATTCTCGGACGCCTGCCGCCCCTCAACAAATTCAAGGGGGACCACCCTCTCATTCATTGGGGACCATCCTCCCCATTAAGAGTGAAACGCTCATTTTTTCTTCAAGATAAACTTGATTATGAAGCAAAATTTTAATTTCAAAAAATGATATTGAACTCAATTTTGAAAATAACTTTAACATTTCATTGAAAAACGAGTTTCCCGACTCATTGTACATTTTTGTACATGTTTGTGTAGGTACATTCAAATTTAAGGTCCGATTCTAAGCTTCACGAAAAATGAGATGCTTTATGAGGGGGTTTCCGATAACCATCAAATTTCGGTAGACTACCATGTGGGTCTAGCACATAGCCTTCTCATCATCCAAAACATGTTGCAGCGGGCTAAAATATGAAGTTCAAGTCCGATTCCGATGAAATTTTCAGAGATTGTACGAGTTGGCGTGTAGATGGTCCCCTATGAAAATCATCGCCCCCGGACTGATAGCCGCTGCGCATGTGCAAACGATAATTTCCTTGTAGCAGTCATCATTTCCACATTTTCCATCCGATTTCAATGAAATTCATTAAAATTGGCATATAGATGGTCCCCGATGAAAAGCATTGCCAAGGAACTGATAATAGCCACTGCGCATGCGCAAACGTGAATTCCCTGTAAGAGCTATACTTCCTACATTTTCCATCTGATTTCGATGGTATTTTCTGGGATTGCGCGGATTTGAGTGTAGATACTCCTCTACGGACATCATCGCCCCCATTTTACTTACGTTGAGTGAAACAGTTTGGTGCAGGAGGAAGGGAAATAATAATGCGTGTTTTTTCGCTCACCAACAGGTTCTAATTGACTTAATGCTTATCCAATGGGACGTCCCCTGGAATGCATGCATTACTAAACAATATGTTTAACAATTTTTTGGACTCACTAATAACTACTTTAAACAATAATACTGTAGGTATAGGTACTAAAATAAAATGTAAAAATTAAACAATAATGTTACCTACTACCTTCATAAAAAAACCTCAAAAAGTAATAATTAATTCCACATTAAAAAAACCATTAGTGATTAAAAATACAAGTAAAAGATTTAAAAAAGAAAAATAGCGAAAAATTTCGAAAAAAGGTTAACGGTCGGTAACTCAAAGAATACCGACTTTAAACAAACGTACCTACTTGGTAGAAGGTAAATTATGTAAAATTAAAAAAAAATTATATAATAAAAGTCGAAAAAATTAATGAGTTAAAAATTAAAACGAATGATTTAAAAACTTAAACAAAAGTACTTGGTAGTAGGTAAGTTATGTAAAATTAAAATAATTAAAGTCGAAAAATTAATAAGTTAAAGATTAAATCAAATGATTTAAAAAATTAAATTTTAAAAATAAATTTAAAAAACCACTAAAAAGTAAAAAATAAAAAATTATGAAAATACAAAAATAGTAAAATAAAAAACTTTTTAACAAAAAAACGGACCGACCTCAAAACTGATGATGGCATCCCACTAAAAGGAAAAAATAATAACGACAACTTATTCAGTTAGGTTGGTAGGTAGGTACGCAGTGAAGTCGCCGCCGTGCCCATCTGCAGAAACAAACATACACAAGTAGATTCCACTTCCATCTGGTTAGTATTACAACATGGGTCGATAGTGCAATACAAAACATGAATGAGAGTGGGTACCTATCATTGAGGTAATGCATGTGTTCCAAAACGATTAGGTAGTACGTCACTGCTGTCGTATGAAGGAGGATGAGAGAGTGACAATAAGTGTGAATCTCAGTAAGAATATTTCCTTTGATAACAGCTGAAGACGTCTGCGTCACCAAAAATGGCAGTTGGATAAAAATTGAACATGAGAAGGTTGTTTACTTACTTACCTACCCTTAATCCTGTTTTGTATTGCACTACTACTAACTGGTTCATTTGAGTATGAACTCATATCACAAACCCACATCATGATCTAGACAATTCTACATTCAATATGCCATACATGGAATATAAGATTAATTAGATATTATGTAATCAAAGATTGATCATGTATAATTAGATAAATAACTATTAGATACTAACTAATCAAGAGATGGTTTGTTCGAATCCCAACATTTCGTACGGGGATTCACACTTATTGTCACTCTCTCATCCTCCTTCATACGACAGCAGTGACGTACTACCTAATAGTTTTGGAACACATGCATTACCTCAATGATAGGTACCCACTCTCATTCATGTTTTGTATTGCACTATCGACCCATGTTGTAATACTAACCAGATGGAAGTGGAATCTACTTGTGTATGTTTGTTTCTGCAGATGGGCACGGCGGCGACTTCACTGCGTACCTACCTACCAACCTAACTGAATAAGTTGTCGTTATTATTTTTTCCTTTTTAGTGGGATGCCATCATCAGTTTTGAGGTCGGTCCGTTTTTTTGTTAAAAAGTTTTTATCGTTTAATAATGTTTAACAGGACGTTTCCATTTTTGTTTTCATCACATCACAATGGTGTTTACTAGCATCACATCACTATATAAATAAAGAGGCTAGAAACATTTTTTGTGGAAAAAATACGAACGTCTAAATCACACTGGCAGCATTAGTTCATTATTTATCCTCAGCTAGGGATAGTAAAGCGTTATTTCCTTGATCAGATGAGATAAGCTCCGGTACCAATTTTGCTAAAGCTCGAGATAATGCGAAGCAGCTGATTCAAAGGAAAAACGCTAATTAATACACAAAGGTTTATTATTTTTCTATATAAATCAGTCGTCTGCAGAGAACACGGCTTTGTCACTGTCACTTTTTTTTTTCGAACTCCCCTCAAAGACATATTATCTTTTGTGACGGAGGGGGCACGCCATAAATAAAAATAAATAAATAAATCAAATATAATGGGGAGGACGCCCAGGACTCACCCGACGCCGGCCCTAGGGATGAGGGAAGATGAGGAAGGTGGGGGTGGGAGAGAAGGATGAGGGGAAGTGCCTCTATAGAAAGACCACCAATGGGGTATTTCGGTGGGTCGGAAATTCAGGTTTTTGACCTCAAATTTGGATTCAGCACCCTTGAAAACCTATATACACCAACTATTAGCCCAATGATACTATAACATGTGGTAGAAAAATTAATTAAAGAGATTACACGTTTGAAAAAGGCGGGCCGCTATAAATGCACACACACTAGGCAAGGACTACGCCGTGGACAGCCCCGCGCGTGTGTGTGAGTAGAATGTTGTAGTATCCAAGAGGGGTTTCTGTGCATGGATACTTTTTCAAAGACAGTTGGCTAGCTACGTCACGATTGGCTAGCTACGTCACACCATTCAAATCTTCAACTTTCCTTAGCTTCTCTGATTTTTTAAAAACATTTTCTCGACGAACAGACCCGATTACCGTTATTCCTGAGCCATACTCTTTTGAAAAAAAAAATTAAAAAAATTGACCGAAATACCCCATTGAGATATGAGCCTAGCAGGACGCGGGTGGTGATACCACGGAGTACACCTACCGAGATGGCACTCTTCCTGCGCTAAGACAAGGTTGTAGCCATCACCCTGATGTTGTTGGGTGCCACTCCTTTCAGCTACGACACCGCTTGCTGTAAATCATCTCTATCATACTTTCTTATCTTAGCCCGCCAAGTCTGTTCCGTGTACAAGCTGGCACTGACGACTTGGACATCCAGGATAATGCAAGACTGGTCGGGCTTGATGGCAACGAGTCAGGCTTCTTACCCTGGTCACTTGGCATGTGATACAATCTCTCCCTCTCAACATCCCAGCCGCTAGATGGCAAAGCACTGCTGCACTACATGATAAAGGTGCTCATTTCTACTCGGACAGGCGCGGCAAAGGGGTAGAGTTGTCCCACCACTACCTCTCGAACACCGCACCGCAGTTGGCAGAGATGCCTGAGTTGTGGGTGTCTTCTTGATGAAATTTGATTACTGCTTGCTAAGTACGCAAGACTGAGTACTACTCAAAGAAACGAACAGCGATCGCGTTTTGGTCAGCTAGAATTTGAACGGATATTAGGCCTCTTTTGCGGTTCACACTCGTGTTTCTGATTTATCGTAAGTCCGACCCTTAAGTTCTCATAGGGAGCAAACGGTTGGCCCTACAGAGCTCTGGTTGGTCTCATTCGATTCTGAAAATTCAATAATATCTTAAATTGATGGAAAAACAATACCTTTATATCGAAATTTTTTGAGCCTCGGCGTTTTCAAAATTTCAACCAATATTTTTCAATCCTTAGAAGTGACTGACATCAACCTCAAGCTTCGGGGCACAACTAGACCCCAAATGGAGCCCAGCAACCAAATTTGAGCCCAGCAGGAGGTAGATGATCTAATGCTGCCATTTTCGGACGTCCCACTGTAAAACTTGGGCGTCCTTATGCGATCGATCTGGGGTAAAGTTGGACAACACTCAACAGAAAAAAACACACACTAATCCTTTTGAGACCATTCTTAATCCAAATCCGCGAAGAAAACTATAGGTGAATGCCTGTGTGTGTGTGTGTGTGTGACAAAATCTTGTGTCGTCTGCCCAGGCCTTAGTTTGCAACCGATTTTCGTGGTTCTTTTTTTATTATCATTTTTTTACTATATCTACGTGGAAAACTATCTAGTTGTGCACTACGCCGCCGGAATTTCGAATTTCACCTTTTAAGGGGGTTAACGATCAAAAAACGTGGGTTTGCGGGCATAATCTTGTAAACTCTGCCTCAATTTCCTACCGATTTCCGTGTTTCTTTTTTTGTTCGACTCAGAAATCTTACGAAATGCACACTATTTCACCAGAGTATCAAACATAGCATGGGGAGTGGGGGAGGGGGATAATGTTCTCAAAATGTCCAATTTTTCAATATTTCGGTTCCTTTATAGTTTACTAATTGTACCCAAGCTTTGAAATTGAGGAAAATTTTTAATTATACATATGGTTTTTTCATGAATTATTCACTTTTCCACTATGAAACTAATAGTGGTGCCACCATGGTGCCATAAACCGCCATTTTTTAAAATTTGGTTTTGTAATTTACCCAATTGCGCACCTTCTCACATTTCCGGATTATGTCTATAGGTTCAAGAAATCAACTAGAGAGGACCTGGAGACTGTGGCGTACAAACAGAGTTTGGAGGCGAGGGAGGAGATGGACTCGATATCTGTCCACCGGGGCGTGGACGACATTGACCGACCATCCTCCACTCAGTCCAGCTCCACGTTGAGCAGGTACGTCATCTCTTCCACCAAGCGCTTGCCTTGTAGGAGTCACATCAATCATACTCATCTCAAATCACGTTTGAATCATCTGGAGTCATATATTTTAAAACAACAGTAAAAAATAAGAAATTCTCCTGGTGGAGGAATGGGGTATTTCGGTGGGTCGGAAATTCAGGTTTTTGACCTCAAATTGAAAACCTTGAAATCCTATATAATTCAGGAAATTCAGGTTTTTGACCTCAAATTGAAAACCTTGAAAACCTATATACTACAACTTTAAGCCCAATGATACTATAACATGTGGTAGAAAAATTAGAGAGTTTTCGCCACATCAGGCGCGACGATTTGAAATCGTGACGACTCGAGACAGATGGGGCCAGCAGACGCAGATGCTAACTTTTTTCGGTGGATTTCGAGTCGTCACAAAATTAGGTGCGGACTCTGGAAGTGACGCTAAACAGCTACCGACCTGTGAAGTCACTTGAAAATGGCCGATAGCGAACAGCTGATTCAGACTCCAGGGGTCTCGAAATGAGTTTTTCAGATCGAAATTTAGAATATTAAATATTCAACGGCAAATTTTGCCGTATTGAAAAACCAATACATTTATTACTACTTGGATAGGTACCTATTTACATCCCTTTCGGACCCTACATTGCAATATAAAAACCTACCTACTGATGATTTTGATCGTTTTCACCTCTAGAAAGTAGTGAACAACACTAGCTTTTCCAGACCTCTTACAGCATTTTTTTGGGTCTATAGTACTTTACTACCGATTTTGCAGTAGCTACCTTTCTACTTGTTTCTTGTTTGTCTAACAACACGTCCGTAACATATCTATAGATAATTTAGAGTAGCTAGGTACTTCGTTTCTACCTACCAGGACGTGCAGACTATTACAAAAACGAAAGTACAGATCAGTCAAACTAGGATAGATGTACGAACTTATAGATGTGACACATAAATGCAGACATCCATAATTAACCAAATACCTACTATTGTGTGAAAGGAATGTATTTTTTCAAAGGTAATAAACTTGATAACTGTAGTAAGAGCATTTTTTCCAATTTGTCATGCAAGTTACAAGTACGATGATCAAAGCAAGCGGAACTATCAATTGAAATCTTGAATGATACCTACTTATGTAAACTGACTCTCGTCACCTGTTTATTGTAGATCTGTAGTTAGTTATGTTGGTAGATGAATAAATAACATACAACATTAAATGAAAAGCAAGGGTGCATTTATTCAGAAATTTCATTGATATTGAAACAATATAAAATTCGCACAGAGTCAACAATAGTGTACGTTGGATTCACTTGATCTTGATGCGAAGATAACAGAATTCTGGTGACGAGTAGTTGGTTTCGAGAGATGAAAAACTTGATAATTCCCGGGAAAATGAAAACTGTTCTACAAATAAAAGCTAAAATCGAGAACCAAAACACGGGAGTCGAACATCGGACACAACACAAAATCCTGCTTCATCCGATCTAAATTGAAACTGGTTATAAAAGTGTGAGGTTATCAAGGGTCTAGTCGTCAAGAAAGCCGTCGTTCTCGACGCCGCCAGAAGCCGGCATTTGGCGGCGTCCAAGACGACCGAGCTCGCCGTCCGAGTCGTCACGCATGCGCAGTCACCATTTTCAGACAGTTGCATGGATATTACACGGGGACGGTCGTCACAAAAGACGTGGCGAAAACTCTCTATTAATTAAAGAGATCACACGTTTGAAAAAGGCGGGCCGCTATAAATGCACACACACTAGGCAAGGAGTGTGAGTAGTATTTTGTGGTATCCAAGGGTTTCTGTGCATGGATACTTTTTTCAAAGACAGTTGGCTAGCTACGTCACACCATTCAAATCTTCAACTTTCCTTAGTTTCTCTGATTTTTTAAAAACATTTTCTCGACGAACAGACCCGATTACCGTTATTCCTGATCCTTACTCTTTTGAAAAAAAAATAAAAATAAAAAAAAATTGACTGAAATACCCCATTCTATATTAACAAAACTGTACACGAATATTATCCATGATGATCAGCTTCGGCTTCGTTGACTTTCCTTGCTTTGCCACATTTCTCTCCAACGTGGGTGGTATGGATGGGATTTCGAACGTCTTGCCATATTCCCCAAAATGTCCTGCTGGAATACGTTTTGGCGAAACTTGTCGAGTAAAGCCCCTAAAAAAATAATGCGAGTTTCATCACAATCTATTCGCTTCTAAGTAGCTTCCTTAACCTGTGGTGTTTCACTAAGAACATATTTGTTCACTTGTACAAATATGTACAAAATTTTGAACAAAATTTTGAACAACTCACGAACACTTCCCATGTGTTATTACATGATCACATGAGTAATCCCTGTTGAAGTAGATGAATGGGGGGACCCGGAACTCCAAAAATTTGAATAGAAACATTTTTGGTTTCTATGTATTTTTAATCTACATACAGCATTAGCAAACTGAATTAAACCTTTAACAAACTGAGTTAATCTTTTCACAAAATGAATTAATCCTTTCGCAAACTGAATTAAACTTTTTGCAAATTGATTTAAACTCTTCGCAAATTGAATTAAACCTTTCGCAATTAGAATTAACCCTTTCACAAAAAGAATTAAACTTTTCGCAATAAACAAACAATTTAATAAATTTTTAATAACAAAAATACTAATAAATAAACACGCTAAACTATCCATATATAAGTCAATGTTCTAAAGTAAACTATCACATGAATAGTCCGATTTTTCAAGAAAGGGGAAGGTCAGTGGAGGGGTTGGCCTGTAGCTGCAGCAGGAAGTACGAGATACATGTCCGTTTTCAACGGGATTTCCAAGGAATTCGACCATCCCTCCTTCGAGCGTTCAGCAATACTCAGCAATATTCAGCAATACTCACTGAACTAATATTTGAATCGCTATCGCTCATCACCACAACAATGTTCCTCACAAAATCAAAAAAAAAAAAGTAAAAACCTACGAACACTTTTATGACGAGAATGTTGACGGGAAGGGAAGGGTGACTCTACACAGTGAAGGTCAATGAAAGTTTGCCAGTCCATAGGGGAGTAATTGACCATCCACAGGGAAGATATTGACCGTCCACAGATAAGGTTTTGGGGACTTCACTCAATCTTATGTCCTCTGATCATGTTTGGTGCAGAGGATTAATTTTATAAAAGGTTGAATAATTGAAAATTATTATTATTGGAAATTATAATTATTATTATTACAATTATTGTAATTGGGAAAGGTTTAATTCAGTTTGCGAAAGGTTTAATTCGAAATGTGAAAGGGTTAATTCAGTTTGAGAAATGTTTAATTCTAATTGTGAAAGGTTTAATTCAGTTAGCAAAAAGTTTAAATCAAATTGCGAAAAGTTTAATTCAGTTTGCTAAAGGTTTAATTCAGTTTGATAATGCTATACAGGGTGTCTACACTTTGGATGGGCATAACTTCAGGGATCGATTCTACAAGGTATTTCCAACAAAAAATGTCTCTTAGCAATTTTCTTTTAACCCACTCAAAATACCTTTTTTTCACTTTAAAGTTTTTCTTCGCGTTTTCGACCTCACGCCACTGATTTGGTCATAACTCCCTTATTTCTCCTGAAAATTCAAATCTGACTACACCGTTAGAAAGAACGTTAAATTCCTAAGCTACCTAGTGCAAAATCAAAATATTTTAGCAATAAAACAGTTTCAAAAAATCAAGTCAAAAAGCCAATTTTAAAATTTTTTCGAAACTTGACTTTCTTCGACCAAAGTTTTCACTCTAAATCCCTGCCCATTTCGATGGGCGCTCTTCGGAGAAAACATGCTCAAATTGTCAGCTATTCAACGGTCTATCAATTTTTCTCTTTAACATTCAAATTTGAAGAGTAAATGAAGTTTGAATGTCAAAAAACGCGTGTTTTACAATCAAATCCAGTGTTTCAAGCGGTTTATGGTCTCCCTCGATCTCAAGACGGCTTGGCGAGTTTGGTATAATTTTCTACGTAATTTTTTACGCTGAATCCAATAGTGATACTTCCAAATGATTCTGACGGCTAGAAAGTGGATTTTCAAAGAAAACCTATACCAAACTCGCCAAGCCGTCTTGAGATCGAGGGAGACCATAAACCGCTTGAAACACTGGATTTGCATGTAAAACACACGTTTTTTGACATTCAAACTTCATTTACTCTTCCAATTTGAATGTTAAAGAGAAAAATTGATAGACCGTTGAATAGCTGACAATTTGAGCATGTTTTCTCCGAAGAGCGCCCATCGAAATGGGCAGGGATTTAGAGTGAAAACTTTGGTCGAAGAAAGTCAAGTTTCGAAAACATTTTAAAGTTGGCTTTTTGACTTGATTTTTTGAAACTGTTTTATTGCTAAAATATTTTGATTTTGCAGTAGGTAGCTTAGGAATTTAACGTTCTTTCTAAACGGTGTAGTTAGATTTGAATTTTCAGGAGAAATAAGGGAGTTATGACCAAATCAGTGGCGTGAGGTCGAAAACGCGAAGAAAAACTTTAAAGTGAAAAAAAAGGAATTTTGAGTGGGTTACAAGAAAATTGCTAGGAGACATTTTTTGTTGGAAATACCTTGTAGAATCGAACCCTGAAGTTATGCCCATCCAAAGTGTAGACACCCTGTATATCACAGCAAACTTACAGACAATTTCAGACAAAAAACCCATCTAGAAGGGGTGAAAACAGAACGCAAACATGGATATCTCTCTCCCCGGGTATGGCTGCTGTCCTACTCAAAACTCCAGCTCCGTATGAATCCTCCTCACCTTCAGCTGGAGACATCTTGTCTTCTAGTTGTAATCTTCTTTATCTAGCTTGTAATTTTTCAAGTTCACTATCTCGTATGAAAATGTAGAGTCGGACTCATCATAGTTGGCTAAATTATCCTTCAATTTCTCTTGAAATTATGACGAATTTGTGGAACAGGAAGCCCCTGATTACCACCAGCGCAGACCAGCGGGGGTATACGCATACCGCCTTGTGTAAAATCATGTTGTTTGGTATTTGGTTACATTTTCTCGAAAACTTAGAAAGATATCGTAGGTGTGTTTCCAGTGGAGAAATTTACCGCAAAATATTTTTAGAAAATGTGTTCAGGTGAGGCAGTATCTCAGTCGAGGGCGAGTAAAAAAATTACTTTAAAAAATCACGTACAGAAAAATTGAGATTTTTTTGGGGCAAAGCCTCACGCTCAAATTGAACTAGACTGTGAACATCACAAAATGGCGAAAGGATCACGAAAATTAGGTGATCAGAACCCGACAAAATGTACTGGAAGTTACAGGAGGGTTCCGGGTCCCTCGTTAGTTCGTTGGAATCATTTCTTCCTTACTTGAATTCATATCGAAGAAGCTCAACTCTTGTAATTCGAGTATTTAAATGTGAGGTTGGGTTCACCACAGGGCGCATTGCATTTGTTGTTTTGTTCTATTATTTCAGGTACTCTAAAATCTGTCTGCGTGATTGCTGTTGTTTTACCTTCGTTCTCATAGCTGGCCTAATTACGTGGTACTTTAGAGCGATACAGAAGGTTCACATTTATTATGATTTTCAGTGTTCAGCACGATGTCGCTTTCCCTACTTTCTCCACATTTCTGTTCTTCTTTCTCTATTTTACACCTAGGTACCTACTCTCAATGTTTATCTTGAAATGCATTTTAAAACTTCCATGTCTTTCAGTTGTACTTGCGAGTAAACGCTTCTGAATTACTTTTCAAGAGCTGTTCATGATGCTTTTCCAGGAGATTTAGCTCCTTGGCATCTGAATCATCTAAGGTATGTGATGGGCCTCAGTGCTGTGCCCACTACGAGTTCTCCGGGTCGATCAACAACCGCCTCTCTATGGATGGAATGTCGATGACCGATGGGGTTCTAACAAATAGTAGTGGTAGCGGAGTGCCAGATCCCCCATCATGAAAAGCTATGAGTTGCAGAGTTTGGCGGACGATCTGGAAGAAATATCAACCATCCGATAACCGTGTGTTCAATATTTCTTGTCTGAACCTGTTTCCCTACTTTGCAGTTAGAAGAGCACTCGTAAATACAGGAGTACGGTAGACTCGCTTGTATCTAAGATCACGTCGTATCCTGTCTTATCATGAGAAATCACGTAATCCCCACCTCATTGAGCGCTACCCAAAGGTTTTGCTTCCCTGTCTATTTATATAGAGAAAGTTCCAATATTTCCACTCACATTTCACGTTTTACACCTTCCTAAACAGTTTTGGTTCTGTCCGCACGTGGTTCAGGAATCCCTTCTAGTAACGGCCTTGGCAATACGAAGTTACAGCCATTTCTATGAAAGTTTCAGGGCTTGAAGTGTAGATGTTCCCCTATGAATTTCATATCTCTCGAAATTGGCAGCAGCCAATGTGTATATGCAAATTGAATTGCTTGCCCCAACTTAATTTTCACAACTTGTCTCCAAATCAAATGAAATGTTTTGCGATTGTGTGAGTTGAGCCGTCCCTTATAACCTAAAGTAATTCTCATAATTGTAACTCAAACTGGGTTGATAGGTCAGTAGTAACTTATTAGCTCTCATCAGATTATCATGTTTTGAATGTATTAAGCCACACCCACTTGGTAGACTTTTATATTTTAAAGTAGAATTTTAGCTCATCTCTACATCATGCTGCATTAAATGGTGTATTAGGTGACGTCATGGCCACCATGAAAGAAGGATTTGGCTATCAAGATCAAATAACTTCCATGTGTGTGTTATCAACTGAGCTGGTTGAATCCTCAACCCGTTTGATTTGAGGGTACCAGTTCCTTTTGATATTTGCTCTCATAATAGAGGTTGATGCCTAGGGGTGTGTCGGTCCAGGTATTTCCCTGGAATGGTTCCAACGGTTACAGTGACAAAGATGTAACCGTTCCAAATTACCGGTATAGGCGATCAAATCCCACGCACATGGCATGGATGAAGCAGGCAGTCAAATCCCTATCGTCCTTCTTCCATGCTTATGATCTCAACTTGCAATACAATAGCATCATTTTCCTTGACAATTCGCTAAAAGGAATATATAATAGTTACCAAACAATTCAGGAAAGAATAATGACGTTGCAGTTTAAGAACTTAACATGACAATAATAAATTGATAATGCTGGAGACAACTTCCATGCTAACCAGTCCAGAAGATAACTTCCCGCTCAAGAGCCATTCCATGATTCCATGAACCATTCTCAGTCCATGGAAGTAGTAAGGGCGCTTCCAGGTACAACATGGAACAGAACTGAGAACAAGATCCATGCTTACCGGTCCAAAACCCTTCCCGGTCCAGAGCCATTGAACCATTCTCCATGATATCTTATCGGTCCGGTTCCATCCTTACCGGTCCAGTTCCATCCTCACCAATCAGAATGATCTCTTCCCGGTCCAGAGCCATTTCAAGATATCTTATCAGTCTGTGGAACTGGACCGGTAAGGTTCGAGTTTCTGTCACTGCGTGGAACCGTTCCAACCTGATACTTGGTTCCACAGTCCCGGTTCAGCTGTACCGACACACCTCTATTGATGCCTTCTTACTTAAATTCGTACATTTGCGTGTCAGTAAGAAAAATTAACAAAAAGTCTCAATTTGCTTGTCACCTCCTTTACTTTTGGGAGGTGTTAAAGTTCTCCAAAAATCAAAATTTCCATTCGTGTTTCAGGTTTTAGGCCTTTTTGATCACTTTTGGCTCTGTTATATCCCACTCACTGGGCCTCTAGGATAAATTTAATTCGAAACAAACAAACGGCTAAAGAAAATACTGTAATTGGTTAACCGATGTGTAACAGCGTTGGTTTCAGTGAGGTTTCAGTCAATGCTGTGCGTGCCAAATGTTATTTCTGTGGGATGTCCAAGCATCCGCAGTCTGTTTGCCCTGCAATCGAAGACGACTGATAAGCACGCCCGGACATACCAGACACAGTAAAACTAACTTACCTACAAGGTTAGGTACTAAAAAATGGGTGTGCGTCGATGTACCCCGCGCCGATGTACGGCGCCGATGGGCATAGTGTCCCCCGTCATTGTAGCCCGCGGGAGGTTTCATTTTGGAGAGTTTCAAAGGTTCCCCCGGGCAATCTACCCCCGAGCTTCTTATCATATGGATACTATAACGCACCTTCACAAGACCAATAAGTATCGATAGTTTTTGTAATCAATAGTTGCCCTCTTACCGATGTTTTTTTGATCGATTACCCGGTTATGAACGATTGAGTAGGTACAAACTGAGTTTGTATTTTCGTACTTTTCTAAGGGTAATGCTGAACAAAATGTTTTTTTTGGATTTGTTTTCCATCACTTTACAATGAAAATAGTTATTCAACTTCCTTACTCAATCGTTCATAACCGGATAATCGATCAATAAAACATCGGGCAACTATTATTGATTGTCAGACTTATGTGGCGGGGTACATTGTCTTGTGAAGGTGCGTTATAGTATCCATATGATAAGAAGCTCGGGGGTAGATTGCCCGGGGGAACCTTTGAAACTCTCCAATAGAGAACCTTCCGCGGGCTACAATGATGGGGGACACTATGTACATTGGCGCGGGGTACTTCGATAGCAACCCTAAAAAATTCGTAATATGGCCCTCCCTGACTCTTACGCCACTTGCAGCCCCTAGGTAGGTAGATGAGGTCAGAAAGTTATTTTATTACTCATAGGATAGTTCGAAGCTGGGGATTGCAGGAATTAGGGACGACACGCCACAACATTAATTTGTTGTGCACGATCGATGAGGAACTGCTCAAACGTGATAACAACCAAAGTCCTTAGAAACCGATGGTGACCACCAGGACCAAAAGGTGTCCGAACTGTCAGTGCCTGTTATAGGATTGGGATCTGAATTAAGGAAGGAATTGATAATACAGAAAAGAGTCTTAAATATTTTACTTTATTATTCTAATTCCCTCCTTTTAACTAGTTATGTTAATCCTATCATTCTAAAGCCTCTCGTCGGATACCTCTTCCTCGACGTCCGATGTAACTGCAGAAGAGGCTTGACGACGAAGTCCATAGTCGAAATTAGTCTGCCAAGTGTGTGTGGCACGTAGCTTCCTTATTCAACTTTAATATGATAGTGAAAATCCTATCACGATTACTCAATAGAAGATCATCAAAAATACAGTCTCCTACCTTCACTCCAAGTAATTCAACAGTTCGCTAATCAGTGTTGATATTTCAGTTTGAAGGTGCGCAAAAGACACAGTCAGTCTTTCCTCATTATTGATCACGTGAATGAAGCCTTTGTAGATGAAAAATGTATCTAAATAAATTGAAACCTGCAAGTTGTTGTGGTTGTTAAGGGGGTATCCATCGAGGAGGCCAGGCCTCTGAGGCCCCAACTCCCGCTAGGGGCGCTGGTGGTAAAGTAGTTTCTCGTACATAGAGTGCTCTGATGAATGACTTACCACAGCAAGTAATATTACAGTGTGATTGATAACTTTCAAAATTTAATGAGTTGATTAATGTTGTTGAGTCAGAATGGGGTATTTCGATGGGTCAGAAATTCAGGTTTTTGACCTCAAATTTGGATTCAGCACCCTTGAAAACCTATATACTACAACTTTAAGCCCAATGATACTATAACATGTGGTAGAAAAATTAATTAAAGAGATCACACGTTTGAAAAAGGCGGGCCGCTATAAATGCACACACACTAGGCAAGGACTACGCTGCGAGTGTGTGAGTAGTATTTTGTAGTATCCAAGAGGTCCTCCAAGGGTTTCTGTGCATGGATACTTTTTTCAAAGACAGTTGGCTAGCTACGTCATGATTGGCTAGCTACGTCACACCATTCAAATCTTCAACTTTCCTTAGCTTCTCTGATTTTTTAAAAACATTTTCTCGACGAACAGACCCGATTACCGTTATTCTTGAGCCATACTCTATTGAAAAAAAAAAATTAAAAAAATTGACTGAAATACCCCATTGAGTCTTCTGTCTGATATGAGATAATGACGAAAATGCCCCTTTTTTTATTACAAAAAGGATCTAAAAAACCCAGAGTCGTTTCACCCACCAACTGAAGAAACATTAAAATGTTGGCACTCGTCAAAAGTTGATGCAATCTCTTCAAGTTAATTTCAATCAGAGCACTCTATTGGACATATGAGAAACTAGCAAAGTTGTAGCAAGTTACTATCGAGAAAAAAAGATAGAATTAACTTCCGTATTCAGTAAAATATCAGATTGTTCGTTTACTGGCGTCAACTTCTGAGTTCAATCGATATAATGGGTGGAATTGTGATGTTGACTTGACATCCTATCTCTAGGTGAGGAGGCGTCAATCTACGCACCTCTGATGGTCACTCAAAATCCTCGTACCAGCTTTAGTTTACTTCACTCGCTAAAAGCAATGTGCAGAAATAATACTCCGAGTTTCTGTGGTCCCTTTCAACATTCTCGTTTCAATATCTGGAACAAACGAATTCCGTAGGTTTTCATCCTTCCTGAGTTTTCCCTCCGCTATAAAATGTGTAAACTGCCGTCGGCACCTTTGAAAACTTGATTGGCACCAATTAATTTCTCTTCCTTCCGTGAGCGAAACAAATTTCATTTCCAGCAAGTTGTTAAATTTGTTCCACCGATCGTCACTTTTGAGAGTTGTTTTCCACGTAGTCGTTGTTCAGTTGTTGATCGTGTGAGTTGAGAATACTGTGTTTTCCTGCTGTTGTTTCCTTTCTTCCCTGAATGTATGGTAACTCCACCTGTTGGTTAGTTTTTATTATTGCCGGTTCTTCCTGATGAGTGCACGAAGAACGAGCCAAGAAATTTGATCGAAGCAAATTTACATCTAGAAACAGATTACTTCAAAACCTCCCAAAAATACCTTGCTAAGATACTTGTGTTCTGTTCACTTTCCGACTCTAATTTTTCTTAATGTATGAAAATGAAAAAAAAAAAAAAAAAAAAAAAAAAAAACATCTTGGGGTTAATAGCTGAGAAACTATTTCCCAAATCCATTTTTTAAATAAATCAAATTTTTTATTTTATTTATTTTTTTTTTTAAATTGTTTAACAAAAATGTGAATGCAGTATGAATTCTTAGTAAGTGCGTTCTAAGACAAAGCCCAAGTATACGGGATGTGTTTGAAATTTATAGGATCAGCCATTTGTTTTTGTGCTTAGAAAAGAATAATCAAACGCTAAACCCCCCAATTGTTATCATGTAATAATGATTAACAGGACGTTTCCATTGGTTTTCGTCACGTCACGGTGGAGGTTTGCGATAGGAAGAGGCTAGGAAAGTGGAAATTTACTGTGGGAAAAAAATGGCGTAAAATTAATCATTATTGAATGATCTGACTGTAAGACCGTAGGTCTGACGTTCGTATTTTTCACGAGGAATTTGAATATCACATTTTTGCGTTTAATACTTATTAGTGCAGATTCGGATTCTAAACAACACAACAACATGAACATTGACATTGACATTGTTGTTCATGAACATTTGACTCCTTGCTTGATTTTTTGTGGATCCGCACCACCCGGCCAGCAAGTGCGCAAAGTTGCCCCGACCCTGCAATTTTTCGAAAATGTAGACCACCCCAAGTGTGGCAAATGAAATTTCATTTTTTTCTAATTTCGCAGCATCGTTTTTCTGAGTTTACTGTTTTCCACCTACTGATGATAAATGAGTCGTAATCGACTCAGGTCGCGAAACAGATAGCACCACGTGAATCAGCATTGGAAAACAGTGAAATATCATTTGCCACACTTGGAGTCTACATTATCGAAAAATTGCAGGGTCTGGGCAACTTTGCGCACTTGCTGGCCGGTTTGGATGCAGCAAACAAAAACGTCTGCCAAGTGGGTGAGGCACATAGCTTCCTCGTATCCATAACCCGATTGTATAGATGAGCCGATGCATAGTAGTTAATCACAAAACACAAATCTCTAAGTACCTTTCACTACCCTCATATAACCATCTACACGCTAATCTGGACAATCCTAGAAAATTTCATCAAATTTGGATGAAAAATGTAAGTGTTATGGCTGTTACAAGGATTTAACGTTTGCGCATGCGCAGTGGCTACTATCAGTCCGAAGGTGGTGATTTTCATAGCGGACCATCTAAATACTGATCTGTAACATCCCTGAAAAATTTCATCAAAATCGGATGGAAAATGTGGAAGTTATGGCTGTTACAAGGATCTCACGTTTGCGCATGCGCAGTGGCTACTATCAGTCCGGGGGTGATGATTTTCATAGGGGACCGTCTACACACCAACCCGCACAATCCCTGAAAATTTCATAGAAATCGGACAATGACTTCGTATAATTATGCGCGTTACAAGGAATTCATGACAGACACACACACAGACAGACACGGAACCAAAATTGTTTAAAAAGGTCTAAAACGTAAAACGCGAGTGAAAATTTTGAATTTTGGAGAACTTTTTTTTATCCTTGAAAAGTGAAAACAAAGCTACCTTGGTAGACTCGGACGCAAAAAAAACATTAAAAGTCCAAATTTTGTGAAATGTTGTGAAAAATCCGAATTGCAATATAAAAGCTGGAGGTTCCCATCAGAAAAAAACATAGTTGATGCAAATTTGCGCGAAAATGTGATTTTTGAACTCCTCGTGAACAATGGGGAATTTGCCTCAATTTCAGATTCTGGAATTTCAAGTCAAATCCTATATAAGGGCCCTAGAATAACGTTTAACACTAGGAATACCCAAGGGAAAAAAATTCCTTGGAAGAAAATGCCTGTGAAAATACAAGAGAAGCCTCTTTCAAAAAACACTGCAAAGATCGAGGAAAACTGATCACGTCACTCCCCGGAGTTCCTCCCGCAAAACTGTGCTCTGGCGAAGCGTAAAAGGAGTGTCGGCAAATAGTGTCAGAGAGTGTCCACAGGTAGAGTCGTAGGCGCCCTCGTCACCACATGAAACGATCCACTCAAAACGTCTGCCAAGTGGGTGTGGCACATAGCTTCCTCGTATCCATAACCCGATTACATAGATGATCCGATGCATAGTAGTTAGTATCAAAACACCGATCTCTAAGTACCTTTCACTACCCTCATAGGGGACCATCTAAACGCTAATCTAGACAATCCTAGAAAATTTCATAAAATTCGGACGAAAAATGTAAGTGCGGTAGTGATTGGATCAAAAAATTTCTTTGCTTGACTGGGAATCGAACCTGAACTTCTAGGTGTGAGTCCGGTGCATTGCTAACTGATCTATAAAGGGGTTGGTTATATGGGTTTTGAGATCCTCAGCTCACCCGCGACTGTTACGGCTGTTACAAGGATTTTACGATTGCGCATGCGCAGAGGCTACTCTAAATTTTAAGGCCTTGATTTTCATTGGGGACCATCTACAACTTAATCCGCGTAATCCCTGAAAATGTCATCGAAATCGGGTAGAAATTGTGGAAGTTACGGATGTTACAAGCAATTCTCGTTCGCGCATGCGCATCGGCTACTATCAGTCCGGGGGTGATGATTTTCATAGGGGACCATCTAAACACTAATCTGTAACATCCCTGAAAATTTCATTGAAATTGGATGGAAAATGTGGAAGTTACGGATGTTACAAGGAAATTCACGTTTGCGCATGCGCAGTCGCTTCTATCAGTCCAATGATGATGATTTTCATAGGGGACCGTCTACACACCAACCCGCACAATCCCTGAAAATTTCATCGAAATCGGACAATAACTTCGTATAGTTATGCGCGTTACAAGGAATTCATGACAGACACACAGACAGACAGACACACAGACAGACAGACACGGAACCAAAATTGTTCAGAAAGGTCTAAAACGCAAAACGCGAGTGAAAATTTTGATTTTGGAGAACTTTTTTTTTCGTCCTTGAAAAGTGAAAACAAAGCTTCCGCTACCTTGGTAGACTCGGAAGCAATAATGTGATTCAAATATCGAAAGTAACTTATATAGAAACTAAATAAGAGAAGGTGAAGACTAATAATGCTTGATAAACTAATAGGTAGAATCGTATTATAAAAAAGAGCGAGTAAAATTGATTCTCTTGGTCACTTTTGCGTTTGCTTTCTTTCTGCCAATTCGCGGCGTTAAGTTAGTTTTTTCATGTGCCCTATCAGAGGTAGCGCTGCTGTCGTAAGGGGAAACTCGTCACATCACAGACTCCCGGTACATTAAAAATTTCCATCTTCCTTAAATTCTCTAAATTGTTTGGATGCGTTTTCGAACAGCACACTATCGTTTTCTTCAATATCAGTAAACCCTCATTCGAAAAAATAAAAAAAAATTGTGAGGCAAATTCCTTATTAGGGTGTTGACCGTTCCACTTTTTTTCAAGGAGCGAAAATAAAGGAAACAAATGGCTGATCCCATTAATTTCAAATTCCTTGTATACCAATAGCGAGAAATTCCATTATTAGGAAAACGGCAAAAATAAACGTTGAAATAGGTATCGAGATTATTGCAAAACGACAAGAAGAGGCAAACCTTGTGTTATTCACAGCAAATATTAGGCGAAATACAGGAAATTTCTCTTTTTAAAAGTCGAACCGAGGATACTCACTTACGGATTAATGTTTTTGCTTTTTGGTGCAAAGTTACGATGAATCGGTCTTTCTTCAATGAAAATCTGACTTTCACTAAATGTGTTAGTGAAACAGAAAAATGAAGAACTTAATTTCAATCGCATTTAAGGAAGAAATTTGTGTTTGAACGCTGAAAAACTTAGATTTTGACATTTTATGTCTTTACTTTGGCACATAAATGAAAAAACGTCTCGAAAAAGCGTCACAATATTGTGTTATGAAAATTTGTAATGATTTTCACTTACAACCAAGTATTTGATGTGGAACTTAGTCACAGGGGTATATCTCAGTTTCTTCCACAATTACCTACAGCGGTTTTGGCAGTAGGTATGTAAAACGTGGTATTTCGGTGTGTCGGAAATTCAGATTTTTGACCTCAAATTTGGATTCAGCACCCTTGAAAACCTATATACTCCAACTTTTAGCCTAATGATACTATAACATGTGGTAGAATAATTAATTAGAGAGATCACACGTTTGAAAAAAAGGGGGCCGCCATAAATGCACACACACTACGTATTCAAGAGATTCTCATTTCGGATAGCGTTACTTTACGGTTCAATCGTTAGCGTTACCCACGTCTGCTGTCTGTAATCGGTTGTTTTCTGTTTGTGGTTTCGACTTATCAAATTTTCAGCTAGTGTATCGCCCACGATTTCTTTTCTTTCTTTCGTTTTAAATATGATGGAAAAGAAGAGGAAGAACGTTCTGGCGCCTCAGTTTGAACCTGCTACCAGTGAGAACATTCCAATCTCTTCTCTGTGCATGGATACTTTTTTCAAAGACAGTTTTGGCTAGCTACGTCACATCATTCAAATCTTCAACTTTCCTTAGCTTCTCTGATTTTTTAAAAACATTTTCTCGACGAACAGACCCGATTACCGTTATTCCTAAGCCATACTCTTTTGAAAAACAAATTTTTTATAATTGACTGAAATACCCCATTTATGGATAAATTTAGAGCTTTCTAACGACTGGTGAACGATTTTTCTGCGAACACGAATAATCATGTCTCAATGTGTTGCACACTCGTATGCAAGCTTTTTTTTTAAAGCGTGGAACATGCTTTAGCCATCATCTAACTGGGCAAAAACGTGACGAAGCCGTGGAACAAAAGTAGCGCGGTATTTCGCAATGATTTTTACTTACAACCGACCCGTTTCTAGGGAAATGTATCGCCGTTAGTTTTCATCCCACAAAAATCGTTTTGAAATTGAATGACTTTGGGCGCGTTTCGCAACATAAAACGACACTTGGTATCATTTTCACGCCCATAACTGTTCAGAGAGAAAACAATAAGAGAAACGAAAACGATTACGAGACAACAATCTTTAGAATGGTAGTTATGGTAATGAGGAATGGTAGGGTGGAGTGGGGCAAATGCGGAAATGGTTTTGAAAATGGCGCCATTTGAGCGCCACTTTCGAAATCAGGCCTCAAGGGAAAATTATTCACTCAAGAAAGAGTCATTTGAAAGATAAAGTGCGTACCAGTTGGCGCAGGAAAGTTCATTTTGGTCATAAAAAAGTGGAGGAGAAAAAAATTGAATATAGCGTTCTGTTCGTGTTGAAATGGGCTTTGTGTGCATTTACCCCATTAATGTAACTAAAGGTTTTTATGGGATTCGCAGGCCGTTTCCGTCGGTCGGAATTTTTAAAAACACAGTTTGGACCATGAGAAATAAATCTTTTGTACAATTTGAAGAGTGCATCGTAATCTACGTAAAATAAGCTACTCATTAAACAAAAAAAAAGTGAAAATAGCGTTTTCAAAGGAAAGTTACAGAGGATCAAAGTTGAACTATTGATATTTTGGGTCCCAATAGCCCCACTCCACCCTAGTTCGTTGAAGTGGCGGGAGGTAGCGCTGAAACCCGACTGGGATGGTTGGGGGCTAGACTCTCATCTTTTAGTTGTGGTGTGTTCTTCGAAGCTTTAGATGTTTTCGATTGTTTTTCGATTACTTTTGTTGTGATTGAGACTGCTTTACAAAGTGGTGAGTCATCGTCTACTTCCACGGAAGAGCGAGTAAGGAAGCTCATTTGCAAACTTGTATTGCACCAAGAACATTCCATGTGCTAAAGCATGTTCCATGTTTCTTGAACTTTAGCCCAAGGCTCTAAGCTCCTGGGGTCCAGGGGGCTTTCAACCCTTTTTTTTGGGGCGGTGTACTCCGCCGCCACCTCTCCCTCCCTTCATCACTGAGTCCTCAACTGGGTCGTCAAAACATCGATTTCATTAGAAAAAATTCACGTTTTTCCACGTTGAAACACAAATTTCTCTCCTTAATTCGATTGTAAAATATCTTGGGATTATACCATTGGAAAGTTGAGTTCTTTTAGCAGTGTTTGGTGTTGAGATACTTGAAAAACCATGCGGAAGTAAAACCCTAACAACCAAAAGAAAAAAAATATGAAATTTTGCCAAGTTGAAAAAAATGACTTTGGGAGTTGATGTTTCACCCGTCATGACAGCACAAATAGTAGTTCTTTGTAGGGACTAGAAAGAAGGGAAATTACATTTCCAACAATATCCTCAACTTTGAATTTACATGGTAAATAATGGGATTTGTGGCAGTTTTAATGACAAAGTCGAAAAACACTAAAAATTTCGGGAAAACAGAGGATCGAAACAAGATTGCTAGGAGATATTTTCTTTCTTGAGTTAGTTGTAGAATCGCCTCCCGACGTCCTCAGCGTGGGACACCCTTTAAACACATTTACCGGATCCCTGATCTTCCTCCTGCTGCCAATTTCCAGAAATGTAAAGGTATGTCCGCACTTGTGCAACTTTCGTTTCGTCAGAGGCATGCGTCGTAGCGCAAGGCGCTGTCGCACGGGATGAAGACCAAGGCGCATGCGTCTTCCGAGTTGAATGGAAGTGTTGAACGAAGGGCAAGGGGCAGCGCAAGCCGAACCGCACGGGTCGGAGATCTTTTCGTTTCATTGTGCGTCTCGTGTTTATTTTTCCGTCTCCGTTGTGTTTAATTCTTTTTGTTTTTAATTTTTTTTAAATCAGGCGCACCCCCATTGCGATTCAATTAATAAATTATGTTGGCTGATTCTCATCCCTATACAAGGTGTCTACAAAGCAGATCTCATACCTTCAAACAGGTCGATTCTACAACTAATTTGCAACAAAAAAATTCTCTTAGCAATTTACTTTATACGCTTCTTTTCCGAGTTATTTCAACGTTAAAGTTGTTTTTTTTCGTGATTTTGACCTTGTCAGTAAATTGGTAATAACTCCTTTAATTTGCTGTAATAATCAGTCAACTGATTGGGAATGGGGGTCCTGAGATTCAAACTCCTCTTTTGCCGAGCTTTCGGTGAATTTATCGCCTTCCTCAGGGCTCAAAGGATGGATTACGGCTTACAAGTTCTGTGGGTGAGATAGAAGTTCCTCGTCAACACATACGGGATGTGTTCCTCAGCATTTTGCCAGTAGGGATGAACCCACAGTAGAGTATCGAGAAGCATTCTTCTCCTCCTTACAACCACAGCATTGTAATTATCAACTCGTCATCTGATGATAATTCATTTTGAGTGATAACCAGAGTTGGGCATTAGCTAACTAATTTATTAGCTAGTTAATTTTTCAACTAATAGCTAAATTAGCTTATAGCTTTTTTTAATAGCTAAAAGATAAATTTATCTATTAGCTGCTGAGGAACAGCTGAAATTCCCAGCTAAATTAGCTATTAGTCGAAAACTTATAGCTAACAGGACTCCATCTTGAGGTGGCTGCTGAGGACTGACGAGACGCCAAACCTTGCGTCAGTTCAACTCAACGAGTTGATCAAATGCGGACAGAAATTGCTTGCCTTTCGGGCATACGTCAAGAGGCATGCGTCAAAACGCAAGTTGAAAGAGGCAGGAGGCAAGACGCAAGACGAAAGTTGAAAGCAAAAGCGCGCAAGTGCGGACATACCTTAAAACTGATGACCTGCTTGACAAAGGTCGGCCCGAATGCCATTTTTGGACAAATAAACACGTCTGGAGGTCTCGTTAAAAAAAATTTGAGATCCACTCGTCAATACCTGACTTTTTTAATATATTTTCAATCGAAAGTAGACCTCATTCTGGAATTTTGACACCAACTTTTTGGATGAGTAGACCTTTTTCTATGATTTTTCAAAGTTTCGAATGTTCATGACGTCACAGGACGTCATAAACGGTCGAAACTTTGAAAAATCATAGAAAAAGGTCTACTCACGCTACAAGATCGCGGTTGGTGTCAAAATTCTGAGAATGAGGTCTACTTTCGATTGAAAATATATTAAAAAAGTCAGGTATTGACGAGTGGATCTCAAATTTTTTTTAACGAGACCTCCAGACGTGTTTATTTGTCCAAAAATGGCATTCGGGCCGACCTTTGTCAAGCAGGTCATCAGATTAAAAATAACAATAAATAGTTTCTTCGACCCAGGCGCACACCCCATTCTGACTGGAAAGTAGTCTAAAAATGTTGATATTTCTATAGCTTTTCCAAGTCGAATTGAGAATTTTCCAAACCAAATTGAGAATTTTCCAAACCAAATTGAGAAATTCCCAAACCATTTTGAGAATTTTCCAAACCAATTTGAGAATTTTTCAAACCAAGAATATTATAAATAAGAAAGAAGAAGGGAATCATCCAAACCAAAGTCCCAATTTTTCAAAGCAAATCAAAACTTATAGTTTTTAATAAAATTGCACGATACATCGTTAAAAGAAAGAAATTAGCATTTTTTCATGAGAGAGAAAAAAACAGAAATCACATTTTTCATGTTTTTGAGAAAAATTAGGTAATGCGAAACATCAATGTAGAGGGTTTCCAGCTGCTGCGTTCGTTAATTGCACAAACATGTCCATCATCCAATTTGTGCAATCAGCTGATGAAACGGTGGGGATGCTTCGAGCTATCACTTCACTCAAAACGAGAACCTGCGCTGACTCACTGAGAACGTTTCTCACGTAAAGCTTGATTTTTGAGAAAGCTTTCTCGACAGGATTCAATTGGGGTGAATAAGGAGGAAAATATTGTACAGTAAGACCGAGTTCCTGTATCTTGGCTTCAACTTCCCTCGAATGGTGAATGCGGGAATTTCTCAATTTGGTTTGGAAAATTCTCAAATTGGTTTGGAAAATTCTCAAATTGGTTTGGAAAATTCTCAATTTGGTTTGGAAAATTCTCAATTCGACTTGGAAAAGCTATATTTGCAACTGTCGGGAGAACTCTTGAAAACTTGTACCATCCAACTGTCGTCTGTCCTTCACCCGCCAGAGCCGCCATTCTTTGATCTCCGTACCTCCTTACTAATCAGCTCACTCTTAATTCAAAATGTCTTCAATTGTTTTAACTGCAAGTTTTATATCTCATTTTGTAATAAAATAAAAATTGGAAAAATCGCTCACTCTTTTTTTAAATTTTCAGATTATTCTTGCGGTCCCGGAGCTCCGAAAAGGAGGATCGCCTTCTTAATTCAGACGGAGATGAAGATGTGGAAGTTATGATCAATAGTTTCCAGAGGCATCCTGACAAATTGAAAGGAGGTAAGTTATAAACTTCATTCATTCATTTACTTATTGTGCTGCCCTTCCCGTGTAGGGTGAGTTGAGGGCATACAGGGTGTCCCACGGAAAGGTTACACCCCCCAAAATACAGCGTAAAAAATTGGACTAACGCTTCATGATTTTTTGTTAGGAATTCAGGAAAATACTTTCGCGCAAAATATTTGCGCGCAATTACGTGCAGTTGACACTAACTTCATTTTTTTTCAAATGGAACCCCCCTTTTATTACAAATTCGGATTCTACGTCAAAATTCATGACAAATTCATACCCGAACCAATTTTTTTATTGCACACAACCTGGTTTTGGTTTATTATTTTCTATAATGAACCTTTGGAATCGACCAAGAAAAAAAAAATTTAACACCCCCTCAAAATTTGATGATTTACGTTTCAAGGTATGTAGAATCCAAAAATCGAATAAAAATTTGGCCGTCCGTCTGCCGTACGCCGTCCGCCGTACGCGGCACTTTTGCCACTTAGCATTGACCGATTTTGATGAAATTTGGTATGTAGGCTCCATTTGGGGTCTAGTTCAAAATTCATGGGGTTCAAATTCAAAATTATAGATGATATTGGTCTAAAAAATATAATAGCCAATATGAATGGGAAATCCGCACCAGGTGTGGATGGCTTTTCTCTGAAAACTGTTTAAAATGAATTTGGATTATCTGAGCGTTCCTATCGTGCATATCATAAACACCAGTATCCGTACCCACACGTTCCCTGAGGCTTTCAAGATAGCCAGGGTGATACCTTTGTTTAAGGGAGGAAATGCTTTAGATTTGTCTAATTACCGTCCAATATCACTTTTGAGTGTCATTTCAAAGTTTATTGAAAAGTGGATTAAGCTGCAGCTCTATGATTTTCTCGAACAAAACAATTTGCTGTCGGACAAGCAATTTGGGTTCCGCTGGGGAGTGGGGGTGGATGAGGCTCTCTTTTCCATTACAAGAGACCTACATGGTGTTGTTGATGAAGGCCGTAAAGCGGTAATGGTTTTGTTGGACATGGCTAAGGCCTTTGGTTGCGTAAATCGCTCTCAGTTGTTGGAGGTACTGCGCTGTAGCGGGGTCGATGGGGAAGAGCATAAATGGTTTTGTAGTTATTTTGAAAATAGGTGCCAATTGGTTTCGGTTGATGGAACTAATAGTTCAAATAGATCTGTTGAATATGGCGTTATTCAGGGTAGCACTCTAGGACCGCTCCTCTTCCTTATATTTATAAACAGAATGGAGGATATCCCATTGAAAGGAAAAATTTACCTTTTTGCTGACGATACCGCCATTCTGTGTTCAGCCAGCGACTGGGACGAAGTCTTTGCTCAGGCTAATCACGACATAAAATTGATTTATGAGTGGTTATCCACCAACACCCTCAGCTTAAATGTCGGCAAGACGAAATATTTGGTAATCTCGAAATCGAAAAGTAGGTCACAAATACATCATATCTTGAAGCTTCATAGTTGCGGTAATGAGGATTTAAATTAATGTCTGTGCCCGACATTGGAAAGAGTGGCGTCTGCAAGGTACTTGGGCGTCATTGTGGATGAAAACCTCAGATGGGAGGAGCACATTCTGTCCCTTGCTAAAAAAGTAATGAACATGGCTTATGTATACTACAGTGTCAGGAATAGTCTCAGCTATGATTCCCTTTTGATTGTATATAAAGCATTGACTCAGAGCTTATTGAGCTTTGGCATAGTGGTATGGGGTGGAGCCTTCCCATCTTTGTTGCGTCCCCTGGAGACAGCTCAAAAAGCCATTTTGAAAATTATAATAAAAAAACCTAAAAGGTTTCCGACAGCAGATTTATACTCCTTGACTAAGGTGTTCTTTGTTGGCCAATTATATGTAAAGTCTGCTCTCATGTTTATGCACAAGCATCCGGATTGGTTCAATTACTCACACATATCCAACTGTCCTTATTCTTTTCGACCCACTACGCAAAATATTATACCTGCTCCTCAGTCACGTTTAAAAGGTACTACACGTCATATTTTCTATGGTATGCCACTATTACTGCGAATAGCACCCTCTACTATAACCAACCCTAATAATTATAAACGTCCAGCGTACAAAAAAATTGTTTTTAGTTGGCTCATTTCCCAAGGACATTTCATTTGTGAAAACATGTTTAAAAGTATTTATATGGAATAATTTTATCTCACGAAGTTAATGTAATAAGTTCTTAGTTGTTAGGTATTAGGTTGAATAAGGTTTCTCGTGAATCTTTATCCATAGGAAGGAATAATTTCTAGTCCGCAAGTCGTGACAAGTCCGCAACTTATAACCACGTTGTAACAATCGGGAGTGGCTCCCCCACCCAGCACGGAACTATGTTTCTTTGGTGTGGGGAAATTCCAGGTATTTAAGTGGATCTGCTAATTTAAACAGTGTTCTTATACTTTTTATATTTTTTTTTCATATATTATTTACTCATATATTACTTATGCCACATTATGTAATGTTCGAAAATTTGGAGGAATAAATTTAATTTCAGAAGTATCCGCTCAGCCAACTAAGAGTGGGTAAAGCAAGTTACCAGATACTAGTATTACGAGTATTTGTCCAACAGCTGAGAGATAGGATATACCATTCCAATTTACCAATTTACCATTTTTTTTCAAAAATATTTATTATAATCTAGAAATATATTTTTTTAAATGACTTCACCGCTGGTTTTTTGACCAAAATGTATATACCTAGTACCTTTTTCAATCAAGCTCCTCGATTGTACACGTCAGAAGTTCAATATGGATTCATATCGTCACAAGTGAAACATTCGTGATGACTTACGGGGTTTGCTGGTCCTGAGAGTTGAGGCTGCTCGTCGGTTTTTGACTTCTGACTGAGGAGCGCTGAGCCCGGAAATGTGATCCTCCTCGTGAGTACTTCGGGATTTTCAATAGCTTTCAACAGCGGATCTGAAATGACAGGTGTTTCAAGCGTTGTGAAAATGTTGTGGTTAAATCACACTTTAATTAATCAATAACATAGTTGGTCTGCACAATAGAACGCAATATTGTGAGGGAATAGTAACGATTAAGCACATAGTACCATCGTACAGCTTAAAAATACAATTTTTGGTTTATTATTTTCCTGTATAGATCACTCGTCTGCAAGAACCACGGCTTTGCCACTGTTAACATCAACCAACATGAAGAAAAACATTGATCGCATTTTGGTCAGTTGAAATTTGAACGGAGATTAGGCCTCTTTTGCGATTCACACTCGTGTTTCTGACTTATCGTAAGTCCAACCCTTAAGTCTCGTAGAGAGCAAACGGTTTGTCCAACGGAGCTCCGGGTGGTCTCAAAAAAATCTAAAAATTCTATACTATCTTAAAATGATGGGAAAACAATGCCTTTACATCAAAATAATTTGAGTTAGGGAGTGGATGACATCAACCAAAATCTTCGAGGCACAACTAGACCCCAAATGGAGCCTACATACAAAATTTCATCAAAATCGGTCAATGTTAAGTGGGGAATTTTTTTTCTTGGTCGATTCCAAAGGTTCATTATTAAAATGATAAACCAAAACAATACGTTTATATCGAAATTTTTGATCTAGGTTTCAAAATTGCAACCCTTAGAAGTGACCAACATCAACCAAAAGCTTCGGGGCACAACTAGGCCCCTAATGGAGCCAACATACCAAATTTCATCCAAAATCAATCAATGCTTACTGAGGGAAAGTGCCGCGTACGGCGGTTTCAAATTGCAACCCTTAGAAGTGACCAACATCAACCAAAAGCTTCGGGGCACAACTAGGCCCCTAATGGAGCCAACATACCAAATTTCATCAAATCAATCAATGCTTACTGAGGAAAGTGCCGCGTACGGCGGACGGACGACCAAATTTTGTTCGATTTTCGGATTCTACGTACCTTGAAACGTAAACAACAAATTTTGAGTGGGGTTAACATTTGTTTTTTTTTTTTTGGTCGATTCCAATGGTACCTATATTATTGAAAACAATAAACCAAATCGTATATAAAAATTTGGCCGTTTGTCCGGCGTACGCGGCACTATCCTTAGTTCCCATGGAACGATTTTGATGAAATTTGGTTTGGGCTCAACTTGGGGTCTATTTGTGCCCCGAAGCTTTTCATTGATGGTCAGTCACTTCTAAGGGTTGAAATTTTGGAAACGCTCAGCTCAAAAAATTTTGATATACAGGTATTGTTTTTCCATCAAGATACTATTGAATTTTAGAGACCACGCGGAACCCTGTAGGACAAACCGTTCGCTCCCTACGAGAACTGAAGGGTTGGACTTAAAATAAATCAGAAACACGAGTGTAAATCGCAAAAGAGGTCCGTAAATCGCTCTCCGTTCATATTTTATCAGACCAAAATGCGATTGCTGTAGGTACGTGGCAGGCAGGTCCAATAGGATTTATGGTTGGTAGTTGCTGATAATGTCAAAGCCGAGTTCTTTGCAGACGATTGATCTATATACAGGGTTTCTACACTTTCGATGGGCAATAACTTCAGGGTTCGATTCTACAAGGTATTTCCAACAAAAAAATGTCCCTAAGCAATTTTCTTTTTAACCCACTCAAAATTCCTTTTTTTCACTTTAAAGTTTTTCTTCGCGTTTTCGACCTTACGGCACTGATATGGTCATAACTCCCTTATTTCTCCTGAAAATTCAAATCTGAATACACCGTTAGAAAGAACGTTAAATTCCTAAGCTACCTAAAGCAAAATCAACATATTTCAACAATGAAACAGTTTCAAAAAATCAAGTCAAAAAGCCAACTTTAAACTTTTTTTTGAAACTTGACTTTTTTCGACCAAAGTTTTCACTCTAAATCCCTGCCCATTTCGATGGGCGCTCTTTTGAGAAAACATGCTCAAATTGTCAGCTTTTCGACGGTCTATCAATTTTTCTTTTAACATTCAAATTGGAAGAGTAACTTAAGTTTTAATGACAGAAAACGTATGTTTTACAAGCGAATCTAGTGTTTTAAGCGGTTTATGTTCCCCCTCGACCTCAAGATGGCTTGACGATTTTGGTATCATTTCCTATGTAATTTTTTACGCTGAATCGAATAGTGATACTTCCGAACGGTTCCAACTGCTAGAAAGTGGATTTTTCGAAGAAAACCTCCGTTTTTCTCACATAAAATATGCATTATTCGTAAATGTGGCAGTGAGCATGAAGTAGCACCCTTGAACTCAACAAAAACTTCAATCAGCTAGAATTCGGTGTTTTTGTTGAGTTCAAAGGTGTTACTTTATGCTCACGACTGTATTTACGAGCAATGCGTATTTTATTTGAGAAAAACGAAGGTTTTCTTCGAAAAATCCACTTTCTAGCAGTCGGAACCGTTCGGAAGTATCACTATTCGATTCAGCGTAAAAAATTACATAGGAAATGATACCAAAATCGTCAAGCTATCTTGAGGTCGAGGGTGACCATAAACCGCTCAAAACACTGGATTTGCTTGTAAAACACACGTTTTCTGGCATTAAAACTTAATTCACTCTTCCAATTTGAATGTTAAAAAGAAAAATTGATAGACTGTTGGAATGCTGATAATTTGAGCATGTTTTCTCCGAAGAGCGCCTATCGAAATGGGCAGGGATTTAGAGTGAAAACTTTGGTCGAAAAAAGTCGAGTTTCGAAAATTTTTTTAAAATTGGCTTTTTGACTTGATTTTTGAAACTATTTATTGTTGAAATATGTTGATTTTGCACTAGGTAGCTTAGGAATTTAACGCTCTTTCTAACGGTGTAGTCAGATTTGAATTTTCAGGAGAAATAAGGGAGTTATGACCATGTCAGTGCCGTAAGGTCGAAAACGCGAAGAAAAACTTTGAAATGAAAAAAAAAGGAATTTTGAGTGGGTTAAAAGAAAATTGCTAGGAGACATTTTTTGTTGGAATACCTTGTAAAATTGAACCCTGAAGTTATGCCCATCGAAAGTGTAGACACCCTGTATAGAAAAATATAGAATAATAATAAACCTTTGTGTAATAGTTTGCAGGTTTTTTTTTTTTTTTTTTTTCACAAATATGAAAAATGATAACAATGATTCCACTACCTGTTAATCCGTCATGGATGAATAATTTGCATTTAAGTGGGTGTAGAATTGAATAAATGGTGTGGAAAGTAGTGAAGTATCTTAGTGAAGAGTTCTCTAGCTGTTCTTTGTTTCGAAAACTGACGGTTTGACCGTGAAATATTACTTATTACTTCCAGATTCATACAGGATGTGCATACAATTTGAAAAGAAAGAAAGTGATTAATCACGTGAGGATCCATCTGTTATCGATTATTTATTAACCTGGAGCGTGGTGTGGCGCTGGGACGGCAGCGGCGACCGCCACGAGGGTCAGCGCCGCCAGGATCATGCAGGATCTGGACGTCATCTTCGAAGTCCTGGAGAGCGTCGAGTCCTGAACATCCGCCAGAACCTGCAGTATAATAAATAGAACCCTGTCGGACCCCCCACTCGGGAACCGGGGGAAACCCCCGGAGATGATCTCTCCCTCTTCCGCCGATCCTGCCATTCATGGGAACGTCGCGGGTGCGGGGAATCCCCTCCAGGAATCTGATGAAGTTCAAGTTCAAGGTCTTCGCCGCCTTCGTGAAATCGTAAATGAGAGACCGGCGGTTGCTCAGGAAACTGATGATCAAACTATGATCGGTGGCGCGTAATCCTTAAACGATTTCTTTATTACTTCTCATTTTTCATCACTAAGCAACACCGAAGCCAGTAAAAGGCCAAGAAGACCTTCAGTGGCAGTCTTGAATAAATATTGAGAAGAATTTTTGAATGCTTTCGAAAACTTACCTGTCAATAGACAACTTTTTACCGTTTTTAGGACGTCCCACAGTAAGACTTGGGGGTCCTATGCGATCGATCTGGGGTGAAGGAGGACAACACTCAACAGAAAAAATTAACCACACTAATCCGTTTTAGACCATTCTGAATCCAAATCCGCGAAAAAAACCACAGGTGTATGTCTGTGTGTGAGTGTGCATTCGCGACAAATTTACTAAGGGAGGAAGGATTGATTGATTGATTGAAGTTTTTTACTTATTAACTCAGGGTTACATAAGGCCTTAGGGCCCTCTCTTACCGTTACCCTAAAAGGGTTATTACAATATCCTACCTCGATAAATCTGGAAAAACAATATGAATAATTAAAATCATAAAATGAACATCTACTCTCCTACATTGTTGTTAATAATATAATAATATGCCCCTATTTTGTTCTACGTCCTAGCTGATTACATTCAACACTTGGTTTGTTTTAAGTATCTGTGTAGTTTATTAGTAACATTGTTGTAAAATTATTCTTGAATTGAGTCACTGATTTGCTCAAATCAAATTGGTCAGTGAAATTGTTATATATTCTGATGGCGTGGGTACAATATGACTTATTATAAATTGCCGTTCGATGTAGTGGTACTTGCAATATATTATTCCTAGTTTGCCGATCATGGACATTTTTCAAAATTTTAAATTCTTCAGCTAAGTACTGCGGCGTACCAAACTTCATATTTTTAAAAAGCATAGTAGCCACAGCACATTGAATTTTCTCTTTCATTTTCAAAATACCCAACTTCGCGTAATAAGGTGTCACATGCTGGTCCAATTTTAGCCTAAATACAAATCTATTACAGCATTTTGTACTTTTTGAAGCCTAATAATTTGGTCACTAGTTAGGTCACAGTATGCCGTTAATGCATATTCAAAATTATGAAGTACAAGAGACTGGACGAGTTGCAGTCGTACATGGAACGGAAAGTCAATTGCCATACGTCTAGGTTGGTACAGCGAGCCATAAACATTATTGCACATTTTCGTTACTTGATCGTTCCATGAGAGCGTAGCACTAAACCAAATGCCCATGTTCCTCACAATGTCCACATACTCTAGACTCTGGCCATCTATTACCACTCTTGTTATAGAGTCAAAGCAAATCCTATTTCTGAGGCTAGGGTAGGCTATAATCATTGCTGTACTTTTTTTTGTATTCATAGACATTCCATGATCTAAATAAGAAAAAAAAAACAGAAAAATACAGTTTCAAAAGTGGGGGAAAATTAAAATATACTATCGTAAAATTGATTATTAACCCATTGCCGGCCAATGATGCGTTTTTCGCATCGTCATATTTATGAATTTTTTAGGAATTGAAAATATTGGAAAATCGTTGTAGATTAATTTTTTCTCGTTTATACTGTCTCTAAACTGCTCAAAAAAATTTTGCTTCAACGTTCAGGAACTCATTGCGAATTTGGAGAATTTTTTGAAAAATAGGCATTTTTGATGGTCTGGAGGAGCTTTGTCCATGTGGAATTTTTCGTTACTTTGGAGAAGGAACAATACTTCTCCTCTCTTGATCCTGAATGCTTGGAATGGTGTAGAAGCCAAATACATTCAAAACAAAAAATAAATAAATAATGGTATTGGTTGTACAACGACGAAAATCGACGAATGCGAAAACGCACCTTTGGCCAAAAGCACTTTTGTTTTGAAATTTAATGAAAAATTTTGAGCTTCATTTCATGTTCATACATTCTTAATATAATGTTTTTACATAAAAATTTCAACTTTTAAATTTATTTCTACCCTTGTCCGGAAATGGGTTGAGTCGACTGAATGACTGAGGTATTTTATGAAGCATTGACATCACTATTCGTTCAATGAGAATGATCGCAGTCTCAACGAGTGCACAATGTAATCTCGGATAGCTTGATATGAGGCAGGGGAACCGAGCGCCAGCAGGTGTTCCAGAGTTTTGTAGGTCGAGAGCAAAAGCAGTGTGTCGGTGGCTGAGTAGTCGGGAATGAGAGGAGCCAAGTAACAGTTCCTGTAAGGTTTGTCGATAGGGCACAAAAACAGGAAGAGGATCACCGTCTCAGCCTCATTCCTGTTGCAGTTCATGCATTTTTCGGTGCAGTCAATGGCGTATTTCAGCCCCCCAGTGTAGAACAGTAGACGCCCGGACTGAGAGAGGCGGAGCTGGGCAGCCACTCTCTCCTCCTCCATGGATCTCATATTCCCCAGATTGGTCTCAGGCTCCCCAAACGTGCAAATCGAGCGAAAATACTCATTGTACCTTGAGTTCAGGCAAAGCTCTATATCTACTGAGAGCCGGTGATTCTGCCATTTCTCCATGACATCGCCGAACCGAGAGCAAAGGAGGTCCACGTCGCTCAGGTGTGTCTGGTACGATTTGGTAAGATTTGGTACAAGGACACTAAACTCGCTGATCCGAAGTCGAGGAGGCAGAGGTTCCCGACCATCGAACAACCACGATTCACCTACGATCACAGTGTAAGACGAGCTAGCTTTATGGTACCTGCAATTTGCAACCTAATAATACCTAAAATATATAAAGAAAACGGAAGCATAACAAGAATTAACACAAAAGCAGAAAAATACCTGCTTGAAAACGAAGTGCCCTGCACCAACGTACCAGCAGGGAGAACCACGTGCAGATGCACTTAACCCAGAATAAAGGCAACAAACAAATACAAATTCAAATTGTAGCACCATCATATCCTAAGAAATAAATCGACTAATTAATTACTGAAAAATTTAAATGGAAATACAAACTCGATAGTTTGTCGCAAATTTACTATAAGTACATTTGATCATATGCATAAGGACTATTTTATTTTTATTTTATTGTATCTTGCTACTACAACAAGGATAATTGTTTCACACTACATCAAAGCGACTCCTGGTCCTCTTAACCACAGTGTAATTCAAAATTTGATAAATGAAGAAACTTGTAAATTTGTGACGAAATCTTGTGTACTCTGCATAGGCCTAAATTTTCAACCGATTTTCGTAGTTCTTTTTTTATTCGACGCTGAAACCTATCTAGTTGTGCACTACGTCGCCAGAATTTCGGATTTTGCTTTTTTAGGGGGGGGGGGGAGGAGGGTGCGTTTGCTGGCATAATCTGGAAAAATTTTCCCAGGACTCAATTTCCTCCCGATTTGCGTGTTTCTTTTTTGTTCGACTCAAAAATCTTCCAAATTGCTCATCATTTCACCAGAGTATCAAAATTTGCAAGGGGAGGGGGCCAGTGTGGGGATAATATTCATGCACCACTAGTGGGGGGGGGGGGGGGGGGTGAATTCGCATGTTGGGTATCGTAGATCATGAATTTTCAAAAGCTCCTCTAATTCGAGGCTCCCATGCCACTAGAAACGTTATGGTGGCTAAGGGATGGTGGGGGGAAGACCACTATTTTTTAGAATGGAAAATTTTTTATTCGATTTTCGGATTCAACGAACCTTGAAACGTAAAACATCAAATTTTGAGGGGGGAGGGGGTTGAAATATTTTTTTTTTCTTGCTCTACTCCAATGGTTCAATGTTGAAAATAATAACATTAACCAATAACCAATAACCAATAACATTAACTACAAAAGATATGTCGAAGGCTTAGAAACTACTTACCATAAAATTTATGTTAGTTAAATATTTAATATTTAACTTGAAACGCCCCACCATATACACAACTAGACCCCAAATAGAGCCCTCATACCAAATTTAATCAAAATAAGTCTATGCTAAGTGGGAAAAGTGCCGCGTACGGCGGACGGACGGCCAAATGTTTATTCGAATTTTGGATTCTACTTACCCTGAAACGTAAACCATCAAATTTTGAGGGGGGTTGAAAAAAACAATTTTCTTGGTCGATTCCAAAGGTTCATTACTGAAAATAATAAACCAAAACCCGGAGAGGACTCGACAGAGGACATGAATATTTAGAAATTGCACCTAATCATTCGACCATTCTTCACCATTCGCCTCACCCCAAGGCTACATAGTGTGCAGGAAGGGCTTTGTTTACAAGTTGGATTACCTACTTCTTTTGAATTCTAGCTTCTGCTCAGCCGCACAATTATTATAATTTCGCTCGTCAGTTGAAAAAAAGTCAGAATGCCTTCGTTGTTTGCTCGGAGCTCGTTCGAGGCCGTGGAACGTCTGAGTTCATCCGAGGTGGCTTTCGAGTGTTCATTCAATCCGCCACTCTTTTCTTTTGCACTCGATGATGACGACGGCAGGTTCTACACGAGTCGAGCAATCATTGGATGCCTTCCGAACGAGTTGTCGGTACTCCGGGATTTCCGATAAGATCACTCCTGCAATCTCATATTTTTAATCGAGCGGCCACCGCAGGCCAAGGAGAAACTTCTTTTTGTCAATCCTTCAATGTTAGAAGCATATCAGACAATAATACGAAATGTAGAGGGATTTCCTGCATCCATACCAGGCAACTTGAACTGACAGGCAAGGACTAAGCACTATTTAGGTTGCATTCTAGAATAACTTCTCAAGAATTGAAAGTCGGAAGATAGAATCAGATTATTTGGACTGTGTATTCTATCAAAACCTTCGTAAATCTCATATTTCGTTATCTTTGAATTGAAGGGTCAGAAACATGAGAATAAGATGTAATAAAATGAAATGAGTAATTTCAATACTTACTTTATAAATAGGATTTGTATTGCGAAGGACATGACGTATCAGGAATGAATACAAAATGAATATAACAATATTGTCATGTAGTCATAGAGTTATTGGTACAGATCGAGTTGCATGTTTGCGGTTATTTCTGTTTTTAATACGTCATGTTACTACTTAACGTGATGTTTGGTTGTCGTGTAAGAGATTTGTGTAAATTTTGAGAATGCTAGCGATTTTGATGATGTTTGCTTGTTTATGGTTTAGGATGTCCAGCGATTCTTCAAAAAAATTCCCTGAGTTATCCAGGTTTTCCAGGGTAATTTTGTGTATTTTTCCAGGGTTCTAAATCATTTAAAATACAAATTAAATGTGACTATTTCTCAAAATTCAGGGTTATCATGAAATTTTGGAATGAAAAAGCATTAAAAATGAAGTAGCTTATCTCCTACCACCAATCTGGACTTATCACTCCGGGGCGATGATTTTCATCTACACTTCAATCCGCACAATCCCTGAAATTTCATCGAAATTGGAAGGGAACTGTAAGAGTGCCTATCAATCGGAGGGTGAATATTTCCATAGGGGACCATTTCACATCCAATTCGCTCAATTCCTGGATGTTTAACCGAAATCGAAGAATAACTCCGAATAGTGTTACTCGTTACAAAGATTTCTTGACAGACACACCAGACCTCGATTCTTGGAAAAAGTCGAGAATGAACGTTGAAATCATCGAAACTTGTTGGTTTACTCGAGAGAAACGACCACCTCAAAGGCTTGTTTTCACCTCCGATTGTTTGACAAAGTCGTGAATGAACGTTGAAACCATCGAAACTTGTTGTTTTACTCGAGAGAAACGACCACTTCAAAGGCTCTTTTCCTCCTTAGATTGTTCGAATTATTGATAAATTAGATTTATTTATAATAAATACATTTTAATAACAGAAGTATGAAATTTTCTAGTTTTCATAGAAAATCTATATTTTATATATATTAGTTGACCAATTTCTTTTCATTTGGTACATCTATATTTGAAAAAAAAAATGCTTAGGTTATACCATAATTGGCCATCCTGCATGATAACTTGAACCATGAACTAAGATATGAAACAACGAAATTAAGTTCGTAGGTATATTTAACAAATCGGAGAGTGATTTATTTAGATTGACTCTACAATTGTATATAGATCCGAAATTAAATTAAAATGAAGGGTACAGGGGGAAAACCTCATAATCGCCATAAAGCTAACGAGAAAAACGCAATTGAAAGTTTACAAATGAGAAAGAAATTAAACACGTCCAAAACGATTAAGGGTAAAATTGTGCAGTACTTTACCTCTACTATCTAAAACAGTGCTGCTTGAAAAAATTCAGCATTCAGAAAGGTTTAGGAATAAAAATATGTCCAGAAAAACTAGTTGGTACAGCACAAAATATGGAATTATATCCTCAAAAATCATAAAATTGGAAGTAAGAATTATAAAAAATGCCATATAAATTTCAAAAATCCCAATTTATATTTTGGAGCTGGAAAAATGACAATTTATACGAAAGGAAAACTAGGATACATAATCTCTACGTAACTACAAGGAGTGGGATATTCAAACCGTAATCATGGAGTTGTTTTTCTCCGGTAAACCGTAACTTCAACCTGCTTTTAGGCAGCAATGAAGGCGTTTTTCACTGGAAAGGACTGCATATTCAGAAAGTAAACCTCAAAATCCGATGAGTAGCATTGCTAACTCAATATCGACCGGAATGGCGATAGCGGGGTTTGTCCCCTCTAGCCTTCAAAATTTGAAGTCTAAACACTCATCGTACACAAAATCCATTTAATGGATTTTGGGTGCGATGAGTGTTTAGACTGGGTAGGGGCGTTCATAAATAATTAAACAAACCAATCAACCCAATCAAAATAATCCAATAATGTTTTATTCAAAAAAATGAAATAAAGTAAATTTTACTTTCCACAGTGGAAGGTGCCCAGAACGGCATTATCCTACCTAGGAGCTCCGTGTAAAAGAATTATAATTATTAAAATTGTATAAATGTACAAAATTGTACGTTTTTACCCGGTAAAAGTTCTTTCGGGAAGACTATTCGAAAACAAAAAAGAATAAATGAATCTGACCGTGTGGAGAGTCGACCTCGTGTTGTCCAGTGCAGCTACTCACATTGAATGGCATGTACTCCTTACGCTGATTCTGCGGTGCTGACGAATGTGCGATGGATGCTTGTACAAATGCTGACTTACCACGAATGCTGAGTTGCCACGAATGCTGAGGTTCTGCTTTCTGAAGGATGAAAGCTGGAAATAAAACAAAGAACAGGCGATGAGCACCATGTGGTCAAATTTTGTTAGGCGTCCAAGATTCGAGATGGTGGTAGGTAGCTCAGCATACAACTCACATCGATCCACGACGGTAGAGATGCTGAGAATCCAGTCGTCAAGTGACGAGGAAGCCAGACTTCTGATGGTGAGGAATTCTGAGGATCCACACAAGAAAAGATGACGCTGAATGAGAGCAGCTAAGCTGAAAATTCTTCAATTTGAGCTATATAGCTTTTCAGAGCGAACTGAAACCTGGAGTTCTGCGACGTCGACGCGTAGAGGGAGGAGGCGACCCCTCATTGGAGGGTAGTAAAAGGGTCCAACTTTGCGATCACTGAACTTTCACTGCACCATCACAATCATCGCCCACAAAACAATTTCTAGGTCTACGCCTAGGAGATTATAGAGAAAAGTAAACATAGTAGGTAGGAAAAACTGAAGTTGCCTCAACAATGAGAAACCTCAAAATAATAAATATCGTGAAATGATCACTTACCAGGAGCAAGGCAGGACAGTGACTGACTGCCGAGCTCGTTCCCAGTCTAGGGGCGTAGCGAAGCCTCCACAGATAGTTCGCAGAACTGCTACATATTAGTCAGTCTGCAATCTCTTGGTGTTGTCGAAGAAGGGAGAATCGAACTAGGCCTCTGGTGAATAGGCTCGCGGCTGTATCACAAAACTGAGAGCTGGCAGCTCTAGTGTCACCCATGGTTGTTTGCCTATTCCTGCCATCCGTACCGAAAGAAGTGAACGCTGAGACGAGAAAGCGAAGAAGTCCAGTGAAGGGAGAGAAGAGAGAGGGAAATAGAGGGAGAGAAGGAAATAGGGATTTGGCTGACGGAGAAAACAATCCTGTAGTGACTGTGGTAGAAGCTACATCAGAATACTGCAATGATGAGACACTGTGTGGGTTATAAGACTGGTTGTTTATGATATTAATGAAGTAGAAGTAAGGAACACTCACACGTTGACTTCGTGGATTCTTCGAAACAGATTGGGTAAACTTGGTCAAACTGATATTTGTTTTGGTACCTCCATACTTCAAAGCAAAATATGATACAAAAGAGCGACATAGCGCTTCAGGTGACGATAGAAAGAGAATAGATAAGGAATAAGGATATGAGAATGTGGAGATAAAACAGATGGGAAAAAACTGGATGAGACTCAGAGAGAAACAAACATCACCTAAGGCGAATTTTGGCGATAATTTAGGTATCAATTTTATAATTACCACAATTTTGCCCACTAGAAAGGCACGGCTACTAGTGAAACACACCACTCACCAATCAAAGTCTCCACTGAGACCAAATACGAGATATTTCTACGGATATATTTATTTACTTTCAAAGTAAAAACAGTATGCCAAGTGGCACATAGCTTACTCGTATCCAAAATCCGATTGTATAGATGATCCGATGCACAGTGGTTAATCTTGAAACATCAATCTTTTAGTAACTTCCACTACCCTCATAGGGGACTCTCCAAGTCAACCCGCAAAATCTCTGAATATTGTTGAAAATGTAGCAGTTATGACACTAACAAGGAAATACACGTCTGCGCATGCGCAGTGACAACCATCAGTCCGGGGGAAATGATTTTCATAGGGGACCATCTACACACCTACTTACACAATTCCTGAAAACATCTTCGAATTCGGGCGAGAATTGTAGAAGTTATGGCTGTGACAAGGATTTCATGACAGACAGACAGACATTGAACCAAAATTGTTTCAGGAAGGTCCGCTACCTTGATAGACTCGGAAGCAAAGAAAATAGTTGAAAGTATCAGTATAGTATTTTAATAAAATGTAGCAGTGGTAAGCAAAATGTTAGGGTAGAGTTGTAGGCGATATAACTTCAAGGTAGGCTTGAACGAGAGGGTTGATTTCAATTTTCGATTCGCCGCACCCACGTTCGCCTGAAGACGAGTCACGGTCTCTTAATCACAATCATTACCTACCGACGAAGACCAATTACACTTCGAGAGGATCAGCCAAACCTGTTATTCACCGAGTTAGAAGGGCAACCGAAAATACTTTAGCAGGTTTCATGGAAATGTTTATAAACACCGATTTAAAGGAAAACCGTTCCTTACTACCCTACCTCTTTATTTTATTTTATTTACATACTATTTATCTTTCAGACAACCAAAATTGTATTGTAAAAATCAGGTTATTCATAACGGTTTATTATTTTTCTGTAAAGGTCATTCATAGATTATCGGTGCTGACCTACCATATTTTCAAGTTTATTTTGACAGAGAGTAGCAACAAATGAAACATCCTCATATAAAAATTGTGAGTGCCCACAAATTTGAAACGAAATCTGTTTTTGCAAAGATACATCTTTATCTAGAAATTGTGAGTGCTCACAAATTCAAAACGAAATTTTGTTTTTGCAAAGAAAGCCTGTGTGAAAAATTATTCAAAGAAACGAACAGATAAACTCTATTCAAAGAATTTGATCAATATTGATCTTTGAACGGAGATTGAGCCTCTCTTGCTATTCACACCCGTGTTTCTGATTTATAGCAAGTCCTTGTAGGGAACGATCGGTTTTACCTGTCCGAAGGTGGTGATTACATTGGGGACCATTAAGATACCAATCTGTAACATCCCTGAAAATTTCATTGGAATCGGAAGGAAAATGTAGAAGTTATGGCCGTTACAAGGTAATTCACGTTTGCGCATGCGCAGTCGCTTCTATCAGTCCGGGGATGATGATTTTCATAGGGGACCGTCTACACACCAACCCGCACACTCCCTGAAAATTTCATAGAAATCGGACACTAACTTCGTATAGTTATGCGCGTTACAAGGAATTCACGACAGACACACAAATTGACAGACACACAGACACGAAACCAAAATTGTTCAAAAAAGTCTGAAACACAAAACGCGAGTGAAAATTTTGATTTTGGAGAACTTTTTTTCCGTCCTTGAAAAGTGAAAACAAAGCTTCCGCTACATTGGTAGACTCGGAAGCAAAAAATTCAATACTATCTTAAATTTATGGGAAAACAATATCTTTATGTAAAGTTAGGGCGTTTTCAAAATGTCAACCCTCACAAGTGACTTACATCAATCAAAATCTTCAGGGCACAACTAAAACCTAAATGGAGCCCACGGACGGTCAAATTTTTATTTAATTTTTGGATTCTACTTACCTTGAAACGTAAACCAACAAATTTTGAGAGGGATTTCATAATTTTCTTTTTTTTTCTTGGTCGATTCCAAAGGTTCAATATTGGAAATAATTTTAATAGTTAATAAAAATATTTTCAGAATTCTGTTTTCTAAGTATTTTCCTGCCCACTTCATTATTACGGTATATATTATTGACATAGATAATGTATTTTAGCATGGGGTCTGTAAAAAAATGTGTAACATAGACTTTTTTGTAGTTTAATGAAGTGCGAGTTTATATAATATAATTTTGTTCATGAATTAATCTTCATCTAATTTCTCCCTTAATCGGGAAATGAATACCTACACATATCCACCGTCTATGGTTTCTCCCGTTAAGTAGGAGATGAATTAGTTTTTAGTATAGTATATTGAGTTTTTTTTTTTTTTAATTGTATCTACATATTTCTGAGGCTGCTTCAAAAGAGGAACAGTTGTCTTTGTGTTGATATATATGTTATTTAGTATCAACTTTTTTTTTGCAGGATTGAATTACTTTAGGAATGAGAACTCTGCCGAATAATTTTGTAGTGAATGTGGCTTACAAGCTGGCCCCTGCGGTAATTCTGATGTCTAAAACCAAGTGTCATTAGATCTGTGGAAAACTGTTAGATCCGATCAACATTTTTGTTTCTCAATGATTGGGATCCTGCTTTGCATAATGTATTATTTGACTATCGTTTGTGTATTTTCAAAAATTGATTTGAAAGCCTTGATCAGCCTTTGAAAAATCACCTAAAGTTAGATACCTACTTCTTTCGTGGAAGATGTTGCTAATTAGACTCGAGCAGGATTGATTTTGCTATTTATATTCGTATGAGTGCATTGAGGGAGACGCTGTTAGTGATGAAGCCGGTTTCCACAGATTTGAGGAATCGAAGTATTACATTTCAGAGACGTAATATCCGCCACAACCACAACAAAATTATTCATACAGCAACAGTAAACGTATGTATTCTTTTATAGTATATGCTTCCCTCAGTAGAGCCTCTGACTTTGACTTTTCATGGTCACCCAATGAGCAGTTGATATTAGTTTTCTCAGTTTCCAGGGACGTAGATGCTCCCGGCGTCCCCTCCGTTTGACCTGGCGCCCTGAATGAACACCGGTTGCCTTTTGGCGGCGTTTACCGTCGAAGATGACCCTGACTGAGGCCCGTTGTAGTTGCTGGGTCCCACGTTGCTTCCTTGGTGGGTATTCGTTCTGAAAAAAATTAAAAGAAATTTTGCATGAAACTTTAGCGAAAAATACTGGCTTAAATATGATCTTGATTCATTACACGAAAGTATGAACTCAAAATACCCAGTAACTCACAAAAGTCGTTCACCAATGACAGAAAAGCCCTTAACTGTCCTCGTATTTTCATGTTGTCTTGCAAAGCTGATTCAAAACTTGAATGTTACCCACATAGCATCTCAACAACCAGGGGATTATGAATGCAACATTTAGGTGTTGTATATCATCTTGTTGATAGCCTCAGAAGCCAATTTTTGAACTCTAACAGGTACCGTAAAATGAGGTGAGATGCGGCCACCGGGGTGAGATGAGTCCAACCTATATACTCCTATTTTGGGTTTTGCGTGTTTAGTTTATTTCCAGAAAGACAAGACTTGTCAGAAAGACTTTTTAACATTACACTCATTCAACCTGCTTTACAAGAATTCGTTTGTCTGGTCCAAGCTTAATTATTACCAAAACTACTTTCAATACTGCAATAATGAAGTGGAAACATCCTCCGATACATGTTAGAGACAGTTTGACAACAGGTAACAATAATCAATTCTTCTGCAGCTGTATGACTAGTAACTAAGGAAGTTCCCTTCGTATTTCTTTAAGAAAAATACAGTTTTAAGGTGAAGAGTGATTTATGTCAAATTTTGAGAAGTTACCCATTTCGTGGGAAAATGCCCCATGACTGAGCATCCCTGAGAGCAGATTAAATAGTAATTTACCTAGTCAAAAAGAACAATATATTTGAAACTTAGAGTAATTTTGGAAGGAACATGGTTTTGAAGAAGCCTTCAATATGCTGGCAATAGAAGATTCAAATCGGCTAAGATGCAAGTTTGATGAGTTTGACTGATTTATCATGATGTGTACTCATTTATGATATTATGACGAGCTATCAAGTCTTTTGGATAATGGGTTAATAAAAGTTGAGAGTAATGTAAGTAGTAGTAAGTAATAACAGTAAGTAAGTAAGTAGTAACAATGAGTGAAAGAGCTCCCAATGACTCCATTCGTGACTGCATCTCACCTACTCCAGCTAGCTTCAACCACATCATTCAATATCGAGTAGTCCGTGAACCTTTCAATGGTTCCTAAGTTATCGCTGGAGTGAATCGTAATTTTTAATAACTTATCATCGAAGTAGCTAAAATGTATAGGAGCTAAATCAATCCTTCTGCCTCCCAGTCCAGCCACTCGTGAAGCCTGAATCATCAGCTGAAAGTCCAAGCAATGTTTCCACACCAGCAGTAAGGGTAGCACTGACTGCTCCAGTTTCCATCATCTGTGTAGAAGTGTATTTCAGCTCCTCTCAACGCTACTATTTTCTCCACCAGATCAGTGCCCATGTACACATCTACTACAGGTCTCTCAACTGCTGTGAAGAGCCATCGAAAAGTTTCACATACATACTATTTACATTTTTCAACACCATCCCGACTAAGATTATTAATTTTCATCAGTATCAAATAATGACACACCTGAACCTTTTCTCAAAGGCACTTTATTCCAACTATTTGAACGAGAGATGAAAAACAAAAAAGGATTCTTACCCTTGGTGAGTATTGATTCCACTGTTGGCGTTGCTTCCACTGGTGGCCTGCGATGATTGTAGGTTGTACGTGGTTTGAGCTCTCTGAATCCCCAAATTCGTATTAATGGGAGGAGTACTCCAGAACTTCTCCCATTCTTCTTGAAATGGATATGGATTCACCCTGTTATACAGCCATGGATTGTAGTAAGCTGATACTGCATTATATTGATTATAAGTTGGAATTGCCGGAAACGAGTGAACTGAAAACAATAAACACACAATTGTCATCAAAAGTTACTTTTTAGAGATAATTCCAACTATTCTGTCTTATTTTGATTGAACGGTATTTCTTTCGGATAAGTGTTATCCGCTTTCTATCCCGTCCAATTTCAATTGCTTCACACTGCAATTTCGGGCGGTATTGCAAACAGATTTGGAGCAGTATGCAGGGGCTTCGATAGAACGCCAGACCCACCGTTAGGTTCACGGATAGATAGAAACAGACATCTACGATATCTCGTTCGTATCTTGAAATAATTAATATACCGCCCATATACCCAATTAATACTACTTAACTATCTCAATGGAGTGAACCTTGTTGCACGCTTAGGCGTAATGAAGGAGTAATGTTGACATTTTCAGAGGCACAAAATACCTGTTTCAGACTTTCTGGAACTAATATTGCAGCAAGAAATGTATGAGTGCTAATTAGAAGGAATAATTATTTTGTTTGATAATGCCTGCATTTTAGAGTGTGTCTGTTTGGTTGGATTATAGCATCTTTTCTCTTAACTAGAAAACTAATACATCATTACCCACATTACAACCTAATTACAACATTACCTACATCGCAACCTTATTTACAAAATTACCTACATTCTCCCTTACTATAACATGACCATCAGTATATTCTCAGTGCCAGTAAAACACAATATATTCACAACCAAGAGGCAAAAAAGGGAGAAAAGTTCAGTTGAAAAAGAAAGTTGTTTCAACAACTTTCATGGCAGTCCTAAACTGAATAGAGTTGCAAAATCCCAAATCCACCGATTAATATTAAAATTATATAATCCGCACATCTTACGCTCCCTTTTTCTTTCTTCCATTGAAATTTTTTATCGGTGCTTAAGACCCATTCGTTGCCCCAAAATAAAAAAATGAAAAATAAAATATTGAGCATTCTTGTACCTAAACCTCATCGAGAGTATTTACCAATTACTGCACATTTTGAAGTGCCATCGAAATAGGACACAACTGTGAATACTATCCTTTTTGGAGTCTTTTTTTCAAATGTTGTCGTCGGTTCATGTTTCGGCAAAAACACCGTTGCCTTCATCAGTCTTAATAGACCGGTTTGGGGATCATCATCAAAAAAATGTTTGTATGAGGAGTTTTTGTATGAGGACTCTACCTTGGGTTCAGCTCTACGAAGGTTCGGCTTGTGAAGGAATGAAGAGAGAGGGAGAGAATGGGGAAATGCATACGTCATTGGGTTGAAGATCAACAAAATTTGATTTAATAATATGCTCCTTAACTGACAATGAAGTGACAAAAGCAACGGCACGAGGGATGACTCAAAATGTAGAAAATATTGAATAGAAAGATAGACTCCAAAAACTATATCGAAAACATGGTCACACCATTCACCCATCAACGGAACAATATTCTCTAATGTTTTTCAGCTAACTTCAGTTAGTTATCTTTCTTCCTACCTGTACCCAACCACAGCTGTAGAATACTCATTTATAACATTGTAGGAACTCACAATTACTGCTAAAATATTACGAAAAATTACGAAAAAATTCTGAAAAAATTTTACCGTCACGAAATGCCATTTTAAAATCGATTTCCGTCAAACTGGAAAACTACAGAAAAATTGTTTGAAATCGCCGAACTTGGATTTTAGGCCAAAATTGCGAATTGTAGACCAGTGCGTAAACCATATACGAATCACTAACTTGTTCAATCAGTCACAATCCCAGTAACAATAATTCAATAAATGACTAGTCAATTTTCCTTCAGGATTCAAAGCAATAGAGAAAAAGATAATAATAATAAAAACTAATGTAACTAATGTACATGGGTGCCCAGTATAAATTTTGGTCAATGATATAAAATACGACTGCCAAGAGAGAACACACACACACACATAGCTACACATACACATAGCTTCCTCGTATCCATAACCCAATTGTATAGATGATCCGATGCATAGTAGTTAATCTCAAAACATATATCTCGAAGTATCTTCCACTTTGCACTTCCCGTTTAGGGAACCATCTACTCTTCAACCTGAAAAACTTCTGATTATTGTTGGAAAATGTAGAAGTTATGACTGCTACATGGATTTCACGTTTGAGCATGCGTACAAAATACTTTCAATTGGGGACATGATTTTCATAGGGGAACATCTCCACCCCAACTCTCATAATTCCTGGAAATGTCATCGAATCAGCTGGGAAATGTAGAAGAAATGGCTGTTGCAAGGGAATACACGTTTGCGCATGCGCAGTGGCTACTATCAGTCGGAGGAAATGATTTTCATAAGTGACCATCAACACGCCATCCCGCATAATCCCCGTAAATTTCATCAAAATCAGATAAGAATTGTAGAAGTGATGGCTGTGGCAAGGATTTCATGACAGACAGACGGACAGACAGACACGGAACCAATATTGTTCAACAAGGTGTGAAGCGCAAAACGCGAGTAAAAGTTCTGATTTTGGAGAATTTTTTTTTCGCAATTATGTTTTACACTTTTCACTTGAAAAGTGAAAAACAAAACTTCCGCTACCTTGGTAGACTCGGAAGCAAAATTAAAAAAATAAAAATAGATGAATTCACACCTCATTTCTAAATTGTAAGGGAATGCTTAAGTTCACGGAGAGGCCACTTGAGCAATCCATAATCAGTGTCCGAGGAAATGCCCAAGTATCTCAAGTCTGACAGGTAGGAGGTTGGCCTGCAAATGAGTCTCCGTGATTTTCGTGGTAAAGTCATTTTCGTGATCAACCTTACAGCGGAGTTCCACAGCTGTTTGAATTGTTTCGAAGGAGTCACGAATTAATTTATTCAAACACCTACTTTTCCTCCTCGATGCATCATCTCGTACAGTCTCTTTACCGCGATAAGAAAATTGTTGACCTTGGCCGTTCAGAAACGGAATCTGGTTTCGTCTTCCACTTCGTCTCCATTAGGATAGAAATAGCCAAAGGATTCCACTCGCCGGTAAATGATCCAACAGGATAGCAAATGGTGAATCACTCTGCCCGCATAATGTTCAATCTGTCTCAAAAATTCGATGTCAAAGATATGCATACGGGAAAGTTATCGACGGCTGGCCATGATTTCCTCGAGAGTGCTACCTATTTGGTGTATTGGCTGACTTTGCATACTTCCTATAGGAAGTCTACTCCAATCTTACTGCAATAAGGAAACTTGTTACTTAACTTAACTTAACTTGTAACTTATAACTTAACTTAACTTGTAACTTAACTTAACTTAACTTGTTACTTAACTTCCAACTTTGATTTAAACTCCTTATCTAATCCAAATTTTGAACCTGTCACCAATATAACGGGTACCAATTTTCACATTCTATTACCCACATAAAATGGGTAACTTGAAGATCGTTGATTGATGTCACTACAGGATTCAAAAAAACAACAACGATGCCAACAAACAAAAAAGTTTTCCAAGTGGGTGTGGCACATAGCTTACTCGTACCCATCACTCGATTGTATAGATGATCCGATGCATAGTAGTTAATCTCAAAACATTACTCTCTTAGTACCTTGCACTACCCTCATAGGGGACCATCTACATTTATACGTAACGCAATACCTGTAAATTTCATCGAAATTGTGTGGAAAATGTCGAAGATATGGCCGTTACAAGGTTACTACGTTTGCTAGGTTGAATTTGGCCTTGTATTTTCGAACTCAGGAAAATGAATCTTATAAAACAATAAAGGATCTTAATAACCCATCGTCACCGCGGGGAGCCTGAGCAGGAAAGCGATCAAGCCCTTTATTCGGAATCACCATGGATATTTCAAGTGTTTAACCCCTGGTGAGTGTAAACCAGTTTTTGTGAAAAATCTCAGTTTTTTTCAACTGTAGCTTTGAGGAGTTGACTGATAGTATTTTCGCCAAATCAACATTCTATTAGTTGAAACAAAATAATTAGAATTTCTCCCAAGTAGTCTGTGGGGAGAAGAAGTAGGAACAACGATTCCAGTAGGAAAAAACACCAGAACTGACAATTTACATAAAATCCACGATTAAATTCCTAGCGGCATGCGATCCTCGAATTTGAACAGAATTTTAAAAACTATGATTTATGATCATTCATTCAGAGGTATATTGATAATGTCCCCTCAATTTCAAAGCTTGGGTAATAATTAGAAAGCTGTACAGAACCGAAATATTGGAAAATGGGATATTTTGTGAATATTGTCCCCCCTCCCACTCGCCTACTCTTCATCCTAATTTTGATATTCTGGTGGAATAGGGTGCAACTCGAAGGAATAAACTATCTGAGGGACAAAGAGGTTAGCTCAACTGACAGTGTAGACTGACAGTGTCTGAGGGACATGGTGGATTTCAAAAACTAGGCAACAATGTGTGTACTCCTTGTGGCAGTTAGGTCACAGCTGAAGGTTGGAATGGAGCCTTCTATAAGTAACTAATTATTATTGTATTGTGGTGCAATCTATTGTTTCAACCTACTGGACTTTGGAAGTTCGTCTGAAGCAAAATTGTATTATAATCCCAAATCAACTCACCAAAACCAACTGAAACAAAGAGAACGAGGACCGGTGACATTGTAAGCTGGATACACTTCTACTGCTTTGGGAAAAAAAACTCTCTGATCTGTTTCCAAACTCGAAGCCCTATTATAAATAATGGGATCTTACCCCGTAACGACGGCATCAATTAGGGGGTGCGGATGTTTATGGGGCTGGCGGAAGTCGCTCTAGTAAGTTGACGAAAATTCCACTGGACTCTAATCGGGGCAGTTGCGAAGCGAGCAAAATGGGGTGATAAAAGTGCGAGTCAATTGAAGTGGTTTTCCATAGGAATTCAAACCAACTCAGATTGGATATTTTTAGACGTTATCACTTCATAATGCGAAACCTGATTATCACCCATCAGGATGACCAGTGACGCGTTGAGAGGCAGTACTATGTGAGAGTGGGGTAGTTGCATGATTTTTTTTTTTTTTTTTTGTATTTTTTCTGTGTAGAGAATCTCTATTGAAGTACTTATCTGCAAATAAAACTCCCGGAAACGCTCCCTAAAAATTTAGAGATCTTTTCGAAGAACGGGATTTTGGATTTAGGCGGGAAAACCTACACATGGCATGGATGCTAGGTAGGTACCTCACAAGTGTGAAGGGGGCCAAGAGACTGCTACACCACTGTTACCCTCACGCAAGGTTATCTACGTTTCGGTTTGTTTACGTTCGTTTTTGTCATTTTCATACTTAATTTTGCTAGCTGCACATTCGAAACATGTTGCATGAAAGATTTTGTTTCCTACTGGCATTCCCTCCACTGTAACTGAAATCGTACATGGTTGCGAGGAAACGCGGCGTTCTGGTGATACTCGAGTCACAACCTCGCAAATTTGCTAGATTCTTCTAAGTTGGACATAAACCTTCTTTTATTTAACAATTTACAATCACTCATTGGTACTACGTTGTACAGGATAATGACACTACGATGAAACTTCCAATAAATGAGCAACCATTTAGATAAAGAAGTTCTACACACAAGAAATCACAGTTACAACTGACCTTTTACTATAAAAGTGTCAACTTACCTCACATACTTGGCTCCTCTTATTTCGGCGCTGACGAACTTGTTGTTATTGACATAAAAATCATACAACATTCCAATATTTATGTACGGAATATTCTCCAGGGAAGGTACCTCGAAACTCTCGTTGATGGCTCTCCTTTTTGGCATATTGACATTTTATTTCAATACTTTGGCACATCAACGAAAAAAAAGTTACGGTTGTTTTTCAGATGATTTCTACTTACAGCCAAGTCGTTCCTACCGAACTTCATGTTTGTCATTCGTGTTCGTAGAAAAATCGTTCACCATTCGTTGGAAAGCCCTAAATTTTTACATAAATGATATACTGCCAAAACCGCTGTACTTATGGAAGAAACTGAGATACACCCCTGAGTTGAAAGAGCTGTAAACAACATTCAAAAGCAGATTGGGTAGGTATCGGGAAAAAGTGAAGACATGTGTTGCAGACTCGTATGCAAGCGTTTATTAAAAGCTTCTTGAAACTTTACAGTGAACATTATCTCTTCCAAACCAATCAACTAATAAATTATGGTAAATACTGGTATAAACTATGGTATGGTAACAACTCGGACCGCACTATGAGAAAGGGCCACCCGAAAATGAGCACTGATAACGTGATAACTATGACCGTAAAAGTAACTTGAGGTTTTAGCGCCAACGCAACAAAAAAAAACAGCCAAAATCATGCTTCAAAATTTTCAATTTACATGATTGATGCAAATGTGTAAAGCCTGAAAAATATATTTCAACGTTTTTTTAATCATCACCATCATTTTGCAACTATATTTCAATGTTTCTGACTCGAAATGTCCTTGATTGAAGTGATCTCAACGCACTCTATCGTGAGATTCTCGTTTAGGGATGACATAAGAGGAGTGGCCCGCCAACACTAAAAAAGGACGGTACTTCTTTATTGAAATACGGCTAAACTAAATGGAATTTCGAACTGAAAACTTGTCCATATACGTTTTTAAGTGCGTTAAATTCGAATCTGAAGTCAAAACACGAAATTCCGACCCATGCAACTATCACATTGGTGCTACAGGATACAGAACGGAGATTTGTCCAGCGAAGTCAGTGATCTTCCATTATCTGAATCTGAATTATTTTTCCAACTCATAGGGAGTAAAAGATCTCATTCAATTCTCAAACTGAACAACAGAATCACCCGTTAGGCTCTCAATTTCTCCTAAATCTTTCGTTTGTCGATGCGATAGGGTGTGCGCCTGGGTAGGAAAAACGGTTTATTGTTATTTTTAATCTAAGGTAGACCTCATTCTGAGAATTTTGGTACCCACCGCGACCTTCTAGCGTGTGTAAATCTTTTCATATGAATTTTTAAAGTTTCGACCGTTTATGACGTCACAGTGGGCTGGGGGTCCCGCCCAGGCGGGGGGGGGGGGGACGCGTGACGTCATAAACGGTCGAAACTTTGAAAAATCATAGAAACAGATCTTCCAAACTCCAGAAAACGGAATAATACAAATTCAATTTATGAGTTTTCCTCAGTGAATGGTTGCACATGGAGTAGACACAGTCAGACTCTTCACTTACGAGTAACTCCGGATATGAGAACCACTGGAAGTTCCCAGATTTTATAAGAAAAAATGTATCTTTATGTACTCAACTAGTCACGGTGTGCTAAACACCGAAGAGTCTTGGGAACGAGTGATACACAGTGGTGAGTCAAGAGTTTCCCCGCTTTTGTAAAATAGCCGTGGAACGATAGGGAGTGATGCACCTGCCAACCAGCCTCAGGTGGCAATTAGCGGGAGGTAATTGACCAACTCCTGCGTTTTCGTTTTCCTCGTACGTAGTTTCTTTCGAAGTGGCGTTATAAGAACAACGGAAGAAGTTATGTACCTTCTCTAGTCGGGGGCTGAGGAGACTCTCGAACTGTCGTTTTCTGGGTTAAAAATATAATTGATTGTATTAAATGTTTAGACAAACTGATATAAATGCTGAGTCTATTCACTTTATTAATAAAAATTAACAGTTCAGTACCGTGTTTCTGACTACCTACTGGCAAATGATAAAACGTGATAGTGAATTTCTTACGTTTTTCGCTTCCGAGTCTACCAAGGTAGCGGAAGGTTTGTTTCTACTTTTCAAGGTTTAGAAAAAAGTTCTCCAAAATCGAAATTTCCACTCGCGTTTTACGTTTCAGACCATTCTGAGCAATAATTGTTATGGTTCCGTGTCTGTCATGAATTCCATGTAATGGGCATAACTATACGAAGTTACTAGCCGATTTCGATGAAATTTCCAGGGATTGTGTGGGTTGACGTGTATGGTCCCCTATGAAAATCATCCCCCCCCCCCTGGACTGATAGTAGCCGCTGCGCATGTGCAAACGTGAATTTGGCCGGCGTCGGGTGAGTCCTGGGCATCCTCCCCATTATATTTGATTTATTTTTTTGTTTTTATTTATGGCGTGCCCCCTCCGTCACCAAAGACAATTTGTCTTTGAGGGGAGTTCGAAAAAAAAAAAAAAAACAGCCATAACTTCCATATTTTTCTCTCCGATCTAGATGAAATTTCCAGGGATAATGTGGATTAGGTTTTAGATGGCCTCCAATGAAAATCAAGGCCTTAAAATTGACAACAGTATCTGCGCATGCACAAACGTAACATCCTTGTAACAGCCATACCACTTGCATTTTTCATCCGAATTTGATGAAATTTTCTAGGACTGTTCAGATTGGCGTGTAAATGGTCCCCTATGAAAATCATCTCTCCCACACTAGTAGTTGTTGCTGAGCATGCGCGAACGTAAATTCCACGTAACAGCCTTAACTTCTACATTTTCCAACCGATTTTGATGAAATTTCTCAGGATTGTTCAGATTAGCGTTTGGCTGGTCCCTGTGGGAGCCAGCCTATATTTTATAATTATTCTCAATGAAAATACGCTTAGTGGGTCTCTCACCTAGACGGGAATTCCCCAGGAAGGGGTTAACACTTCCCTCACCGGTCAGCCCTTTGTTAAGGGAAGGCTCCGTGGTAGGAGAATCCCTCTTAAATAGCCGCTGTCCCAAGCCAAGGGTACGTAGTCAGGTTAGGGACCTACTGAGAGGCTATTGCCTAATGTAAAAACTTGTTCTTATTCAAGAAACCATTTACCCTTTAAAAACTTCACCTACACAAATTTCTCCAAAATTTATACAACGGTCACGACTTGGAGGGCTGAGGGTAACACCTCAAAGAACACAGGTCTTTCCTTCCCTTACCTACAAATTTAGAACATCACAGCTAGTAAAAATTAAAAATTATAAAAGTAAAATTTAGTAAAGTAACGTCTTTTACAGTCCCCTATGAGGGTAGTGGAAGGTACTTAGATATTGATGTTTTGGGACCAACTACTATGCATCAGTTTATCTATACAATTTTTTTTGCGTGGTAAAATCCTTTTGGATAACAATCAGGAGAGAAGTGGAGAAGTGGCGTTTTTGGATAATTGCATTGTTAATGCCGACGCCTTTTCTTACCACTCTCAAGGCTGGGTTGCAACAGCCAACCGGGCAGCCCAAGATAAGCAAAGAAAGTAGATCAGGCGGCTGAAGATTTGAGAGCTTCATTTACCCTATTAGTGTAAAACCCGTAAAGGGTGGGGGGGGGGGAGTGTTAAGGGTACTGTGAGTGAAGGGTATTGTGAGTTCTTAGCCTTACAGAAAAGGCTTGTAATCGTGCTCGCCGATAAATGTAGTAAACCAAGATCTGCCACTAGGTAAGAACAAAACTCCAAATACCAATCATTCGTGCAGTCTCCCGACGTCTTCGAGGCTCAAGGAAGAGCATCAGATGCCTCGGAATGGGGTGGGAGGGCGGACCACCCCTACTAAGAAATTAAAGAAGAGGCCGCTCCTGCTTACATTGATCACATGCGCTAGGGGGAAAACAGGTAATTTTCAAAAAAGGCTTTTTTGTCGGTTGATCCGGGACAAACCCGAAGAAAACACTTATTTGTAAGCTGAAAAAAAGCGTTCACATATTTTCGTCATGAAGGCCGCAGTTAGCGAATAATACAGCATCAGAACAGGTGAGACACGGTCTTCAAGGACAACACAAACATAAATACTATGCAGAGAGAGTAAATCGTCTCCAACCTGTAACTAATAGCAGAGCAATATAGCATCTTAATATAACAGAGCATGATATTTAATTTGTATTGGCAGAAAAATTATTGAAATACATGAAATTGTTATTCGTTGAGCTATAAAGAGAAAAACCATGGGAGTTTTCAAAAAGTCTTCGCTCTGCACCTGCAACACTTGTAATATCACCTTGACAACAACATCTTGTAATACGCGAATCAAACAAGAGAAAAAGATCCTTCACATTTCATCTCTTCTAGTAACGTCGTTATCATTTGCACATTCAAGCCGATTAGATTCGACAGATCAGTTATCATAGGAATCCATGTAGAATCTCTCATTAGAGTCATAAGCAAATTTGATCCATACGGTCATTTCACTACATTTTCCTCTTTCCTTCAACCCCATCGACCTATCGAGCGATGTGCTGAGGTGAAACTGATCTAGTGCTAGTGAATATATCGTCTTATATCATCAAAAATTATGTAGCACTTTACATTACAGCTGGAGAGCAAAGCAATGACTTGAGGTAGGCAATTAACCTAATTAGGGAATTACCAGCATTATGAAGTTGGGAATTCATGATCGGAAACAATTTACACATTTTCCGTGAAATATGGAGGAAGAAGATCGATTCCAGGCCACTTAGCTACGAATGGGTGAATACTTTCCGGGCTTCCAATGGCTTAATATAGACAGGTACAGGTAACTAAGGTATTAGAGGGAAACTTCGCTTCATAAATATATGAAATACAAAATGATCTTTAGAATGTGAATGAAGGAAATACTCGCAGGCCATAAGCTATCAGAAAGCACCAGAGATAGGTCTGTAGGTCCGAATTATACGAGACGGCCGCTAAGGTCGGAGATGATCTCAACTGAGCGTCACCCATTTGACAAGCCGTGCAAGTTTGGAAATGATGAATAAACCTTCCCGATGAACGGGGGAGCTATAAAGGCCCTCTGAGGAGTCCGCTCAGGCCTTGAGGTCGGTAGATGGTCGTTTCATGACCATTTAAGGCTAGAATGAGAGATGGTTCAGAGTTTTGATTATTTCTTAAGGAGGCAAACTAGGATATTGTGAGGCAAGGAGAATAGTTATTGATCTATGCAGCAAGAGTTCATGAACACAATTCCAAGGATTCTTATTCGATTATATAATATATAATATTATTATCATCAAAACCCAATAAAAGTTCTAAGTTGTCTCGTAGACTATTCATAATTTCATCGGTTCTAATTCCAAACACAGTTATGTTTCTACACTTACTTGGAACCAAAGATTGATATCAATGAAAATCTGAATATAACAATTCTTCATATTGTCAGCCATGGATGAATCCTTGAATTCCTGAAGACTTCCAAAAGATCTCGATTTTAACTGCAACGCCTTTAGCAACTGTCATATCCAAAACGGAAGAGTTTCGATTACTACATTCAAATATTTTAGCACTCAAATTACCTTCGTTAAACTGTTTATAGTCTTCAACATGAGTAAGAGACGCGCGTAAAGATCTGTTTCAATTAATTTATTGGTATGAACCACCAAACACGGATCAGCATTATGATGATAGAAAAACGCAGCAAATTATTACACAATGGTTTGTTATTTTACTGTATTTATTACCGGTCTGCGAAGAACTCAGCTTTCCAATAACACTATCTACAAGCCACAACATCGCTAACCGAGAATTGTGAGTGCCTTCATTACGCAAAATGTTATTCTTAGTTGTTGTAGATGCACATTTGAGCACTCAACACACGAAACTGCAATCAAAGAATCGAAGAATTATCGCATTTGAGCAACTGAAATTTGAACCTAGATTAGGTCTATTTCAGCCAGTGAACGGTTTTTTGCGATTCACATTCATGTCTCTGATTTATCGTATGTCCAAATCCTAAGTCCTCATAGGGAGCGAACTATTTGTTTGTCAGAGCTCCGGCTGGTTTCATTCGACTCTAAAAATTCAATTCAATTTTAAATTGGTCAAAAAAACAGTAACTCCAATTCGAGAGTTTTGAGGTAGGGCGTTTCAAAAATGTCACTCAGTATTTTTTCTATATATATCACTAGTCTGAAAAGAACACGGCTGTGCCGTTGTACCACCAACCAACATGAAGAAAAACATCGATCGCATTTCGGTCAGCTAAAATTTCAACGCAGATCAGGCCTCTTTCAGGATTCACTATCTGATTTATCGTAAGTCTAACCCGTAAGTTCTCGTAGAGAGCGAACGGTTTGTCCTACGGAGCTCCGGATGGTCTCAAAAAATTCTAAAAATTCAATACTATCTGAAATTCATGGATAAACAATATCTTCATATAAAGTTAGGGCGTTTTCAACATTTCAACATTCTCATTATGACTTACATCAACCAAAATCTTCGGGGTACAATCAGACCCTAATTGGAGCACACGGACGGCCAAATTTTCATTCGCTTTTTGGATTCCACTTACCTTGAAACGTAAACCAACAAATTTTGAGCGGATTTCAAAATTTTATTTTTTTTTTTCTTGGTCTATTCCGGAAGTTCAATATTGAAAATGATAAACCAAAATAGGTTAAATAATAAGTTTATAAGCTTAATTAACCTAGTTAATAAAAACAATTTCAGAATTCTGTTTTCTAATTATTTTCATGCTCACTTCATTATTACTTTATATATTATTGACATAGATAATGTATTTTGGCATGGGGTCTGTGAAAAAATTTGTAACATAGACTTTTTGTAGTTTAATAAATTGCGAGTTTATATAATACAATTTTGTTCATGAATTAATCTTAATCTAATTTCTCCCTTAATCGGGAAATGAATACCTACACCGTCTAAGGTTTCTCCCGTTAAGTAGGAGATAAATTCCTCCTTCTTACGTGGAAGATGTTGCTAATAAGACTCGAGCAAGATTGATTTTGCTATTTATATTCGTTTGAGTGCAGTGAGGAAGACGCGGTTAGTGATGAAACCGGTTTCCACAGATTCAATGAATCAAAGTATTACATTTCAGAGACGTAATATCCGCCACAACCACAACAAAATTATTCATACAGCAACAGTAAACGTATGTATTCTTTTATAATATATGCTTCCCTCAGTAGAGCCTCTGACTTTGACTTTTCATGGGTCACCCAATGAGCAGTTGATATTAGTTTTCTCAGAATCCAGAGAGGTGGATGCTCCCGGAGTTCCCTGCGTTTGACCTGGCGCCCTCAATCACTAGCGGTTGCTTTTGGGCAGCATTCGTTCTGAAAACAATAATTGTTTTCATTCAAATTTCTTTTAATTATTAAAAGAAATTTAGCATGAAACTTTAGCAACAAATTCTGGCTTAAATATGATCTTGATTTATTACACGAAAGTATGAACTCAAAATACCCAGTAGCTCACAAAAGTCGTTCAACAATGACAGAAAAGCCCTCAACTGTCCTCGTATTTTCATGTTGTCTTGCAAAGCTGTCTCAAAACTTGAATGTTATCCACATAGCATCTCAACAACCAGGGGATTATGAATGCAACATTTTGGTGTTGTATATCATCTTGTTGATAGCCTCAGAAGCCAATTTTTGAACTCTATCAGGTACCTATATACTCGTATGTTGGGTTTTGCGTGTTTAGTTTATTTCCAGAAAGACAAGACTTGTCAGAAAGACTTTTTAACATTACACTCATTCAACCTGCTTTACAAGAATTCGTTTGTCTGGTCCAATCTTAATTATTACCAAAACTATTTTCAATACTGCAATAATGAAGTGAAAACATCCTCCGATACATGTTAGGGACAGTGTGGAAACAGTTAACAATAATAAATTCTTCTGCAGCTGTATGAGTAGTAACTAGGGAAGTTCCCACCTTATTCCTTTAAGAAAAATACAGTTTTCAGGTAAAGAGTGATTTATGACAAATTTTGAGAAGTTACCCATTTCGTGGGAAAATGCCCCATAACTGAGCATCCCTGAAAGCAGATTAAACAGTAATTTACCTAGGTAGTAAAAAAGAACAATATATTTGAAACTAAGAGTAATTTTGGAAGAAACATGGTTTTGAAGAAGCCTTCAATATGCTAACAATAGAAGATTCAAATCGGCTAAGATACAAGTTTGATGATTTTGACTGATTTATCATGATGTGTACTCATTCATGATATTATGACGAGTTATCAAGTCTTTTGGATTAATAAAAGTTGAGAGTAACAATGAGTGAAAGAGCTCCCAATGAACTCCAACCGTGACTGCATCTCACCTACTCCAGCTAGCTTCAACCACATCATTCAATATCGAGTAGCCCGTGAACCTTTCAATGGAATGAAGCTTTCAGTTATCGCTGGAGTGGATCGTGATTTTTAATAACTTATTCTCGAAGTAGCTAAAATGTATAGGAGCTAAATCAATCCTTCTGCCTCCCAGTCCAGCCAGTCGTGAAGCCTGAATCATCAGCTGAAAGTCCAAGCAATGTTTCCACACCAGCAGTAAGGGTAGCACTGACTGCTCCAGTTTCCTTCATCTGTATAGAAGTGTATTTTCAGCTCCTCTCAACGCTACTATTTTCTCCACCAGATCAGTGCCCATGTACACATCTACTACAGGTCCCTCAACTGCTGTGAAGAGCCATCGAAAAGTCCTACATACATATTATTTACATGTTTCAACACCATCCCGACTAAGATTATTAATTTTCATCAGTATCAAAGAATGACACACCTGAACCTTTACTCAAAGGCACTTTATTCAAGTTATTTGAACGAGAGATGAAAAACAAAAAAGGATTCTTACCCTTGGTAATTATTGAATCCACTGTTGTCCTGCAAGGCTCGTTGAGTTCCGTAGCCGTTGTAGCCGTTTGGTGGAATTTGAGACTGGATCGCACCGTCTGACAAATATAAATTACAAATACAAGGAAGTACCTGCTTAGAACATAATGTCCATACATATGATTTATAAATAAGGATTCATTGTAATTGAATTCAACTTCTGCTTCGTCTTATTTTTGTTCATACCAGTCAATCAAGAAGAAATTAACCCTGCAAACCCGAGAATTTTTTTCGTCCGCGGATTTTGAAATCCTCACGACTTCCTAACCATTTAGCTTCTAAATGAGCCCAAAAAAATTATGTAAAAAATCTCTGAAGCTACTGGATACTGGAGTCTTAAAGGGCCGTGTCCATATGAACACGCTCGACGTTACTCAGTCCAAATGAAAGTAAGTATCGAAAAGAAGATTTTCATCAGAATGTTGGTCTTCATTCAAGAATTAAACTATGAAAAGACACAGAACATCAATATTACTCATAAAAAATAATTGAGTTCCATCAAGTGGCCTCTTCAAACTCACTCCATAGCATTTTTTTGAGCGCTCCTCGGTTCGATGACGTCCTGGTCCATCATATCAGAGCCAACCTTGTCAAATCAAGTACCTACTGAATGCACATGGTTGAAGTACCTGTATTTCTTCCAAGATCTACCTGTTGGAGAAAATAAGGGGAAAATTTCTTTTAGCAATAGTCGCAACTGTGAAAACATTTTTGTCTTTCCATTTCACCACAAATAGGTACCTACCTCATCCCGTTCCCAACAGATTCTTACGTCAGGTTTTGTCTCCCTGTAACACGTCTTGTCGAGTGCAGGGAAGTTCCCTGACTATCATGTTACCGAGAATTTCATCTAGGAATATGGTAAACTGTTCATTGTTCCCTGACCGAGCAAAATTGATTGTCATTGAAAGTACAGTTTAGCTGTTCATGGAAAAAACCTCGAACGCTTTCACTAGTGACTTTTAACTATATTTTGGAGAATAATCAGTTTCATCATTTCATCTTGTCAACAGGACGAACGAGATCACCCCTTATCCATATTCTAGGTCTGTTCCTGTGGAAAAAAAAGTTTTTACACGCCAAAAATCGTAATTTTGGACCGCACTCGTTCATGTCTGCCGTGATAGTATAAACACGCTCGACGTTGGAGGGTTAAGTTACTCTTAATTTTTTGATAAGTGCAGATCATTGTATTTCCCCAATAGGTTTTAGAAGAATCACTTTCTTCAAGGGCCTAATTTATTTCAACAAGCATATATTAACATTACCTAAACCGTGCAAGATGATACACATGGAATGATACTATACGTTTAATTTTTTTTTCTACTATACGTAAAAATACGTTAAAGAGCTCAGGTTCCATGTATCACTCCGGATTTCATACAACCGTCATTTTCCTTTGCTCTCTGATGTATTTGTGATTTATCGTTATTCCGTAAGTAAGCTATACCATAAAGAGCACTCACTCCTGAAAAATGGATTTTGATTCACCCTGTTATACTGCCATTGATTGTAGTAAGCTGATGCTGCATCATTTTGATTATAAGTTGGAATTGCCGGAAACGAGTGAACTGAAAACAATGAACACACAATTGTCTTTAAAAGTTACTTTTGACATTTTCATGTCTTTGCTTTGGCACATAAACTTAAAAATCGTCACGAAAACTTGCTCACGCGACCAATAAATAAAATAGACTCACTGTGTTGCGTAGAGAACAATCAACTGTCTTATTTTGATGCTTGGGTACATGAACTAACAACCTTACTTCACTACCTTGTTGTGTGGTGGTGGACATGAAAATGTCCCAATGTTGCAGACTCGTATGCAAGCATTTGATTTTTTAGAGATAATTCCAACTATTCTGTCTTATTTTGATTGAACGGTATATCTTTCGGATCAGTGTTATCCGTTTTCTGCCAAGTCCGTTGTCAACTGCTTCACACCGCAATGTCGGGCGGTATTGCAAACTGACTTAGAGCAGCATGAAGGGGCTTCGATAGAACGTCAGACCGACCGTTAGGTTCACGGATATAATATATCCTATATTATAGGATCCTATATAATATATCCTTCCTATATTATAGGAAGATACATCTACGATATCTCGTTCGTATCTTGAAATAATTACTATACCACCCATATACCTAATCAACACTACTTTACTATCTCAATGGAGTGAACCTTGTTGCACGCTTAGGCGTATTGAAGGAGTAATGTTGACATTTTCAGGGGCACAAAATACCTGTTTCAGACTTTCTGGAACTAATATTGCAGCAAGAAATGTATGAGTGCTAAGTAGAAGAAATAATTATTTTGTTTAATAATGCCTGCATTTTAGAGTGCGTCTGTTTGGTTGGATTATAGCATCTTTTCTTTTAACTAGAAAACTAATACATCATTACCTACATTACAACCTAATTACAACATTACCCACATTACAACCTAATTACAACATTACCTACATCGCAACCTTATTTACAACATTACCTACATTGCAACCTTATTATAACATGACCATCAGTATGTACTCAGTGCCAGTAAAACACAATATATTCACAACCAAGAGGCAAAAAAAGGAAGAAAAGTTCAGTTGAAAAAGAAATTTGTTTCCACATCTTTCATGACAGTCCTAAACTGAATAGAGTTGCAAAATCCCAAATCCACCTATAAACATTAAAATGATACAATCCGCACATCTTACGCTCCCTTTTATGGACGTCCCACAGTAAGACTTGGGCGTCCTTATGCGATCGATCTGAGGTAAAGTTGGACAACACTCAACAGAAAAAAATAACCACACACTAATCCGTTTTAGACCATTCCGAACCCAAATCCGCGAAAAAACCATAGGTGAATGTCTGTGTGTGTGTGTGACAAAATATTGTGTCGTCTGCTCAGCCCTTAGTTCTCAACCGATTTTCCTGGTTATTTTTTGTTCGACGCGGAAAACTATCTATTTGTGTACTAAGTCGTCGGAATTTCAAATTTTGCTTTCTAAGGGGGGAAAAGGGGTGGTTAATGCTCAAACAAAAAACGTGTGTTTTTGGGCATAAACTTGTGTATTCTCCCCAAGCCTCAATTTCCAACCGATTTTCGTGGTTCTTTCTTTATTCGACGTGGAAAACATTGCACAGTGCGTAGTTGTGCACTACGTCACAGGATTTCCGAGTTTTGCCTTTTAAGGGGGGAAGGGGGGGTTGGTGCTCAAAAAACGTGCGTTCGTCGGCATAATATTCTGAAATCTGCCCAGGCCTCAATTTCCAACCGTTTTGAGTGCTTCTTTTTTTGTTCGACTCAGAAGTCTTCCAAATTGCACATTATTTCACCAGAGTATCAAAATTAGCACGGGGAGGGGGAGAGTGGGGGGATTACATTCACAAAATATCCGATATTTCAATATTTCGGTTCCTTTATAGCTTACTAATTGTACCCGAGCTTTGAAATTGAGGGAAAATTCTCATTACACCTCCGGATTTTCAAGAATTATTCTCTGCCCAACCATGAAACTAATAGTGGTGTCACCATGGCGCCAGGACACCATAAACCGTATTCCATGGTTTTTCAATTTTTTTTTTTTTTTTTTTTTTGTGTGTTTCACCTTGAATACGGAAATGAACTTCGACGGAATTCCTACAAACTAGTCTGAAGCGCAAAACGCGAGTAAAAATTCTGATTTTGGAGAACTTTTTTTTCGAAATTTTGTTTTTCACTTTTCACTTGAAAAGTGACAAACCTTCCGCTACCTTGGCAGACTCGGAAGTCAAATTTTAAAAAAATAAATAAATTCATGCCTCTTTTCTAAATTGTAAGGAAATGCTTAAGTTTACGGAGAGTCCATTCGAGCAATCCATAATCAGTGTCCGAGGAAATGCCCAAGCATCTCAAGGCTGACAGGTAGGATGTTGGCCTGCAAATGAGTCTCCGTGATTTTCGTGGTGAAGTAATTTTTCGACCAACCTTACAGCGGAGTTCCAGAGCTGTTTGAATTGTTTCGAAGGAGTCACGAATTAATTTATTCCCCCTCAAACACCTACTTTTTCTCCTCGATGCATCATCTCGTACAGTCTCTTTACGGCGATAGGAAAATTTCTGACCTTGGCCGTTCGGAAACGGAATCTGGTTTCGTCTTCCACGTCGTCTCCATTAGGATAGAAATAGCCGAAGGATTCCACTCGCAGGTAAATGATCCATCGGAAAGCAAAAGGTGAATCAGTCTGCCCGCATAATGTTCAATCTGTTTCAAAAATTCGATGTCAAATACATACGGGAAAGTTATCGACGGCTGGCCATGATTTCCTTAAGAGTGCTACCTATTTGGTGGATTGGCTGACTTTTTTTACTTCCTATAGGAAGTCTACTTTAATCTTATTGCAATAAGGAAACTTGTTACTACATTAAATATGCAAAAAAAAAAATAATAAAAAAGATAATTTTTTATAACGATTTCAACGTTTATCTTGGCAATATGTTCGATCAATCTCAAATCTGTTTAAAATAATCTTCTTATTATTGAATTCTAATCCAACTTTGATTTAAACTCCTTATCTAATCGGAATTTTGAACGTGTTAACTATAACGGGTACCAATTTTCACATTCTATTACCCACTTAAAAGTTGAAAAAGATATTTTGTGAATATCCCCCCCTCCCACTCGCCTACTCTTCATCCTAATTTTGATATTCTAGTGGAAAAGGGTGCAACTTGAAGGATTCCTGAGTCGAACAAAAAACAAAAAAACGCAAATCGGTTGTTGCCTACAAATAAAGTATCTGAGGGACACGGAGGTTTGCTCAACTGACAGTGTAGACTGACAGTGTCTGAGGGACATGGTGGATTTCAAAAACTAGGGAACAAAGTGTGTACTCCTTGTGGCAGTTAGGTCACAGCTGAAGGTTGGAATGGAGCCTTCTATATGTAGAGGGAAGACAGGTACTGGAATATTCTAGATGCTCACTGCTGCCAACATACTTCACTTAAATTTCCCTCGTTACTGTCAGACACTTTATACACACCAGGGTTAACAATAATTGTAATGTGGTGCAATCTATTGTTTCAACCTACTGGACTTTGGAAGTTCGTCTGAAGCAAAATTTTATTGTAATCCCAAATCAACTCACCAAAACCAACTGAAACAAAGAGAACGAGGACCGGAGACATTGTTAGCTGGATACACTTCTACTGCTTTGCGAAAAAAAACTCTCTGATCTGTTTCCAAACTCGAAGACCTATTATATATAATGGGATCTTACCCCGTAACGAGGCATCAATTAGGGGATGCGGATGTTTTTGGGGCTGGCGTAAGTCGCACTAGTAAGTTGACGAAAATTCCACTAGACTCTAATTGGGGCAGTTGCGAAGCGAGCGAAATGGGTGGTAAAATTGCGAGTCAATTGAAGTGGTTTTCCATAGGAATTGAAAACAACTCAGATTGGATATTTTTAGACGTTATTACTTCATAATGCGAAACCTGATTATTACCCATCAGGATGACCAGTGACGCCTTGAGAGGCAGTACTATGTGAGAATTGGTGCTACAGGATACAGAACGGAGATTTGTCCAGCGAAGTCAGTGATCTTTCATTATCTGAATCTGAATTATTTTCCAACTCATAGGGAGCAAAAGATTTCATTAAATTCTCAAACTGCTTAAACTGAACAACAGAATCATCCGTTAGGCTCTCAAGTTCTCATAAATACGGAATTGAGTAGAACGTTGTCTATTTGTAGATGATCATCTAGAGGTTTCAAAGTAGGGTTTAAGAATAAAAATAATCTTAAAGCTTCGTTGGGTTCTGTTAAAATTAAATTACCGTTCAAGATAAAAGTGGGGTTTATAAGCTGAAATGTTCTTGTGGGCTTGAGTATTGTGGTCAATCTGGGAAATTCAGGGAAAGAATAAAACAGCATGAGAAGGATTTCAGGGATAGCAAAGGTGATTCTGCTTTTGCGAATCACCTAAGAGAATCCAATCATAACTTTAGTTTTGATCTAGCAAACGGACAGTAAATAGAACTTCCTCATTTTTGCCCGAAGGGAGGTATGTTGGATGTGCTTGAAAAGTTCGAGATTCTTAAGAGTGATAGGTCTGGTAAATGTCTGAATGAGGTGGTCCCTCAACATGTTTCACCATTGATAGGTTCCTTCCTACAATAGCTTGGTCTTCCCTTCACAATGTTACCCTCATCAATGTTTTGAGCTCCCTTTCACTTTGTCTGCCTTGATTGGCATTTGATGATCCTCCCAGGTCCCTTCATTTCTCTGAGCCAATAGGATTCTCCTTTCACTTATATGATTGGGTATGACTTTCACTTTCTAGACCAATGTGACCCAGCTCCCTTTCACTTGTGATTATATAAGCTATGCTCTTTGTGATGTACCTTCAGTTATTGATTGTTACTGATGATGATCTAACCGTCGAAATCGATTCAACTTGTAACTCATTATTTTCGTGGAAATAGACAACGTTCTACTCAACTCTTTTTTTACTAAAATGGTTTTCCACAATCTCATCGCGAGTGATTTTATTCGTCTCAAGTTCTCCTAAATCGTTCGTATGTCGATGACATCCATGGTGGTGGAGAGGACGTCACATCGGCCATAGCTGTACGTGATGACGTCATAGAACTGTTACAGTAGGCCGGGCTAGAGCTTCGGAAGTGGGCCTCTAACGATTCTAAGGTCCTAATGGGAATTCCGAAAGATCACTGTCTTCCTCTGAACGAAGATGTAGATCTGCACGACTCTGAAAAACCGTTGAAAACGCTTGGCATCGCTTGGAACCCCCGAAATGATGCATTCTTTTTTTAAGATCCTGACAACCCCATTAGTTCGAACAAAGCGAGAATTGGCGAGTCAGGTAGGTCGGATTTATGACCCCTGCGGATGGATTAGGCCAACCAGCGTGTTCGCTCGTTGCATACAGCGTGAGGTCTGTCACGCAAAGTACTATTGGGATGACCCACTACCTAGTTCTCTAGCTTATGAATGGAAAAAGCTAGCTAGTTCCATGAATATATTGACTGAGCACCGTTTACCTCGTCACATTGATTCATCGATCTCAGATCAGTGGTTGGTCGGATTTGCGGACGCTTCGGAGAAAGCTTATGCCGCGGTGGTTTACCACGTCGTTAGATCAGGAAAAAATATCCAAACAAGGTTAGTTTTGTCTAGGGCTCATATTGCTCCGTTAAAATCGGAATCGATCCCCCGTTTGGAACGGTTAGGTGCGTAACTGTTGGGTAAAACCTTTAAGAAGGGACGAGCTATAGAGGCGCTCAGGCCTTGAGTTCGATTGGTGATCGTTTCATGACCATTTAAGGCTAGAATGAGGGATGATTCGGAGTTTTGAGTATTTCTTAAGGAGGCAAACTAGGATATTGTAAGGCAAGGAAAATAGTTATTGAAAGAAAGGTTTGATCTATGCAGCAAGACTTCATGAACACAATTCCAAGGATTCTTATTCGATTATATATTATCATCAAAACCCAATAAAAGTTCTTAGTTGTCTCGTAGACTATTCATAATTTCATCGGCTCTAATTCCAAACACAGTTATGTTTCTACACTTACTTGGAACCAAAGATTGATATCAATGAAAATCTGAATAAAACAATTCTCCATATTCTCAGCCATGGATGAATCCTTGAATTCCTGAAGACTTTCGAAAGATATCGATTTTAACTGGAACGCCTTTAGCAACTGTCATATCCAAAACGGAAGAGTTTCGAATAACTACTACATTCGAATATTTAAGCACTCAAATTACCTTCGTTAAACTTTTTATATTCTTCAACATGAGTGAGAGACGCGCATAAAGATCTGTTTCAATTGATTTATTGGTATGAACCACCAAACACAGATCAGCATTATAATGATAGAAAAACGCTGCAAATTATTACACATTGGTTTTTTATTTTACTGTATTTATTACCCGTCTGCGAAGAACTCAGCTTTCCAATAACACTATCTACAAGACACAACATCGCTAACCGAGAATTGTGAGTGCCTTCATTACGCAAAATGTTATTCTTAGTTGTTGTAGATGCACATTTGAGCACTCAACACACGAAACTGCAATCAAAGAATCGAAGAATCATCGCATTTGAGCAACTGAAATTTGAACCTAGATTAGGTCTATTTCAGTCAGTGAACGGTTTTTTGCAATTCACATTCATGTCTCTGATTTATCGTATGTCCAAATCCTAAGTCCCCATAGGGAGCGAACTATTTTTTCGTCAGAGTTATGGCTGGTTTCATTAGACTCTAAAAATGCAATTCAATTTGAAATTGGTAAAAAAAACAGTAACTTCAATTCGAAAGTTTTAAGCTAGGGCTTTTTAAAAATGTCACTCCCTATTTTCATCCCTTAGTAGTGACTAACAATAATAAAGACTTCGAGGCACAAATAGACCCCAAAAAGAGCCCATAGAGCAAAAATCCCAGTTCTCCCTGTTCCTACGGAGTCAAAGGTTTTCGATCGGGAATAAAAATTATTGAAAAGTGAATATACTTACGTAAATTCAGAATTCTGTTCTCTAATTATTAAATAAAACGCTGCAAATAATTACACAACGGTTTATTATTTTTTTGTATAGATCACTAGTCTGAAAAGAACACGGCTGTGCCATTGTAACCATCAACCAACATGAAGAAAAACATCGATCGCATTTCGGTCAGCTAAAATTTGAATGCAGATTAGGCCTTTTTCGCGATTCACACTCTGATTTATCGTAAGTCAAACCCTTAAGTTCTCGTAGGGAGCGAACGGTTTGTCCCATAGAGCTCCGGATGATCTAAAAAAAATTCTAAAAATTCAATATTCAATTCAATTCAGTTTTCAAAGTTTCAACCCTAGCAAGTGACTTGCATCAACCAAAATCTTCGGGGTACAACTAGACCCTAAATGGAGCCCACGGACGGCCAAATTTTTATTCGATTTTTTGGATTCTACTTACCTTGGAACGTAAACCAACAAATTTTGAGGGGGGTTTCAAGATTTTCTTTTTTTCTTGGTCGATTCCGAAGGTTCAGTATCGAAAATAATAATCCAAAATGGTTGATAAAAATAATTTCAGAATTCTGTTTTCTATTATTTTATGCCCACTTCATTATTACGGTATAGTTCACTGATGTAGATAATGTCTTTTAGCATGGGGTCTGTGAAAAAATGTGTAACATAGATTTTTTTTGTAGTTTAATAAATTACGAGTTTAGCGAGGCAGCTTCAAAAGAGGAACTGTTGTCTTTGTGTTGAAATATATATTATTTAGTATAAACTTTATTTTTATCAGGATTGAATTACTTTAGGAATCAAAACCCTGCCGAATAATTTTGTAGTGAATGTGGCTTACCAGCTGGCTTCTGCGGTAATTTTGATGTCTAGAACCAAATGTCATTAGATGTGTAGAAAACTGTTAGATCCGATCAACATTTTTGTTTCTCACTGATTGGGATCCTGCTTTGCATAATATATTATTTGACTATCGTTTGTGTATTTTCGAACATTGATTGATTCTGGGAAGCTCTTTTTCCTTCACACCGTTATCACAGCCTTTGAAGAATCACCTGAAGTTAGATACCTACTTCTTTCGTGGAAGATGTTGCTAATTAGACTCGAGCAGGATTGATTATGCTATTCATATTCGTTTGAGTGCATTGAGGAAGACGCAGTTAGTGATGAAACCGGTTTCCACAGATTCAATGAATCAAAGTATTACATTTTAGAGACGTAACAATCCGCCACAACCACAACAAAATCATTCATACAGCAACAGTAAACGTATTTATTCTTTTATAGTATATGCTTCCCTCAGTAGAGCCTCTGACTTTCCATGGGTCACCCAATGAGCAGTTGATATTAGTTTTCTCAGTATCCAGGGACGTAGATGCTCCCGGCGTTCCCTACGTTTGACATGGCGCCCTGAATGAACACCGGTTGCTTGTTGGCGGCGTTTACCGTCGAAGATGACCCTGACTGGGGCCCGTTGTAGTTGCTGGGTCCCACGTTGGTTCCTTGGTGGGTATTCGTTCTGAAAACAATTAAAAGAAATTTTGCATGAAACTTTAGCAAAAAATTCTGGCTTAAATATGATATTGATTTATTACACGAAAGTATGAACTATAAATACCCAGTAGCTCACAAATGTCGTACACCAATGACAGAAAACCCCTCAACTGTCCTCGTATTTCCATGTTGTCTTACAAAGCTGACTCAAAACTTGAATGTTACCCACATAGCATCTCAACAACCAGAGGATTATGAATGCAACATTTAGGTGTTGTATATCATCTTGTTGATAGCCTCAGAAACCAATTTTTGAACTCTATTAGGTACCTATACATTTTGGATGTCGCGTTAGTTTAGTTTATTGTCAGAAAGACAAGACTTTTCAGAAAGACTTTTTAACATTGTACTCATTCAACCTGCTTTACAAGCATTCTTTTGTCTGTTCCAAGCTTAATTATTACCAAAATTACTTTCAATACTGCAATAATGAAGTGAAAACATCCTCCGATATATGTTAGAGACAGTGTGACAACAGGTAACAATATCCAATTCTTCTGCAGCTGTATGACTAGTAAATAGGGAAGTTCCCACCTTATTTCTTTAAGAAAAATACAGAAGTGTATTTTCAGCTCCTCTCAATGCTACTATTTTCTCCACCAGATCTGTGCCCATGTACACATCTACTACAGGTCTCTTAACTGCTGTGAAGAGCCATCGAAAAGTCCTACATACATACTATTTACATTTTTCAACACCATCCCGACTAAGATTATTAATCTTCATCAGTATCAAATAATGACACACCTGGACCTTTCCTCAAAGGCGCTTTATTCAAATTATTTGAGAGAAAGATGAAAAACAAAAAAGGATTCTTACCCTTGATGAGTATTGATTCCACTATTGGTGTTGCTTCCACTAGTGGCCTGCGAAGCTTGTTGGTTGTAACTAGTTTGAGTACTCTGAATCCCCAAATTCGTATTGGTACCAGAGAGAGCGTTAGCGCCTGATTGAGAATTGGCACCGGCCAAATTGTTGACCCCAGAGTTCAAATTAGTGCCTGCCAAAGCGTTTGAGCCTGAATGGACGGATGTGCCAAAAGCGACATTCGGCGGGCCAGACCCCTGATGAACCCAAGTCCACGATCCTTGGAATCCCGGCGGTGGTGCCGCGGCCCCGTTTGGTGGTATTGGCCACGGAATTTGAGACTGGATCGCATTATGCTGGTTCATCAAATTATCTGAAAACACAATGAAATATTTATTTTTGATGTTAATAGAACATAATTTAATCAAATTGAGTTTATCGAACGAACAAACAAAAATCACCGTCTGACAAGTATAAATTACAAATACAAGAAAGTACCTGCTTACAACATAATGTCCATACATATATATTATAAATAAGGATTCATTATTATTGAATTCAACTTCTGCTTCGTCTTATTTCTGTTCATACTAGTCAACCTAGTCATTAACCCTGCAAACCCGAGAATTTTTTTCGTCAGCGGATTTTGGAATCCTCACGATTTCCTAACCATTTAGCTTCTAAATGAGCCCAAAAAAATATGTAAAAAATCCCCGAAGCTTCTAGGTCTCGGCGTTACACAGTCAAAATGAGAGTAAGTATCGAAAAGAAGATTTTCATCAGAATGTTGGTATTTATTTAAGAATTAAACTATGAAAAGACACAGAACATCAATATTACTCATAAAAAATAATTGAGTTCTATCAAGTGGCCTCGTCAGGCTCACTCCATAGCATTTCTTTGAGCGCTCCTCGGTTCGATGACGTCCTGGTCCATCCTATCAGTCCTGGTCCATACCTTATCAAATCAAGTACTACTAATGTGCCTGTTGAAGGAACTAAGTGGAAAATTCCTTTTGCAATAGACGCAACTGTGACAACATTTTTGTCTTTCCATTTCACCACAAATAGGTACCTACCTCATCCCGTTCCTGAAAGATTCTTACGTCAGGTTTTGTCTCCCTGTAACACGTCTTTGCGAATGCAGGGAAGTTCCCTGACTATCATGTTACCGAGAATTTCTTCTAGGAATATGGTGAACTGTTCATTGTTCCCTGACCGAGCAAAATTGATTGTCATTGAAAGTATAGTTTAGCTGTTCATGAAAAAAAACCTCGAACGCTTTCACTAGTAACATCTCACTATATTTTGGAGAATAATCAGTCTCAATTAGTTTCATCTTGTCAACAGGTTGAACGAGATCCCCCCTTATCCATATTCTAGGTCTGTTCCTGTGGAAAAAAAAAGATTTTACACGCCAAAAATCGTAATTTTGGACCGCTCTCGTTTATGTCTGTCGTGATCGTATGAACACGCTCGGTGTTGGAGGGTTAAGTTACTCTTAATTTTTTGATGAGTGTAGATCATCGCATTTCCTTAATAGGTTTTGAAAGACTTACTGTCTTCAAGGGCCTAATTTATCTCAACTAGCATATACTAACATTACCTAAACCGTGAAAGGTGATACACATGTAATGATACTATACGTTTCAAAGAAAGAGCTCAGGTTCCGTGTATCACTCCGGATTTCATACAACCGTCATTTTCCTTTTCTCTCTGATGTATTTGTGATTTATCTTTATTCCGTAAGTAAGCTATACTATAAAGAGAACTTACTCCAGAACTTCTCCCATTCTTCTTGAAATTGATTTTGATTCACCCTGTAGTACTGCCATGGATTGTAGTAAGCTAATGCTGCATTATCCTTATTATAAGTTGGAATTGCCGGAAACGAGTGAACTGAAAACAATAAACATACAATTGACATTAAAAGTTACTTTTTAGAGATAATTCCAACTATTCTGTCTTATTTTGATTGAACGGTATTTCTTTCGGATCAGTGTTATCCGTTTTCAACTGCTTCACACCGCAATGTCGGGCGGTATTGCAAACTGACATGGAGCAGTATGAAGGGGCTTCGATAGAACGCCAGACCCACCGTTAGGTTCACGGATATATAGGAAGATACATCTACGATATCTCGATCGTATCTTGAAATAATTATTATACCACCCATATACCTAATCAACACTACTTTACTATCCCAATGGAGTGAGCCTTGTTGCACGCTTAGGCGTAATGAAGGAGTAATGTTGACATTTTCGGGGGCACCAAAATACCTGGTTCAGAATTTCTGGAACTAATATTGCAGCAAGAAATGTATGAGTGCTAAGTAGAAGAAATAATTATTTTGTTTAATAATGCCTGCATTTTAGAGTGCGTCTGTTTGTATCTGTACAACATTACCTACATTACAATCTAATTACAACATTACCTACATTGCAACCTAATTACAACATTACCTACATTGCAACCTTATTATAACATGACCATCAGTATATAATCAGTGCCAGTAAAACACAATATATTCACAAAAATGAGACAAAAAAAGGTAGAAAAGTTCAGTTGAAAAAGAAAGTTGTTTCAACAACTTGATAAATTGAACAAATAATTGGAAATAGACCCCAAAAACTATATCGAAAACATGGCCATCAACGAAATCATTTTCTCTAATGTTTCTTAGCTAACTTCAGTTAGTTATCTTTCTTCCTACCTGTACCCAACTACAGCTGTAGAACACTCATTTGTAACATTGTAAGAAATTTTCATTTGTAAGAAAATTTCATTCGATATGCCATCCCTAGCAGTAGTTATTACTGCTAGGGATGGCATATCGAATGAAATGTATCGATATGCTGGTCAAATGATTTATGGTCAATGAGATATCGATACCACCGATATATCAGAGTAAATATATCGATATTTCGATACATCGGACGATCTACAAGGAAAACAAATTAAAGTACCTTGGTAGGTGAATTAAGTCGTTTTAAAACGTTACAACCATAATTTTGAAGACATCTATCGACATATTGGAAGATGTACTTGGAAAAACTTGTCAAAGTAAGTAGATTAGTGAATTGAAACGTTGTTAATAATTTTGGAAGAAAATATCGATATACTCGACAAATTGAAAGATCTGCTAGGAAAAATCGGTCTAAGTAATTATTAACCTACTTTAAAGAGAAACTGGATATGAATTATCGAAATTCATAGTTTAAAAACTGAAAAAAGTGCGAAAATTTCATGGTTTCAGGGAACTATGTCATTAACACAGGGGTTTCGGGGTTGAAAATTTAGGGAAAACTGCCCTCAAGGGTCCTAACAACTTATAAAAATTGTTGATACCGTCGCCATTGCAATAGTAGATTTATAAATTGGCAGGGAAACACTGTAGGCATGGTCCTTCAAAATTGAAAATAATTGTGAAAACCTGCTTCACTTCGTATAGTAGGTGATTTTGAACTAGAGTCTCCTCCATTACTTTTGGCTCAAGTAAAACAACATTCAGCCTTGAGCACCATTGTAGGTGTAAGCTATTCATGTACACAGTTATGTCTGAGCTGAAGTCAACAATCTGAAATCAAGCCATCAAGTAGTAGGGGTGTGTCGGTCCAGGTATTTCCCTGGAACGGTTCCAACGGTTACGGTGACAAAGATGTAACCGTTCCAAATTACCGGTACAGTTCCATTACTGGTACAGGCGGTCAAATCCCACTCACATGACATGGATGAAGCAGGCTGTCAAATCCCTATTGTCCTTCTTCCATGCTTATGATCTCAACTTGCAATACAATACATCATTTTCCTTGACAATTCGCTAAAAGGAAGGAATTTGAACAAGTGTTACAAAAGAGGCAATTTATTATAAATAATAGTTACCAAACAATAAGAACTTAACATGACAATAATAAATTAATAATACTGGAGACAACTTCCATGCTAACCAGTCCAGAAGATAACTTTCCGCTCAAGAACCATTCCATGTCCATGGAAGTAGTAAGGGCGCTTCCAGGTACAACATGGAACAGAACTGAGAACAAGATCCATGCTTACCGGTCCAAAACCCTTCCCGTTCCAGAGCCATTGAACCATTCTATATGATATCTTATCGGTCCGGTTACATCCTTACCGGTCCAGTTCCATCCTCACCAATCAGAATGATCAGGTTGATGAGTTGATTGATCAGATCATTCTGATTGGTGAGGATGGAACTGGACCGATAAAAGATTCTCTTCCCGGTCCAGAGCCGTTTCATCAAGATATCTTATCAGTCCGTGGAACTGGACCGGTAAGGGTCGAGTTTTTGTCACTGCGTGGAACCGTTCCAACCTGATACTCGGTTCCACAGTCCCGGTACAGCTGTACCAACACACCTCTATCAAGTAGGTACCTACAAAATTTGGAATTGATGTTTTATACAGGAACAGGCGTCCATTGTCATCCATTTATTTTAATATTAATTTATACTTGATGAAAAAAAGTCGCGTTATTATCAGTAAACATATCGATATTGACCGATAATATCGGTTCTCTATATGGATTTAAATTATCGATATATCAACTGCAATATATCGATATATTTCTTATATTGATATATCGTTGCCATCCCTTATTACTGCTAAAATAGTACGAGGTTTAGTCGGAAAAAATTGTACCGCCATGAAATGCCATTATAAAATCAAATCCGTCAAACTGGAAAACTACAGAAAAATTGTTTGAAATCGCCGAAATTGGATTTTAGGCCGAAATTGCGAATTGTAGACCAGAGTGTAAACCATATACGGATCACTAATTTTTTCATTCAGTCACAATCCCAGTAACAATAACTCAATAAATGACTAGTCAATTTTCCTCGTGGTGAATTCATAGCAATCGAATATTAGTCATCTCTTAATTGGTAGAAACTGCCCAAGTTGACGGAGAGGCCACTTGAGCAATCCATAATCAGTGTCCGAGGAAATTCCCGAACATCTCAAGTCTGAAAAGTAGGAGGTTGGCCTGCAAATGAGTCTCCGTGATTTTCGTGGTAAAGTAATTTTTTGATCAACCTTACAGCGGAGTTCCAGAGCTGTTTGAATCGTTTCGAAGGAGTCACGATTTAATTTATTCCCCCTCAAACTCCTACTTTTCCTACTCGATGCATCCTCTCGTACAGTTTCTTTACCGCCATAAGAAAAATGCTGACCTTGGCCGTTCGGAAACAGAATCCGGTTTCGTCTTCCACTTCGTCTCCATTAGGATAGAAATAGCCGAAGGATTCCACTCGCCGGTAAATGATCCAACAGGATAGCAAATGGTGAATCACTCTGCCCGCATAATGTCTTATCTGTCTCAGAAATTCGATGTCAAAGATCGGCATACGGAAAAGTTATCGACGGCTGGCCATGTTTTCCTTAAGAGTACAAACTATTAGGTATTTTGCTGACTTCGTAGGAACTCTACTTTAATCTTACTGCAATAAGGAAACTTGTTACCACATTGAATATGCGAAAAAACAAAATAAAAAAGATAATTTTTTTATACGGATTTCAACGTTTACCTTGGTAATATGTTCGATCAATCTCGAATCTGTTTAAGATAATCTTCTTATTATTGAATTCTAATCTAACTTTGATTTAAAGTCCTTATCTAATAGGAATTTTGAACGTGATACCTATAACGGGTACCAATTTTCACATTCTACCTATTACCCACTTAAAATCTGTAACTTAAAGATCGATGATTGATGCCTCTGTAGGACTCAAAACAACAATAACGATGGAAACAAACAAAAACGTTTTCCAGTGGGTGTGGCACATAGCTTCCTCGTACCCATCACCCGATTGTAGAGATGCATAGTAGCTTATTTCAAAACATCAATCTCTTAGTACCTTGCACTACCCTCATAGGGGACCAACTAAATTTATACGGGACACAATACCTGAAAATGTCATCAAAATCGTGTGTAAATGTCGAAGTTATGGTTGTTACAAGGTTACTACGTATGCGGAGACGGAGGTTTTTCCTTAGTTCCCATGGACCGGTTTTTGATTAAATTTGGCATGTGGGCTCCATTTGGGGTCAATTTGTGCCCCCTACCTTTCGGTTAGTGTCAGTCACTTCTAAGGGGTAAACAATAGGAGATGAATTTTCAATAACGCACTAGCTTGGAAGCTCCTGATTATTTTCTCACGAATTTAGAATAAAATTTGATTACCAGTTAGAATCTAACCACCCAAAGCGTTCGCTCTCAATGAGAATTGGACTTACCATGCACCTTTTGGTTTATTATTTTCAATAATGAACCTTTGGAATCGACCAAGAAAAAAAAATTTTTAACACCCCCTCAAAATTTGATGGTTTACGTTTCAAGGTACGTAGAATCCAAAAATCGAATAAAAATTTGGCCGTCCGTCCGCCGTACGCCGTACGCCGTCCGCCGTCCGCCGTCCGCCGTACGCGGCACTTTTGCCACTTAGCATTGACCGATTTTGATGAAATTTGGTATGTAGGCTCCATTTGGGGTCTAGTTGTGCCCCGAAGCTTTTGGTTGATGTAGGTCACTCCTAAGGGTTCCAAAATCAATTTTGAAATTTTGAAAACGCCCTAACTCAAAAAATTTCGATATAAAGGTATTGTTTTTCCTTCAATATAAGATTCTATGAATTTTTAGAATTTTTTTAGACCACGCGGAGCTCTGTAGGACAAACCGTTCGCTCACTACGAAAATTTAAGGGTTTATATTGAAATGTATATATATAAATCAAAACACGAGTGTGAATCGCAAAAGAGGCATAATCTCCGTTCAAATTTTAGCTGACCAAAATGCGATCGATGGTTGGTGATTTGGATTTTTTTTTTGATTAAAAAAAAAAAATTTTGATTTTTTCGATTTTTTTCTCTTTTTTTTCTCATATTGGATGGTTGGTGATTTTGTAGACGAGTGATCTATATAAAAATAATAAACCGTTGTGTAATAATTTGCAGCGTTTTTGTCATATTACCACTATGAAGCCCCTCAAAAACTCATTCATATCGAAAAAATCCAAATACCTAATAATTTCATGAAAATCGGTCAATTAGGTGGTGTTGCTGTTTGAAATTTGCAATAAGGTGGTGTTGCGTGGTCAATTAGGTTGTGTTGTCTGAACAAGATTTGTAAGTTAGGGTGTGTTGTAATGTGAACATTAGGCTGAATCTTTTTCTTAATTTAAATTTAAAAAAAAATCCTTATCAGTGTATAGTTTTGGAATGTCAGAATTTAAAATAGGGGAGAATAATAAAACGGTAAACCGCAATGTATCAATAAAAAATGTTTTTAATTCATCTTTATAAGAAGTCTTTATCTTTAGCAAACATTTTCAACTAGAACATTAAACAATTTTGCAAACATTAGAACATACAAATAACTAGAACAAGTAGGTAACTAGATAATAACTACAAAACTAATTCAAATAAGCTTAACTAGAGCAATAAAAAATGAATAGGCTAATGCAAGTAGAATACAACTAGAACAAATGAACTAGATAATTTATACAAATAACTGGAACAATAGAAAATTTAGCAAAAATTATCAACTAGATTTTTTTTCAGTTATACTGTCTTTCTTTTTTTCTTGGGAGGATCAACCCTCTGTTCTTTCCGAGGAAGCTGCGCTCTTTGTGTCTCTTCTTTTTTCTCTTGCCTCTTCAGGAGGCGAATACTCTGCCCCTGGTGGGGCAGATTATCAAAGAAGTGATGGGTGTCGGTGGGCATGAATGTCTTCAGCGATTGTAAATCCCTGAACTTATCCAGGGGAATATTTATTCTTGAGCTGAAAAGCGGCGGGAACGACACCTGTGCGAGGTCCAAGGACTTTGGTGTAGCGGGAAGCTCTTTGAATTCGTCAGTGAAGTTCAATTTAAACATTATTTTCCCATCAGGCAGGTACAACAAGGACCGAATGTCCACTACTTTTGGTTCGGTGGGTAGAGGCCTTCCTGGACGAATAGAACTGTATTTGACGTTATTTTCTTGACCATAATTTTTGAAGAATGAGTGGTCAAGTATTTTTGACCTGTACGACATGGGTTTCTTCCTTGATTGTTCAGCAGCCTGACTAAATTGGCTGGGGAGGAACAGATCAAATTTCTCTATATAACTTTCAACAGTGGAGTGAACCGAATCCCCCTCCATGTACGTGTGCCCCTTTTCGAGATACTTGTGCGTGATTGACACGTTGTTGACAATGCTAAAGTGAAGCAGGGCATTTGAAAGGGTCGAATTTCTATTCTGGTAATTGCAACCATCTGAGAAAATTACAATGGGTTTTTTCTCAGTTTTGATCATTTCAGTCAAATAATCAAGTAAACAGGATGCAAAAACTGATGAGCTCATGTTGCTTTCCGATTCATCAAACCAATAACAGAGTGCGTCGTGAGATGCTAAATTATATACGGTGAAATTGTGCAGTGTAAGCTTTAGTTTGTAATAGGAACTGCTCGCCCGTAGTTTTGGTACACACTGGACGTTCATCACATCACAACAAAGAGCGTAACACTCTCCTTTCAGGGCTCTGTTTTTGTCATCTTCTTTTTCTTTTAGCGCGCCATTCTTTTTAGCCAGGTGCTTCTCGTACAGTGCTCTTGAAATATGCTGAACTTCGAAAGAAGTACAGGTGTCGCACCTATCTTTTTTTGGACTAAAAATTCCCACTGAATCCTCCTGGGGTTTTTCCCAATCATTCTTTGTACCTACTTGGCGTGGACACCGACGACTGTAAATAACGATTGTGTATTGACATAACAGGCATTTGTTGTACTACCTACCATTCATCACTAGAGATCGATTTTACATCCTCATACCCTCCAATGTACAGCTGTACTTTGGAGCTTTAACAGAAAGATTCAAACAAGGCGGCAATTAGGTGGTGTTGTCAGAGTGTTGCTAGGAAATCAATTAGGTGGTGTTGCGTTTTTCTTTTTTTTCTCCTGTTTTTAGAGTCCTGATCTCGATTTCACGAATGTTACCCTGTCGGCTATGCAAATACGCATCCAACGATGTGCTTAACTCATTTTCGCCAAAAAGTCAATTAGGTGGTGTTGCTTCTTAAGTGACGATATGTATTGCCAAAAGACAATCATATTAACAAATAATCACAGAGTAGAGCAACAAGTCATAAATAAAGTAGGCAGGAGTCAGACTATGGTTCACAGGAAAGGAATTCCGTAACAGTATAAAATTCATTTTTAGCTGCCGTTTGAACATAGGAAGTGTTCGGCTGATGATTTGTTGGAGATATTGCGTATAATGGTTGAAGAGTCTCACTGCATTGTATTCAAAGATACGCTTGAAAAATTCAAGGTGGTGTTTGGGAACTCGTAACATCGCAGAGCCAAATCTCGTGTCGTGTGCGTGATAAATTTTGCAGGGACTGAATAGCCCTTGACGTCTGGTAATAACACATAATGCTTCGTAAATGAATAATTAAGGGTGAGGAAGAAGCCCTTCTCTCGAAATAGTCCACGACACGAAGATTGTGGTGGATGACTCAGCAGTATTCGAAGAGCACGCTTCTGAATTTTGAAAAATCTTTCTAAATTTCATGATCCAGATAGAATTTGGCCTTGTATTTTCGAACTCAGGAAAATGAATCTTATAAAACAATAAAGGATCATTAATAACCCATCGTCACCGCAGGGAGCCTGAGCAGGAAAGCGATCAAGTCCTTTATTTGGAATCATCATACATATTTCAAGTGTTTAACCCCTGGTGAGTGTAAACCAGTTTTTGAGAAAAATCCCAGTTTTTTCAACTGTAACGTTGAGGAGTTTACTGATAGTATTTTCGCCAAATCAACATTCTATTAGTTGAAACAAAGTATAATTCGAATTTCTCCCAAGTAGTCTCCGGGGAGAAGAAGTAAGAACAACGATTCCAGTAGGAAAAAAACACAAAAACTGACAATTTACATAAAATTCACGATTAAATTCCTCGCGGCATGCGATCCTCGAATTTAAACAGAATTTTAAAAACTATGATTTATGATCTCAACAGGGTGGTGCAAAGAATAAATCGTGAAAATCCAGAGATACATTGATAATGTCCCCTCAAGTTCAAAGCTTGGGTAACAATTGGAAAGCTATACAGAACCGAAATATTGAAAAATCGGACATTTTGTGAATATTGTCCCCCCACTCGCCTACTCTTCATCTTAATTTTGATATTCTAGTTGAATAGGGTGCAACTCAAAAGATTTCTGAGTCGAAAAAAAAAGAAATACGCAAAGCGGTTGGAAATTTAAGCCTGGACAGAGTTCACAAGATTATACCAGGAAACACACGTTTTTTGGTTGCCTACGAATAAAGTATCTGAGGGACACGGGGGTTTGCTCAACTGACAGTGTAGAAATTGTCTGAGGGACATGGTGGATTTCAAAAACTAGAGAACAAAGTGTGTACTTGTGGCATTTAGATCACAGCTGAAGGTTGGAATGGAGCCTTCTATATGTAGAGGGGAGACAGGTACTGGAATATTCTGGATGCTCACTGCTGCCAACATTTTTCACTGAAATTTCCCTCGTTACTGTCAGACACTTTATATACACCAGGGTTAACAATAATAATTATTGTATTATGGTGCAATCTATTGTTTCAACCTAACTGCACTTTGGAAGTTTGTCTGAAGCAAAATTACATTATAATTCCAAATCAACTCACCAAAACCAACTGAAACAAAGAGAACGAAGACTGGTGACATTGTTAGCTAGATACACTCCTCCTGCTTTGCGAAAAAAAACTCTCTGATCTGCTTCCAAACTCGAAGACCTATTATATATAATGGGATCAGCATTCGGTCCGACCCCGTAACGACGGCATCAATTAGGGGATGTTATCTGTCGAGTCCTCAAAAATGACGTCTCTTGTATTTTTGGGGCAGGCGGAAGTCGCTCTAGTAAATTTCACAAGACTCTAATTGGGGTAGTTGCGAAGCGAGCGATATGGGGTGATAAATGCGCGAGTCATTTGAAGTGGTTTTCCCTAGGAATTGAAAACCAAACCAGAATGGATAGTGTTCGACATTATTACTTCATAATGCGAAACCTGATTATTACCCACCAGGATGACCATTGACGCGTTGAGTGGCATTACTACGTGAGAATTGGTGCTACAGGATACAGAACGGAGATTTGTGAAATCTCTTGAAATCTCGCGAAATGATCTTTCATTATCCGTGAATCTGAATTATTTTTCAAACTCATAGGGAGCAAAAGATCTCATTCAATTCTATAATTGGAATTCAATTTAAAAATATGATAAACCTTGTACAACATTACACTAGAGTGCCATCAGGGTGCCCTTCCACCAAAATGGATTTTTTTTTTGGTCAATGATTATCTAAAAAAACGACTGCCAAATGGGTGTGGCGTATAGCTTCCTCGTATATATAATCAAATTGTATAGATGATCAGATACATTGCAGCTAATCTCAAAATATCAATCTGTGAGTACCTTGCACTAACTATGAACATTGCAACCCAAAAAAATCCCTGAAAGTTGCATCATAATCCGGTGGAGTTATGGCTGTTATAAGGTGTTGACGTTTGCGCATGTACAATAGCTACAATCGTTCCGGAAGCAATGATTTTCATAGGGGACCATCTACACTCCAACCCACACAATACCTCTCTTCTGTAGCTCCTCCCTTCTTAGCTCGACTGCACTCGATTGATTCCCACAAACGGCGTGATTTCTAAACTGTATTTTAGAGATATTTTCCATCCACCAAAGTAGCGGAAGCTTTGTTTTCACTTTTCAACGTAGAAAAAAAATTCCAAAATCAAAATTTCCACTCGCGTTTCACTTTGCAGGTCTTCCTGAATAATTTTGGTTCCGTGTTTGTGTGTCTGTATTGGCAGTACTTGTAACAGGCAAAACTACACGAAGTAATAGTCCGAATTATTATGGTATATAGTATTGACATAGATAATGTCTTTTAGCTTGGGGTCTGTGAAAAAAAAAAAAAAAATGTATCATAGACTTCAGAAATTATCAGGCCGTGATCGCATTTTTGTTTCATTATTTTCAACCTTTGGAATCGATCAAGAAAATTTTTCTTTAACCCCCTCCAAAATCCAAAAGTCGAATAAAATAATTTCCGTCCGCGGCACTTTCCTTAGTTACCATGGATCGATTTTCCCCGAAACTTTTGGTTGATGTCAGTCACTTCTCAGGGGTGAAAAATAAATTATGAAATTTTCAATAGTGCCCTAGCTCAAAACTCTCAGAATGAAGGTTCCGTTTCATCACAAATTTGAAATAGTATTGAATTTGTTTAGACCACCCGGAGCTCTGTAGGACAATCCGTTCGCTCCCTACGAGAATTTAAGGGTTGAACTTAAGATAAATCAGAAACAAGAGTGTGAAACACTAAAGAGGTCTAATCTCCGTTCATATTTTATCTGACTAAAACGCGATCGCTGTTCGTTTCTTTGAGTTGTATTCAGATTTGCTTCCTTAGCAACAGTTAACCCTAATTGGACCATGGTATCACTAGAGACACTCAAAACATGTCAGGATCTCCACAGATATCTCAAAGTGTCTCCGGAGCAACCAAAATTAAATTGAAATTTTAAACTTAAAGGACAGCAGTGGGGAGGTGTTATGACCAAAATTTCCAAGGAAATCAATGACAAATTTTTCAACAGTTTTGGCATAAAATAATTTTGCTTCCGAGTCTACCAAGGTAGCGGAAGCTTAGTTTTCACTTTTCAAGGACGAAAAAAAAGTTCTCCAAAATCAAAATTTTTCACTCGCGTTTTGCGTTTTAGACCTTCCTCAACAATTTTGGTTCCGTGTCTGTCTGTCTGTGTGTCTGTCCGTCTGTCATGAATTCCTTGTAACGCGCATAACTATACAAAGTTATTGTCCGATTTCGATGAAATTTTCAGAGATTGTGCGGGTTGGTGTGTAGACGGTCCCCTATTAAAATCATTATCCTCGGGCTGATACAAGCGACTGCGCATGCGCAAACGTGAATTCCTTGTAACGGCCATAACATCTACATTTTCCATCCGATTTCAATGTAATTTTCAGGGATGTTACAGATCAGTATATAGATGGTCCCCTATGAAAATCACCCCCTTCGAATTGATAGTAGCTACTGCGCATGCGCAAACGTGAATTTCCTTCTAACGGCCATAACTTCCACATTTTCCTCTCGATTTCGATGAAATTTTCAGGGATTATGTGGATTAGATTGTAGATGGTCCCCTATGAAAATCATCATCCCCGGACTGATAGAAGCGACTGCGCATGCGCAAATGTGAATTCCTTGTAACGGCCATAACTTCTACATTTTCCATCCGATTTCAATGAAATTTTCAGGGATGTTACAAAGTAGTGTTTAGATGGTCCCCTATGAAAATCATAGAGAATTGTTTTTCATAGAGGGATTCATTCATAGAGGGATGGTCTCCTGTGATAATCTCAAATCTTATACATGACAAGGCTTCAATAGCTCAGAGGACAGAGCCTTGATTTGTGCTCCAGGGATCGCGGGTTCGAATCCCAGCCGAGGCTAAGTATTTTTTTGATCCAATCACATACATCTACTCACTTAATTTTTCATCCGAATTTGATGAAATTTTCTAGGATTGTCCAGATTAGCGTGTAGATGGTCCCCTATGAGGGTAGTGAAAGGTACTTAGAGATTGGTGTTTTGAGATTAACTACTATGCATCGGATTATCTATACAATCGGGTTATGGATACGAGGGAGCTATGAGCCACACCCACTTGTTTTGATTTCTAATAACTTACAAAAAATGGTTCAAACAATTCAGCTCTGCCCGTTAATTTTTAAATTTAAATTTGAATCTAGTTATGCTGGTGACTACTTGGGGCAGCTGTGGAGTTCCCAAGATGTTTTCGGTGACACTGGTGACACCATGGTCCAATTAGGGTTAATCAAATTTCCATTTGAAGGAACCACAACTCCCTATTTTTCGAATCGAACTTGAAGCGTAAATTTCTTCCAGACAAACTTCATAGTGAAGGTGTGAAAGCAGTATGTGTAATTAGTAGGTAGTAGGTACCTATAGTTGGTGGGTAGGTAGTGTCAGTAGCAAAGTTGTGATCTTTGCAGACGAGTGATCTATTCAGGAAATAATATATATAATAAACCTTCGTGAAATAATTTGCAGCGTTTTTAGCCAGGGCGTTTTGAAAAATTCAGCCCTTATTTTTCAACCTTTAAAAGTGATTGACGTCAAACAAAAGCATCGGTACACAACTATGCCCCAAATAATTTGCAGCTTTCTTTTCCAGAAACTTTTATTTATTATGTTCGTGTTATTTTTATCCAAAGTTCTTAATAAATATTCCATTTCCAAGTCTAATGCAAGGTTTTTTCAAAATGAAATTCAAGGTTTTTCGAGTCAAATTCTTGGTTTTCATTTCTATTGATTTCCATTTTAAGTTGAAGACTTTCCTTTTCAAATTTTGTCTTCTTGGAGTTGTGTGTTGTGTTTTTTTGATTTTCTAGGCGCTGCATCATAGCGAGGCGGAAATCCACTTTACATTTTTTAAAGGGGAAGTAACAATACTGGAATACATGTTACAAAAATTCCGAAAACCCCAAAATATGTGTTGAGGAGTCACCATCGATTATCTATCGTCCATTTCGTTACCGATGGGAGCAACACAAACCGTCGATCGGCCTCCTCGTATTTGGATAATTGGCGGGAAGAGGGAGGTCGACGGGCGGCGTCGGTCTGCGCGCGTCGGGGAGGATGAGCCGCGGGGATAATCCGGCCCGCTCGAACGCCTCGCGTTCCGGCATTCCAAGGCAGAAACCCGCGATCCCAACGTATCAGGAGGCCACGCTTGGAGAGGAGCTCGCCGCATTCCGCGGGCCGCGAGGCGGACGTCGACTGGGGGCGGCTGAGAAGAGGCACGTCTGCACCACCTGTTGCTGAGCCCGAGTTTTCTTCATCACCAACATTTCATACTCGGGGGTTGTCGGTAATCGACAAAACTTACCGACTAAAATTTAATCAATATGGCGATAATATTGTTAGTTGAAACTATAAAAAATTAAATTAATAATAAAACGATGCAAATTATTACGAAATTTAGCTTTATTATTTTACTGTATAGAATACCGCTTAAAGTTTGTTATGACCAATAATGAACCTTTGGATTAGACCAAAAAAAAAAGTCTGCCAGGTGAGTGTGGCACAAAGCTTCCTCGTATCCATAACCCGATTGTATAGATGATCCGATGCATAGTCGTTAATCTCAAAACATCAATCTCTAAGTACCTTGCATAGGGAGACTCTACGCGTCTACCCGGACAATCTCTGAATATTGTTAAAAAATGTAGTGGTTGTGGTGTAACAAGGAAATACGCTTTTGTGCATGCGCAGTGGCTAATATCAGTAAGGGGGCATGGATTTTCGCAGGAGAAAATCTACATGCCAACCAGCATAATTCCCGAAAATTTCATCGAAATCGGATGAGAAAATTAGAAGTTATGGCTGTGGCAAGAATTTCACGTTTGCGCATGAGCATCGGCTACTATCAGTCCGGGTATTGATGATTTTCTTAAGGGCCCATCTACACGCTAACTCGCGTGTTCCCTGAAAATTTCCTCGAAATTGGATTAGAAATGATGAAGTTATGGTTGTATCAAGGATTTCATGACAGACACACGAACACACAGACACACTGACAGACATACAAGGAAACTCTGGTTTCCAGAAAAAAACGCGAAACACACACAGACACACTGACAGACATACAAGGAAACTCTGGTTTTTTATATCTTTCTGAAAAATTCTGATTTTTCAGAAAGATATAAAACATTAAATTCGCAAAAATTTCCTAAAAAAACGCGAGAATTCGAAAATTGAATAAAAATTTTGACGTCCGTCCGCGGCACTTTGCTTACTCGGTGCCATGGATCGATTTAAAAAAAAAAATTTAATTCCATTTACAACGCTAAAAACTAAAAACTATCTTACATTATTCTTTATTTGTTGCGTAAAAACGCCTCCTGTTGTCACACACAAGGTCTGGCTGTGAGGTCTATCTATATTTGGTATTCTAATCCTCCATATGGGCACAGCCTAATGTAGAGGATGAGTACTTATGGCAATATATGTGCAACGAAAAGATCGCAAGAACAGGCACTCTAATTTATAAATGTTTCTTTCTTATTTTAAGAACATTTTGAAGAGAATTTTTTAAAAACCACTAAAAGAAGAAGTTCTGTGCTGCCGTCGTTTTCAATGTAGGAGCACCCAGACAATTACCGAAAAATCGCGTGTGAAACGTATGTGTAGGGGCTGAGATTTTGTTGATTTTCAATGTTTGATATTGTTGTGTTCTGCGTGTATTCGAGTGAGGGCGATGGTCTTCTCGATGCGCTGAATTGTAAGCGCCTGAACCCTACTCAAGAGAGATTGATCCCTAAGCCTACGGCTTCGGCACTACATCCGCGGCGCCTCGCGGTCTACCATCCAGATAAGTGCTTGAAATATCTATCAGCAAACCTCGGCGTCTGGACCCAGACCCACCGGCGGGAAGCGGAGCATTTACCTAATGAAGCCTTGTTGTTCTGGAGAGGTCCCTAAGGGGAGATAGAGGTTCGGCGCCTTTGTGGGGCAAACCGTTCCCTCTGAGGAACTGGGCTGTTGGTAAGACAAGAAATGATAAGTCGGATTGACTAGGTACGAATGCCCTGAGAGCGGCTTTGATACTGAAGCTATTATTGTGAGGGGAGAGTGGAAAAGAGGTGACGTCAGATGACGTGTTCTTTCCCTTCCTCACCTCATCCGTGTTGGTGATGACTCATGCCACTCTGGGTTATCCTACACGTCACTTTATTGGAGAACTAACTAACATAGATGTATGACATTACAGATATACTCTTAGCAAGTAGGTATATCTCCCAGTCTCAGCAATCGTTGTTCTACTAACGGGGGTGCTGAATGTGCTCTGAATTTGGCTTTACATACTGCTCTTATAAAAAAACTTTTGTAACACTCCTACTCTAAGTAACGCTGACGGATAAGAACTACACCATTTGGGAAGGCCGTACAATAACAACGACTGGATAAGAACAGAATAGATCTGTCTCTGAAGTGCCTTGCTGGCAACCCTCCTCAGAAATGAAAATATATAAATGCACTTCCTCAGTTTGACTGAAACTGCTGACATTTGCTGCTCCCATTTCATTAGGCCGTAGATAATTTTTTTTCCATAGATTTTTATTAAACTTGGTATATGGGCATTAGGGGCCTGGTTGTGCCGCGAAGCTTTTGGTTGATGTCAGTCACTTTTAAGGGATGAAAAAAAGGGCTGACGTTTTCAAAACGCCCTAGCTCAAAAATTTTCAATATGTAGGTATTGTTTTTTTGTCAATTGAAAATAGTATTTAATTTTTAGAATCGAATGAGACCGACGTGAGCTCTGCAGGACCAACCGTTCGCTCCATACGAGAACATAAGAGTTGGGCTTGTGATAAATCAGAAACATGAGTGTGAATCGTAAAAGAGGCCTAATTAAATTATGTTGACCCAAATGCGATCGTTGTTCGTTTCTTCGAGTCGTACCTAGTCAGTTTTTCCCTATTTCAAAAATGTTCAATATGAAGGTTATGTTTTTCCATCAATTTAAGATAGTATTGAATTTTTAGAATTTTCAGAGACCACGAGGACCCTGTGAGAAAACCATTCGCTCCCTGTGAGAACTTGAGGGTTAGACTTACCATACATCAGAAACACGAGTGCGAATCGCAAGAGAGACCTAATCTCCGTCAATCAGTTGATGAAAGCTGTGTTCTTTTCAGATGAGGGATCTATACAGAAAAATAATGAACCTTTGTGTAATAATTAGCAGTGTTTTAGATGGTATAACGTAAATTACACCAACATCGTGAAATGTCCGTTGACGAATAGGGACTGCAAATTTTGAAGAAAAAAACAGAGTTTATGTAGGAATGGGGGGTGCGCCTTGATTTTTTTTGGATTTTTAATCGAAAATAGACTACATCCTGAGAATTTTGGCACCAACCGCGACCTTCTGGCGTGAGTAGATCTGTTTCACGTCACGCGCCCCTCTGTGACGTGCCACCCACTGTGACGTCATAAACGGTCGAAACTTTAAAAAGTCGTGGGAAAAGATTTACACACGCTAGAAGGTCGCGGTTGGTACCAAAATTCTCAAAATGAGGTCTACCTTAGATTAAAAATAACAATAAACAGTTTTTCCTACCAAGGCGCACACCCTATTAGTTGTCTCTAATTCATTAATTAGGTCTAAGAGTTATCAAGATTATAGAACTTTCATAATTATCAGCAAATTGTGTAGATCGACCCAACAATGATCAAATATCATTGTTATCCAAGTTATTATTCTCTATAAGTTGCGAGTCGTTACATTTTTGAATAATGTACTGTTCTGAACCAAAAGCCGATGTTTTCATTATTTTTTTCATTTTACCATCAAGTTTCGATTTCATATAATTATGGTGGCGTCTCCACCATCTCTTTTTATGTTGACATTTGGTGGTTTCACTAAATAAAACATCCTTTGAGTCCTGAAGAAGGTAACACATTTACCGAAAGCTCGGCGAAGAAGGTGCTGAATTGCTAGTTGACCCCTGTCCCAATCAATTGATGTATCATAATTATCTGATATATATATATATATATATAATACATCAATTGATTGGGACTGGGGTCAACTAGCAATTCACCACCTTCTTCGCCGAGCTTTCGGTAAATGTATTACCTTCTTCAGGACTCAAAGGATCTTTTATTTAGTGTTTTTTATTACCTAGTAGACTTAAATAGAATTAGTGTTATTTATTAGTGTTTTTAATTATAATTATCTGATTAGAGGGCGTCGGTGGTCTAGTGGACAGTGTACCCAACTGCAGTGATAAGATAAGAACCGTCTTGCGGGGATGCGAGTTCGAATCTGGTCGCTAGCAGAAAGTTTTCTGTCTATTAGACGATCGGCAATCTCTCGTTCCAACCCAGGGCGGTGATGTTTGGGAAGCCATGAGCGAAATCATCAGAACAAATTCTGATCTCCCCTTAGGGAGACAGCTGATGACGTCCGCGACGCCAAGAATGGCAGTCGGACGAAAATTCAACCTGAAATGGTTGCTTACTTTACTTTACTTTTACTCTTCTAATTATCTGATTATAGAATTATTAAGTCAAAGCATCAGTGTGAAGTTGGACCAATCAACTCGAAACACCGTTTTGTACCTGTTTCCAATGTATCTTCCTAATTTCTTCCATTTTTACATACATGTGTTTCACTTCGTTCTGGTGTGATTCACTCAGAAGTAATTTCAAAGTACCAAATAATGGACTCCATAGACGCAGGAAATCGAAGGAAGGGAGTATCGTTGATTCAATTAGGGAAATGAGTCGAGGAAATTGCTTCGCGTACTGTGGGAAGCCGTCATTGTATCTGCGTGCTCTCAAACTCACAATCCACCTGTAGATTTCATTAGCACCGAGTGCCGAAATGAAAATCTGGGTAGTCCTTCCTGTCATTTTCATCTGGCAGGCTTTGCGAGAGACACATTCCGGCCCCGCTATGGTTAGTAAACCATCCAATCTATCGATATCATTGTAGTCCTGTTTGTCTGGGAAATGCAGAAAGGATCCATTCTGCACCAGTTTTCAATCTCGTATCAATATGTATAGCGTAACAGAGTATTTTTCGAAAATGCTATCACAAATTGAATCACATGTTTTTCCAAGATGCATTTAATAATGGCTAAACTGGAGTGCTTAAGATCATTACAAACAAATTAGGTACTACATAAACTTATGCTGTTCCTTGATTCAGGAGAATTACTTCTTTAGGGGTCTCAGTCGGTCACCGTTCGTTCCTCGTTCCGGGATAGTGTTTCCCTAAATTACCGGCGCTCAAACTTCAGAAGTTGTACTTAAATTTGAAATTTTCAAGGATTTTCGACATTCATTAGTGCATCAGCCTAGGGAATTGAAAAACTGAAATTTCAAAAATCCTAAGGAATATCAAATTTAGGTACAACTTTTAAACTTTGAGAGGCGATCGACTGATACTCCCTTAATTTAATTTCATGATTTATCACGTATGTTTTGGAACTGGGAACGAGATGAGAATATAATAGATTATTTTCAGTCTTGACAAAGTTTTATATCTGCTCAAAATTGTGTCCTATGATTATGTTTAAGAGTTTTATTACAATGGGGGGTGCGCTTGACTTTATTTTTAATTTTTAATCGAAAGTAGACCTCATCCTGAGAATTTTGACACCAGCCGTTCTCTTTGTGGATGAGTAGATCTTTTTCTATGATTTTTCAAAGTTTCGAATAATTATGACGTCACGCGCCCCTCCTGCCTGGGCGGGACCCCCCCTGACCACTATGACGTCATAAACATTCGAAACTTAGAGAAATCATAGAAGGTCTTCTCGCGCTAAAAGGTCGCGGTTGGTGTCAAAATTCTCAGAATGTGGTCTAGTTTAGATTAAAAATAACAATAAACAGTTTTTCCGACCGGGCAAGCCCCCTAAACCGCCGGATGGTTACTGTTTGGAGCCTACGGCTAAAATTCAAGAAACATGGAACATGCCTTGGCCGTTCCTTTAGCCATATCTTTAGCGGTCGAAGCTTCTCGAATGTTCTTGGTATAATACAAGTTTGCAAGTGAGCTTCCTTACTCGCTCTTCCGTGGAAGTAGAAGATGACTCGCTACTAAGTAAAGCAGTCTCAATCACAACATTATTCTTATTATTAAGAAATCTAAAACATCTGAAGCGTCGAAGAACACTTCGCAACTAAAAGCCCGCGTTCATAACAAAATCTCGCCTAGGTTTCAAGATCCTTTGATTAAATTCGTAAAAACCAAGCCAACCAACAACATCAATATCGATACCATAAAGCACAAAGGCGTTATGTCGAAAAACGAAGTTTTGAGAAAAACGCAAAAGAAATTATCACCAGTGCACAATTCCTAAAATAATGGCTATTTACACTAGAATCTTAAATGTCTTCCACTAATGTTCAAGCTATATTCGTCAAGAAGGTCAATAATAGTTTAGTTAAATTTGAGTTTTTTGAAATTAAAAAAAAAGAAAAATGTGGAAGATTGGTGACAGCGCCTTTGTGCTTTAAGGTATCGATATAATCTATTAAATTGATGTTTTAACGCGAATGTTATTTACAGTTCTTTTAAATCAAAGGTAGCTTTGTCCATATTTACAGCTGTTTTGGCAGTATATCATTTACGCATAAATTGAGGGCTTTTTCAACGAGTGAGCGAAGATTTTCGTGGGACGAAAACTAACGGCGATACGTTTCCCTAGAAACGGGTCGGTTGTAAGTGAAAATCATTACAAAATCCCGCGCTACTTTCGTTCCACGGATTCGTCACGTTTTTGCCCAGTTAGGTGATGGCTAAAGCATGTTCCATGCTAAAACTATTTCGTACTCGATCGATAGGTACTTGGGTTTGTTTTCAGTTCAGGCTATTAAACTCTTAGGAGAGGTACTTGTTGTTCCTATAAATATAAAAATAAGTAAAATATAATTAATATTATAACTCCGTATGTACTAAGATGTAATGATAAACGGTGTAAATAAAAACGGCATTGTATTTTTTCCGGGAAAAATACAGAATTAAATTTGTCAAGGAAAAGAAATGGACCCGTAACGCCGTGACTATGGATGGCAACGATATATCGATATATGAAATATATCGATACATTACGTTTGATGTATCGATATATTTATATCGATATATAGAACCGATATTATCGGTCAATATCGATATATTTATCGATATATCGTGACTTGTTTTCAATAAGTAATTTTTTTTAGTACCCAAAAATTGAACATTGAAATGAGTGGATGAAAAGGGACACCTGTATCTGTAAAAACATCTAGGTAGTAATTTTATTCCAAATTTTGTAGGTACCTAGGTACGTGATGGGTTGATTTCAGCTCAGACATGATCGTGTACATGTGGCTCTCAAGGCTCAATTACTTGACTTGAGCCAAAAGTAATGGATACACGTTTAGATTAAAACTACCTAATATACGAAGTGAAGCAGGTGTTCACAACAATTATTTTCAATTTTGAAGGATCATGATGTTTACAATACCTATACCCCTGACAATTTATAAATTAATTTAACATACCAATGACATTTTCGCACTTTCTTCAGTTTTTAAACAATGAATTTCGATCACTCATAGCCAGTCACTTTTGAAAGTAGGTTAATACTTATTTCACCCGGTTTTTCCAAATAAATCTCCCGATATGTGGAGTATACCGATAATATTTCTTCCAAAATGATGTTAGTAACGTTTCAATTCACCCACCTACTTACTTCTTCAAGTTCTTCCAAGTATATCTTCCGATATGTCGATAAATGTCTTCTTAAATGATTTTTGCATTGTCTTAAAACGTTTTAATTCACTTCAACTCGTCAACACGTTTTTCCAAGTAGATCTTCCGATATGTCGAAATACCGATATATTTTCTCCGATATATCGGAGGTATCGATATCTCCTTGACGATATATCATTTGATATGTATATCGATGTATTTCATTCGATATGCCATCCCTAGCCGTGACAAAAAACTTTTATCAAAGTCTACGTCACTTAAAGGAGCGATTTACAACTTTAGGTGTAACTGCACAGAGAAGCCTAGGAACATGGATCAATCTTTTTGATTCCCTAACAACTGCTGTGGTGCGGTCGTGGGGGGGGTCAACAGTTGGGATGTTTTAGAACCAAGTTTTAGAATGGACCCTTTCTACGGGATTGCATTCAGGAAGGAGGTGTAGGAACTCATTCATCGGTATTAATTCCCATGTGTTCGTGGAATTAGGGTTTTGAGTTCATCAAATGCCGTATAATCCCGTAAAAATGCAAGATTCGGGATCAGATTACTCAATAGATAAAAATGCTCTACGTATATCCAAGTTTGTTCAGGGCACGCCCTTTAGGACTTCTCTACGAGCGTTCGAACAGAAACATGTTTTCAGTTCGCTTCAAGAGCGACATCTTGCATCCAAACAGGCATAGAAAAACCTGTCCTGAAAATTCATTACGGTAACCAGTTGAAAATTCCCTCAAAAATAGCCCACTAAATCTGAAATTTAAGAAAGATCTACATTTATTGCGTTCCTGTTAGATCTGATGACCTATATATTTTATGACCGATACAAGTGATCCCAGGTAAATAAAGTTGGTGGTTTTCTTCCTAGTAAAATGTAAGTAAGTAAAGTAAACAACCATTTCAGGTTGGATTTTCGTCCGACTGTCATTCCTGGCGTCGCGGACGTCATCAGCTGTCTTTCAAAGAGAAGATCAGAATTTATTTCTTCGTATTAAGTATCGTTGTTTATATTGAATCTCCTCCTTAGGGACCTGCCGTTGTAATTGTAAAATTTGCAGAGAGTTGTCCTTTCAAATTGCCGTCAATGGTGGAGTTCAGCATGCGGCTGATGCAAACACATGGGAAAACACTCTTGAATTTCACAGCCGTGATGCCATTCAAGTTCAGCGATAAAATCGGGGTAAGTGAATTCCTTGTTATAACCTCTTATTGTACAGCAGTCGAGTGTTATTTGTTTATCTGCTTGTTATTCAATCATCTTTGCACACCTCCAAGTTTTAATCGTTTTGCTAGTACTCATTTTAGAACACTAAAAAAATTTTGTGACGTATTTTCTTTTTTTTGAAAAATTTTAACGTACGTTCAAACTTTGCCAAAAAAAGGTGTTTCTTATTTCAAACAAAACCAAACTTATGTCCCTAAAATCTACTTTGATAGATCTACTGCTATTGAAGAGCGTTGAGTAAACTTTCAATGTCTATCGTAGTACGAAATCAACATTGCAATCAAAAGGAACGGAGTATGGAAACCGAACTTTTTCAAAATGCGAGGCAACGGAATGTGCAACATTGTGAAATCGGCTCAACTCAAGTTGTTTGTCCTAATGGCCAAGTCATTGCACGCAACGGAGCCTTATACCTGTCCGCTTCCAGCCGTAAGTAATATTATCGTGATATTTATTTCAGAGTATGATAAAAAAGAGTCTCATTAAGCAAGGGGTTCCCGAGTTGTCACGGCTCTTCGGCCAATAGACTTTTGGCAGCCCAATATAAGTTAGCGATTTTCTAAAATTTGGTGTCGTCAGGTATAAAATGGCGTCTGATGTCCTCGAGTTGGAGAAACTGGAAAATATGTTTAGACATTATAGGCTTGATTGAGTTGCAGGGAGATATCAGGAGAAATCTATGCAAGTGGGAGTTCGGATAATGCAACGTTGAAAACCTGGCACTGATTCATGGCTACAAAGGTCTTGTGGAGTACGTTCATCTGGATTGAGTAGCCTGACACAGTTTCCCTTCTGCCGATCATCTCCGATTTACACAAATTCTTTTAATGATAGTGCTCTTAGTGATACTTCTTGCCGCAAGGAAACTGATAGGTGCGTTTGACATGTCCATCTGGGAGCCTTCCTTGGCTGAGGCGTCAGCCTGCTCATGTCCCCAGATTCTTACAAGCGAGGGGATCCATCAGTCAAACATCCAATAACTGCTTTATAATTTTTTTCCTTCGAGATCGCCACTAGAGTCTGTATGAAGTCATCCAGAGGGGAACATTTGAAGGGGCCAGCAGCTGAGCTCGGATGTCTCCATCCAAGTTGCTGGCAAGACACCCCACAGGTGTAGCGATGGATCCTAATTCTAGTACACTCCAGCTCCTCCAGTTCGCCTTGGTCTGGTAACCGGTTCTGTATAGTTTCCATTGGTACTGCCCTGAGCTGAATGAGTGAAATTTTAGGTTAGAAGCTGGTGAAAGTGGTGCTGTTTAACTCAGGGCAGAGCGGCGGGGTCTAAAAATTTCTGATGTTGGACACTGCTCTGGGTTTTGTAGGGGCTGAGTGAGATCGTATTCATTCTTCTGAGACTCAACTTTAGCAAGAAATTTTGTTTGTGTAATCAGTCTCGTAACAGCTGGGATGTAAGGTTCCCAGTACTCCACGACACTTTTCTGGAGGCGCTCAGTGAGGGCAAGAGCAGCTGATTCCCGCAACAGTTCAATCTCAGTTAGCAACTTCATGTCACCGATTGGATCTGACATGATGCCACCTGTATTGACTTCCAAAGCATGGTTTCCAGCCACGTCGAGGTTTTTAAAAGTTGTCACCGAAGCAGTAATCAGGAGCTCATACTCATATATCAGTTGGTCTGACATAGCCCCTATCCCAGTTTTAGCATAACTCGAAAGGCATCCCATTAGTACCTGTCAATTTTGGTTTATTATTTTCAATAATAAGCCTTTGGAATCGAGCAAGAAAAAAAAAACTTTAACCCCCCCTCAAAATTTGATGTTTTACGTTTCAAGGTACGTAGAACACGAAAATCGAATAAAAAAATTTCCGTCCGTCCGCCGTACTTTTCTTAGCAACACTGGACCGATTTGGTTCAAATTTGGTATATGGGCTCCATTTGGGGTCTAGTTGTGCCGCGAAGCTTTTGGTTGATGTAGGTCACTTCTAAGGGGTGAAAATTAAGGGTTGAAATTTTCAAGAGTGCCCTAGCTCGAAAACTCTCGAAATAAAGGTATCGTTTTTTCACCAATTTTAAATAGTACAGAATTTTTAAAAAATTTTGAGACCACCCGGAGCTCTGTAGGACAAACCGTTCGGTCCCTACGAGTACTTGAAGGTTTTCCTTCGATAAAACAGAATCATGAGTGTGAATCGCAAAAGAGGTCTAATCTCCATTCAAATTTTATCGGGCTAAAATGCGATCGCTGTTCATTTCTTCGATTTGTATACAGTTTTGCCTTCTGCGTAACCAGTAATCAAATTTCCATATGAAGCTTTCTATTTTTCCAATCGAGTGTGAAGCGTTTAGTTCTTTCTAATAAACTTGATTGTGAAGGTGTGAAGCCAGTATGGTGTGGTAGGTAGTACCTAGCTGGTAGGTAAAAAAAAGTTGGTAGGTAAAAAAAATGTTGGTGGGTAGAAAACGCTGCAAATCATTGCTCAAAGGCTTCTTCACTCTTCAAATCACTGATCAGCTGAGTGAGCTCCGAAGCCATTTTCAATCCTATTGAATGGAAGTGCTCTTCCAAGCGTCTCCAGCATTCGAGGAGATCTTCTTCACTCCTCAGATCACTGATCAGCTGAGTGAGCTCCAAAGCCATTTTCAATCCTATTGAATGGAAGTGCTCTTCCAGGCGTCTTCAGCAATCGAGGAGATCTTCATCACTCCTCAGATCACTGATCAGCTGAGTGAGCTCCGAAGCTATGTTCAATCCTATTGAATGGAAGTGCTCTTCCAGGCGTCTTCAGCATTCGAGGAGATCTTCTTCACTCTTCAGATCACTGATCAGCTGAGTGAGCTCCGAAGTCATTTTCAATCCTATTGAACGCAGGAAGCTGAAATTTGAGAGGGAAGGTCAAGGGAGAATACAGATGGTGGTAGGTGCTATTGATGGAGAACCAGTGATCTATACAGAAGAGTGATCTATACAGAAAATAATAAACCTTTGAGCAATGATTTGCAGCGTTTTTTCAGTAATATTATACATTAATATATTAATGTATTCAGTAATATCCGCTCATTAAAGTCTTGAACAGTGGTTAATATTATTACCAAGGCACTGTATAGGGCTATTTTCACCAGAGATGAACATAGGATCATCAAAAGTGAAACAGAGTTGGAAATATTCTGATGGAATAATCAGGTCGTATTTCTACCCAATGATTCAAATATAATGTTAAGTAATTAATTAACTAAATATATACATATAGATAAGGATTGGGTACGGTTCAATAACAAATCGGAGTGTGGTTTATACAGATCGACTCTTTAATCGTATATAGGTCCGAAATGAAATGAAAATGGATTCTGGGTATCAAGGGAAACCGCAAAATATTATATGTTGTGAAGAGATCACTTATGGCAGGAGAGTGACTGACTTCCGAGCTCGTTCCCAGTCTAGGAGCGCAGCAAAGCCTCCAAGCGTTTAGTTCGTGGAACTGCTACAAAAGTCCATTAATTATATGAGGGTTCTGACCATTTCACGAACGATTTTCATCTGTAGATACTTCAGTAAAATTTAATATTTTTTTGTTCCTTTATTGAAAACATCGTCATTAACATAGAAAGTAGGGCAAAAATATTGAGTTTTCAGTTTGGTGACAGCTTTGAAGTCCTGGATAATCCACGGATCAGACAGCTGAACCACTTGGAAGTATGGTTTAGATTGAAGGGATTGAAATCTTGTCAAAGGTTGGTTGAACGGTGATCACGCGAGTCTTCCTCTCTGAATAGGATCATCTTCCGATCAACTTTATTTAATCCGCGTACGTGAAAACGGCCATAGTCTTACAAAACTGAGGTTTAAAGAGATATGTTATATGTTTATTATGTCTTACAGTGCACGATGAAGAACGAACGGATGTTTTCTTCTCATTTCTAAATTTGAGTTTACACTTGAAAAATAAAATCCAGAAAAGTTTATTTTAGCGATAAAATAAATCGTACGATTTCCCTTTCAGGGAACAGTTTTTATTACGGATTACGTTATCGAATTGGGTTCGGCGGGACCGCTCCTTGGAGGTTCTCTACCTTACGGCGAGCTGCGGGCAAACGTCAACGTCACCCACAAATCAACGGACATCGTCAGCTGCAATGTCTACTACATTGACATCGTTCCAAAGCGTTCAAAGGCGAATGGATGACCGAGAGTTGAACTGTTACATTTTTGTCCCTGTTTCGACGATGAAAAATGAACTTATTCACATTAAAGAAAAAGTGGGTCGAATTAGATGTGTCACATCACTTCCTCGTATCCATGACTGCGTGAATGCTGGGTGTCTCAGAATTAATTATCCTAACTTCAGGGGTTGATTCTACGAGTAAAATTGAGTGTTGATTTGTAACAATAACCGTAACTCCTCAGATAACACAAAGGAAATTAGAAAGAGCGTTACATTGCCTTTCTGCTCTTTGTGTAATCAAAAATCTTCATGCGAGCTGAGTACGTAAAAAAAATTACGCCTAAGTGAACATTTCGTCAAGTTTAACTTGTCAACCACACTTCATGCTTTTCCGCCGTTTTCTCAGAAAATTGCTTATTTATATTTATATTTTTTTGTATCATATATTTTCGAAAAAGGTACGTTTGGGAGTGCGTGAAAACATCGTTTTCAATTACCGTAAGGTTCAACAAGAAAGTTGAAAAAAAATGAAATGTTCATTTAGGCGGAATTTGATACGTACTCAGCTCGCTTGTGAAATTTTGATTTCGTAAAGTAAAGAGCTGAAAGGAAATTCAATTTTCTTTCCATTGGTATCCTCAAATTTGAATTTACGTGTAATTTAAAGGACTTACGCATATTTTTACAAACCAAATTGAAAAAAGTCATGTGGGATGGGGGTTTCGGATAAAACAGTGACAACACAGAAGAATAATTATTGAAATATAATTGAAGTTTGGATTATTAGTTCTTGGATACCCTGCAGATGTTCCAACCATAATAACAGCAAGTGATTTTTTTTTTCATTTTGATTGTTATCAATATAAAAGGTTTTCAAAGTAAATTTTTTCGGCTAAGTTTTCAGTTTTCAGTGTCAATTACATATTTTCTCAAAACAAGGTTCTAATAGTTGGGACCAACTTATTTTGTTGCTCCATCTGTTTTACAAGATGTTGAGAACATCTAGAAAAACGACATCAAATTGGTGGGCAGAATAGCTTATTCACGTTGAAAACATAGACTTACAAAATTAATTGGTGTAAATACGCTTGGTATGGGAGTAACACTGTTGAACTCCCAATTGCGAAATATGTATTTCACTCTCATATTACTGGTTTTTGAAGAAAGCAAACAGTAACACGATTGTGAATACGTTCGCGATTATGATGAACTTTTTCAAATTTACCTGCTTATTAAATCATTATGAAATATACGTGTTTTCTTCAGACTGACCATCCAAATTTGAGCAAAATCGAGAAATCGATGTTTATGTAAAATCGCATTAGACGTGCCCAGACTCTGCTGTTTGTCCGATTTGGATGAAATTCATCGGATACCGTCTCGAGGCCATTAACCCTGAATATTTCAACAAAATCGGGCTGTGATTTTGAGTAGTTGTGCCCGGGACGAGGATTGACCTCAGACTTCCACGGAACTAAGATGCTCAAAACGCTCTGAATCGCAAAATACGAAAGGAACTTTGTTTTCGGAGACTCGAAATTTTGTTGACCGGCGCACAGTAACCCCCCAAAACGTGATCGAAACTCCTAGCGACTTTAATTAGGTAAATAACTTTTTTTTTTTTCGTTGATTACCTGAATTTTTCATATCAGACCCAAAAGTATTATTGGTTATCTCGATTTTTTTATTAAAATTAACAAACTACTGATGTTGAATCGAAATTATTGGGAAATATAGAAAATAAATGCCAAAATTTAGTTACTTATATATATTAATCCGAAAAATCAAAGGAAGAATGAAACACCAGGGGACAAAATTTGTACCTATCATTTAATGATAACTAATAATAAAAGTATCTAATTAATTTCATCAATAACATATTCTCTCACTGAGTGTTCAAGATTAGTGATAATCATTTTGTAATAAATTTGCTGAAAAGAATGAATTATTAATATTATTCAAAAAAATCCTTTCCAAAAAATACTTGAAGGAATAAATTTTTCGGGAAATTAAATTTTTCCATGTAACCATTTTTTATGTTTTGTACAAAAACGAGAGATCATACGATTGGAGACTTCCCAGAATTTGAAATATGGAACAAAAAACGCTGCAAATTATTAGACAATGGTTTATTATTTTTTATTTTTCAAAATTCAAAAATTCAAAATTTTTGAGTTAGGGCGTTTTCAAAATTTCAAAATTGATTTTGGAACCCGTAGGAGTGACCTACACCAACCAAAAGCTTCGGGGCACAACTAGACCCCAAATGGAGCCTACATACCAAATTTCATCAAAATCAGTCAATGCTAAGTGGCAAAAGTGCCGCGTATGGCGTACGGCGGACGGACGGCCAAATTTTTATTCGATTTTTGGATCCTGCGTACCTTGAAACGTAAACCATCAAATTTTGAGGGGGTGGTAAAAAAAATGTTTCTTGGTCGATTCCAAAGGTTCATTATTGAAAATAATAAACCAAAATGAAATTCTCAAATATTCGGTCAATAGGGGAAGCGCCTGATATTTTTTTTTTTTCGAATTTTTAATCGAAATGTTGACCTTTTTTTGAGAATTTTGACAACAGCCGTTCTCTTTTTTGGATGAGTAGATCTTTTTCTAAGATTTTTCAAAGTTGCGAATGTTTATGACGTCACGCGCCCCTCGCCAGGGCGGGACCCCCCCCCCCCAGCCCACTGTGATGTCATAAACATTAGAAACTTTGAAAAATCTTAGAAAAAGTTCTTCTCACGCTAGAAGGTTGCGGTTGGTGTCAAAACTCTCAGAATGAGGTCTAGTTTAGATTAAAAATAACAATAAACAGATCTTCAGACCCATGCGCACACCCCATTGTTTTTGAAGATGAACTCTGGCGACTCAAGCCAAAAAAAAAAAAAAAAAAAAAAAAAACAGACCACTGGACTTATTTATTGCTGATAAAGTGCAATTATAGCTCAGTGTTGAAGATATTATTATGAGAAGGGGCTGGGTTTAACTGTTAACGGGCTCTCAAGGAGTGTACAAATTATAACTAATATTGTTAGATGTATTGTATTTAATATTCAGGTGCAATAATAAATCAGCAAGGGGTATCCACATTTTGGAAATAAGAAAACAAATTGTTACATAAAAAAAGGTTCATTATAGTAAATAATTAACCAAAATCGCTAACATCGGTCTAATTCAAACATTCCGAATTTCCTGCAAACTTTTGAAAGCAGTTTTCGGGAAAGTCTTAGCGAGCATGGGTACTCCAAGAACTGTACAATAAGGGGTACATTTTTCAAATCTGTAAAAAGAAAAATTTGGAAAAATTAACTTTGGTCACGTTTTGGGGGGTTTTGGACCGCTGTGCGGGGGTGCTCCTGTATGTTTGCTTGTGAGGATGCAAAATCATCGATCCATTTTCGGAAGAAAAGGAGGTATCCACGGGCGATGGAGACTTAAAACCTCAGGTGTATAATTATCGAATGGTTGTAGCCGCAGGTGTTGCTTTCAAGTATTCATCAGAAGGTCGAACTGTTCAATCACACGTAAATTTCGTCACCTACCTTAGTACCAAGCTATGTCACACCATTTCAGTTAATGATGGAGTGGTATAAGAGGATTTTCACGCTCCCCATCGGATGTCACCCGGAATATGCGCCAGTATTCCAACAGCTGTACGATGACTACTTCTGGCCACTCGATGATCTTCATGTGCTCAAACCATTATTCTACCAACCTTACCTACCAGTGCACCTGGTGGCGATTATTTTATATTGTTACTTAATGGAGTCGTTTGTTGGCTTCAGTTATTTATACACGTCCTTCCTACTTCTCGACGACTTCAGTCAGGCCATATTTCCCGCTTATATGTTTCTCGTCTTCATGGTTACCGCGGGCATATTGCTCCAGGGAGTTAAGCTGCTATGGAACAAAAATGAAACCACCTTCGACCTCTTGTTTTCACTCGTACATGGACGAGAGAATCATTGCACGTACACCGGAACTCCGTATGATGAATTCCTGAAGAGTAGAAGACATACTTTCTTACAATATGGTCCTACATTATTCACATACACTAACATTACAATCATGTCAGTGAGTAGAAAACGCATTGTGTTACAAGTATTTATGTCACAATGCTTAATTTTACTTACTAGATGAAGCACCAAGCACGAGCACCAAGTGGTCAATAAATAACTTGTCTTGCTCACCTAAATGATTTGTAGTCTCACAAGATTTTATTATGCCATTTTTTCGGCAGACGTTATAGTTGTTCTCATTCTGCTCTTGATAGTTTTTGTGCTATCCAAAATGAAATGTCTTTAACTTCGGAACGTTGCCAATCCATTTGGCACCTTTTAAATCCTTGATCAGAACTATAAGTTCCAAAACAGCTTAGTTTACAAACAAACTAATCCAAAACAGCTTAGTTCACAGTTCGGATTTAGGGCTAAGCGAAGCACCGATGACGCCATAGCTTTGATGATTAGTGCAATTATTTAGAATATGGACACTAGGGAAAAGGTGGCAGAGGTATATTTGGATCTATCCAAAGCGTATGGTACAATATCACATAATAAATTAGTAATGGTTTGAACATACAGGAATCAACGAAGGCTTCGCAAAATGGGCTAATAAATAAGAGTATCAGTGATGGTAGGATGATTAGAGGAATTCCCCAAGGAACGGTACAAGGTAGCATATTATATCATATCAATAGAATTATTCTATATATATATTATTCTATATACATATATTATATCAATAGAATTCTACTCGAACAGGAAGTAGAGGGAATAACCATGTCGTTTGCCAATGACATGAGCATAATTTTACCGGGTGATGAAAGGGAAGAAGTGATAAAAGACTGGCAGAAGTATATCAGTGCTAACTAGATCAATAAATAAAAAAGGTATGCAGTTCAATGCAACAAAAACAAACTTCATTGCGTTTGTGCATAGGAATAATGATATACCTAACATTGGCAACATGATAATATCATATCATATTAACACACATGATAATTTCATATCATATATTAAGGAACACTGCGATATGTACAAAAGGTGATAGAGTCTGCCCGACAATTTCTCAAGTGAGTAGCATACGTTACCTGGCACTGGAAATAGACCAATCGCTCGAGTGGGACAAGCATATAGAAAAATTTAAACTAGAATGAGAAAACTGATGTATACAGGGTGTCCCATATGTTATCCACCAAACTTAGAGGGTCGATCCTACAACCAATTTGCAACAGAAAATGTCACCTAGCAATTTTTTTAACCCCCTTAAAATCCGACTTTTTTGACTTTGAAGATTTTGGTTTATTATTTTCAATAATAAGCCTTTGGAATCGAGCAAGAGAAAAAAATTTTAACCCCCCCCAAAATTTGATGTTTTACGTTTCAAGGTACGTAGAATCCGAAAATCGAATAAAAAAATTTCCGTCCGTCCACCGTACGCCGTACGCGGCACTTTTCTTAGCAACACTGGACCGATTTGGTTCAAATTTGGTATATGGGCTCCATTTTAGGGATGAGTATCGTTATAAAAGTATCGATATTTTGTATCGATACTGTATCGTATCCGAGTATCGATATCCCAAGTATTTTTGGGCATGAGTATCGATATTTTAAAATATCGAGTATCGATACTTTAGTGTCACAAACTATCAGTATCATCCAATTTTCTCAGGAAAAATCATTTTTTCAACAACTTTTATTCATTTTTCACTATTAAGAGTCCAAGAAGAGTGATTTTTTCCATGATATATACGTTATTTGTGCAACCAAAGAGTAATGACCCAAAAGCCTCTCTATCTTCTTCATTTTTTAGCCATTATGTTGAATTTTCCGCGAGAACAGTATCGATATTCGATATTTAGGAATATCGGATCCAAAGTATCGATATCCAAAAATATCAGATAGTGCAGTATCGATACTAAAATATCGAGTATCGATACCCATCCCTACTCCATTTGGGGTCTAGTTGTGCCGCGAAGCTTTTGGTTGGTGTCAGTCACTTCTAAGGGGTGAGAATTAAGGGTTGAAATTTTCAAGAGTGCCGTAGCTCGAAAACTCTCAAAATAAAGGTTCGGTCCCTACGAGTACTTGAAGGTTTTCCTTCGGTAAAACAGAATCATGAGTGTAAATCGCAACAGAGGTCTAAACTCCGTTCAAATTTTGTCTGACTAAAATGCGATCGCTGTTCATTTGTATACAGTTTTGCCTCGAGTGCCGATACCTCGATTTGTATACAGTTTTGCCTTCTGCGTAACCAGTAATCAAATTTCCATATGAAGCTTTCTATTTTTCGAATCGAGTGTGAATCGTTTAGTTCTTTCTAATAAACTTGATTGTGAAGGTGTGAAGCCAGTATGGTGTGGTAGGTAGCACCTATCAATAGTTGGTAGGTAAAAAAAAGATGGTAGGTAAAAAAAATGTTGGTAGGTAAAAAACGCTGCAAATCATTGCCCAAATGTTTATTATTTTCTGTATAGATCACCCTTCTGTATAGATCACTGGTTCTCCATCAATAGCTCAATACAGAAAATAATAAACCTTTGGGCAATGATTTGCAGCGTTTTTCAAAAATTTTGATGATTTTTTCCCCATGGAAACAAGGTATTTGCCAGAGAGGCTCAAAAGCTTAAAAACTCCTCCATTTCATCAGCTTTTCAACTGTCACTCAACTTTCAGTTTCACTGTGGAATTAGAGGGAGAAAATGGTGTGTCAATGCGAAAAAACGTGCATTTTTTTCAACGAAATTTACGGTTGGACGGGAGGAATCCGGGGTCTGCTCGGACGGCCCTCCTCCCAAGCACCACGTCCCGACGTTAAACCGTCGATTTCCTTGAAAAAAAAAATACACGTTTTTTCGCATTGAAACACCATTTTCTCCCTCAAATTCCATAGTAAAACTAAAAATTGGGTGACCGTTGGAAAGCTGATAAAATGGAGCAGTTTTTAGGATTGTGAGCCCTTCTGTAAAAATACCTGAAAAAATCATCAACATATTCACCAAAAACAGAAATTGACTGTTTTTCAAGTTTGAGGTAAAAATACTACTCTAGCGTTTCGTTTTTCTCGATTGGTAAACGGCTCATGTATTGAAAATTTTTACGCGCTTCCCAACAATATCCTTATTTTTAATTTTTGAGTCTAGTTTAAGGGAGTTACCACCGTTTGAATGGTGTAAGGTCGAAAACATGAAAAAATCTTAAAAGTCAAATAAGTCGGATTTGATACTTAAAGAGGGGTGTGTGCGATAGGAAAAATAATTTATTCTATATCCTGTAAATGTAAAAAATTTCAAATTAACTGGTCTGTCCTTCTGCACGAGTCGATTCTACAACTAATTTTCAACAAAATATGGATCATAGCAATTTTAGAATGAAACATGCTTTAGCCTTGGACCTAACTGGCAAAGAGTGTTTTGTTTTTCGGAAACGGTAACTAGGAACGTTATCGAGTCACGAAATTTTGCTTAGTCGTTGATACAGAACGAAGGATCGTGTATCGTGGTGTAACCCATGGGATCATGTTATAACCATCACCTAACTAGGCAAAAACGTGACGAAACTGTGGAACGAAAGTAGCGCGGGATTTTGTAATGACTTTCACTGACAAATGGCCCGTTTCTAGGAAAATGTATCGCCGTTAGTTTCCATCTCACGAAAATTGTTCGCCACTCGTTGAAAAGCCCTAAATTTATGCGTAAATTATATACTACCAAAACAGCTGTAAATTTGGACGAAGCTGAGATATACCTCTGATTTAAAAGAACAGTTACTGTAAACAACATTCGCGGTAAAAATCAACATCGATTATATTGGTGGATTATATTGATGTCGGTTGGCTTGGGTTTTTACGAACTTGATCAAAGGATCTTGAAACCTAGGCGAGATTTGGTTATGAACGCAGGCTTTTAATAGTGATGTGTTCTACGACGCTTTAGATGTTTCCGATTTCTTGATAATAAGAATACCTTTTAGCGAATTCTCAAGGAAAATGAAGCTATGTTGTGATTGAGACTGCAAAGCAGTGAGTCATCGTCTACTTCCAAGGAAGAGCGAGTAAGAAAGCTCATTTGCAAACTTGTATTACACCAAGAACATTCGAGAAGCTTCGACCGCTAAAGGCATGGCTAAAGGAACGGCTAAAGCATGTTCCAAGTTTCTTAAATTTTAGCCGAAGGCTCTAAGCAGTAACCATCCGGTCAAATTGGAGTAGATCGGAATACGTAATAACCTCATTTTGGCAAAAATGCTGATTAGGTGGTATCATTTATATGGAGCTTTAAACAAAAACTACATTTCACCATTGATTGATATGTGTATAGATAACACATCATTCTACTGTATAGATGTACGTTTGGCTACCTCCGCTTGTTGACTGTATCATGGGCGTAACTCATCATCCAAATGACTCCCTCAACGGGATAGCAACAACTTTAGGCCTCCCCATGTGGACCCCTCTGGATGCTGACCATTCGTGGACCAGTTACTTCATCGTTGTTTACATGCAAATAGTCTTTTTTAAGACTGTTACCGTTGGTTGGGGATTCGGTGAGTCAATGTTTTTGAAATATTGAAAATTTTCACGAGATTGAAAACTGATTTTGCTGCATTTTGTTTACTATTTGTCAGTTCCTATCTTATCTTCAGTGTCTTGATTTGCATTTAGTTATAGTTCGTCCTATCCTGCTCTCATTATGGAGCCTAATAGCTTCTACATTATAAAGATCCATCTGATGTTCTTGATTAGAAAGCATTTAGAATAGTACTCCAATAACAGCATACCTTTACTAAAAGATGTTACTCGTACAACTGGATTCCAAAAACCTTACCAAATATTCTTCATTGAACGGTGTGTTCCTTTGGATGTACTAAAGATATCTCAAATGTCCATTGCACCAGAAGAACCTAACTAGTGTACCCTGAAACTTGTATTTTTTGTTATTGAGCAGGTATTTTTTATATGTCGATATCCCAATTGACCTTATTGGACGAAATGAGGCTGTTGAGAAAGAGTTTAGAAGAAATAGATACGAGAGCCACACAGCTCTTCACTTTGAAGTATCAAAGGCAACCAGTTAATAGGAAGACTAAAGAGTATGATGATTGTTATTATGAATGCCTGAAGGAAAACATCATCCATCATCAATTCATTCGAAAGTATGTATTCAGAAATCAATCTTTGTAACCTCCGAGTAAATTATGAAATTTATTATTAGTACTTGCTTCTCGTCCATACAAAGCAAACTTTTGCTCTATATGGAAGAGAAGCAAGTAGGTACATTCCTATCAATGTAAACAATGTACTTTTGTAATAATTGTACTTTGATAATTATTAAACATAATTATTAATTGATAATTATAATCATTCACCCTCACTACCTGAGCCACAGCAGCCTAAATTCAATCTAGAAATCAAAAGAAACAAATTTGTACAAATTTTTGATTTTTTACCAAGAAGGTTCCGCTTTGTTTTCGTGTTGCCGGTAAAAAATAACACTCGCATTTAGCAATTTATTGCTTTTGGTTTATTATTTTCAATAATGAACCTTTGGAATCGAAGAAAGAAAAAAATTGTTTAACCTCCCCTCAAAATTTGTTGGTTGATGTTTCAAGGTGCTTAGAATCCAAACATATTGTTTAGTAATGCATGCATTCCAGGGGACGTCCCATTGGATAAGCATTAGATAAGTTTAACGAGCTGGTAAGCGATAAAACTGTTTCACTCGATGTAATTTATTTATTATTTTAGATAAGAAATAGTGACCCCCCCCCCCCTCCGCCATCACCATTATCCACTAAAACATTTCTAGTGGCATGGGAGCCTCGAATCTGAAGAGCATTTTGAAATCCATGATCTACGACACCCAACATGCGAATTCGAGTTCACCCCCCCCCCCCCCCGCCACACCAATGGTGCCGGGCTGGCACCAAAGCGGAAATACGTCGTAACATTGAAGTTTCATCTATTAGTTTTAATAGGCAGTCCGTCGAGGTTCACATCCGTATTCAAGGTGAAACAAAACCAGTTGGTAAGCGATGAAACTGTTTCACTCGATGTAATTTATTTATTACTTTAGACAAGAAATAGTGATCCCCCCACCTCACCCTTCTCCACCATAACATTTCTAGCGGCGTGGGAGCCTCGAATCTGAAGAGCATTTTAAAATCCATGATCTACGATACCCAACATGCGAATTCGAGTTCACCTCCCCCCCCCCCCCTACATTCACCAATGGTGCCAGTCTGGCACCAAGGCGGAAATACGTCTTAACATTGAAGTTTCATCTATTAGTTTTAATAGGCAGTCCGTCGAGGTTAACGTCCGTATTCAAGGTGAAACACACAAAAAACCCACGAAATATGCGGTTTATGGTGTCCTGGCACCATGGTGGCACCACTATTAGTTCCATGGTGGCACCACTATTAGTTCCATGGTGGCACAGAGAATAATTCATGAAAAACCAGAGGTATAATGAGAATTTTTCCTCAATTTCAAAGGTTGGGTACAATTAGTAAGCAGTAAAGGAACCTAAATATTGAAAAATCGGATATTTTGTGAATATTGTAACCCCCACCCATCCCCTCCCCTTGCAAATTTTGGTACTCTGGTAAAATCATGTACTACTCGGAAGTTATTTGAGTCAAAAAAAAAGAAACACACAAATCGGTTGGAAATTTAGGCCTTGGCAGATTTTACAAGATTACCCCCCGCAAACGCAAGTTTTTTGAGCATTAACCCCCCCTTTCCCCCCCTTAAAAAGCAAAATTCAAAACTCCGACGCCGTAGTGCACAACTAGATAGTTTTTCGCGTCGAAGAAGAAAAGTACCACGAAAATCGGTTGAGAACTGAGGCCTGGGCAGACGACACAAGATTATGCCCAAAAACGCAAGTTTTTTGAGCATTAACCCCCCCTTTCCCCCTCTTAAAAGGCAAAATTCGAAATTCCGGTGACGTAGTGCACAACTAGATAGTTTTCCACGTCGAACAAACAAAGAACCAGGAAAATCGGTTGAGAACTAAGGACTGTGCAGACGACACAAGATTTTGTCACACACACACACACACACCTATACACACACACACACACCTACACACACACACACACAGTCATACACCTATGGTTTTTTTTTTCGCGGATTTGGATTCAGAATGGTCTAAAACGGATTACTGTGTGGTTATTTTTTTTTTTTTTTCTGATGAGTGTTGTCCAACTTCACCCCAGATCGATCGCATAAGGACGCCCAAGTCTTACTGTGGGACGTCCTAAAAATCGAATACAAATTTGGCCGTCCGTCCGCCGTACGCGGCACTTTCCCCACTTAGCATTGACAGATTTTGATGAAATTTGAAATGTGGGCTTCATTTAGGGTCTAGTTGTGCCCCGAAGATTTTGGTTGATGTAGGTCAGTTCTAGGGGTTCCAAAATGAATTTTGAAATTTTGAAAACGCCCTAACTCAAACAATTTCGATATAAAGGTATTGTTTTTCCTTCAATTTAAGATTCTATAGAATTTTTAGAAATTTTTGAGACCACGCGGAGCTCTGTTGGACAAACCGTTCGCTCACTACGAGAATTTGAGGGTTGGACGTACTATAAATCAGATTTTGATGAAATTTTAAATGTGGGCTTCATTTAGGGTCTAGTTGTGCCCCGAAGATTGTAGTTGATGTAGGTCACTTCTAAGAGGTTAATAATTTGAAAACGCCCTAACTCGAGAAAATTTAGGTATAAAGGTATTGTCTTTCCATCAATTTAAGATAGTATTGAATTTTTAGAATTATTAGAGAGCTCTGTAAGACAAACCGTTCGCTCTTTACGAGAACTTAAGGTTTGGACTTACATTAATTCGGAAACACGAGTGTGAATCGCATAAGAGGCCGAATCTCCGTTCAAGTTTTAGCTGACCGAAATGTGATCGATGTTTTCCTTCATGTTGGTTGGTTGTAACAATGGCATAGCCGTGTTCTTTGCAGACGAGTGATCTATATAGAAAAATAATAAACCTTTGTGTAATAATTTGCAGGGTTTTGAGTAAGTTTGGTTCCATATAAGTCATTTTCGAAGGCTTGCAAATGTGATGAGAACGTAATAATTATATTCGAATCATGACTAAATTCATGTTACAATCAGATATAAGATTAAAAAAATAACGTAACTTGCAATTCCAGGTATTATAGTGAATACCAGAAGCTTGTCGGTTGGACTATAGCTATTCCAATTTACCTCTCATCAGTGGTACTGGCGCTATCCTGCTCGTATATTATGCTAGTAAGTTCATTTCCACCATTCTCACCATTAATCCGAATTTCAATCTATTTGTAGTAATGGAAGACGCCTGGGAAGCGGGAGGGTAGAATGTCCCAGAATTAATGAGCCAAACACCAAGAACTGATCCTCCGACCGATTTGCAACAACTTTTGGGCTACAACATTTTCTCCCATTCGACTTGACTTTTGCTTCCGAGTCCACCAAAGTCTTGGAGTCTTGGTCAATTCCAAAGGTTCATTATCGAAAATAACAAACCAATAGGCATAACTCCTCTACATTACTCTTAGATTCATATTAGAGGATACCATTGGAAAGATATTTAAATTTTCTTTCGGATCATCACGCAATCAACGTGTACGTTCGTACGGATTACATTAGTCAATGTTCACAGTATTTTTAAACAATATTTTAACACATTTCCAAACGCGGAAAAAAGACATCCGGAATTTCGGAACTTCCAAACGGTGTAAACAAAACTTTTTTACAATTTAATTTTTTTATTTAAACTGTTTTTTTAAATATTTTTATTTAAACGAGGAAAAATATGAATTTCTCAAACAAAATCAACGCTCCGTGAGTTTCTTAAATGAACTACACGATAATAACTTTTTATGACTGGCAAAGACGGGGATCTCCATTTACTTCATGAGTCATAGTTTATTTATGTTTCTGAATTCATACCTAATGCGGAAGTACCTACTTATGATTTTTATTTTGTTTTTGGAGAAATCTTCTGAATAGGTTCCACACGAATGGGGGCGCCTCAATTATGGAGTCCTTAGTAGAGCACATGATACTTCCACGACTCACGATGGTTGATTGTTGTGGTTTCCCTTTGATTTATTTACTTATACCTTCAGGACAATCGAAACGCACTGAAGAGATCCATGGACGTGCTCCGTCTTATTGGAGACTCTCTCTTGATATTCTTGACCTGCCATGCCGGAGAAATGATTGCATATGAGGTATTTCAAATAACAATATTGACCTAGTGATATGCTTACCTGCTAACAATCGCCAACCTTTACCCGGCATCTTCTTCTCAGAACGATGAGCTGCGAAACGAACTCTACAACACTGAGTGGTACGACAGGTCCAAGAAAGTGAAGCAAGCAATCAGTATCTGCTTGCATATTACTTACATGCCCATGCGATTATACTGTGGCTACATGGTCTTCAATCACGAACTCTTTTCACTGGTAAGTTCGGTTTGGCACCTCGTTGTTAAATGAGATTTCAGGATCTAACATCAACTCCTTTTCCTTTGCAGATTATGAATTCAGCCTATTCAGTCTTCAATTTTTTCCACGTTATACAAAAATCTGCTAAGTAGGAAGACTGCAAGGAGAACATCAACGAACGCGTTCTACGTGTATGATAAATTTTACTTTCCCTTACCTAACTAATTTAGTTCGTTGGATGTGATGGAAGACAAAACTTTTAATTCATCACGTCATATACTGAACGCAATCTGCACGCATTAGAATCAAAATAAAATTTACAATAATAAAACTTATTTATTTACCTTTTATGCATTTAAATTGACATTTTAGTATTCACTTTTTTTATTTACCGTTTAAATTACATGTTATTTGAAATCTAGCAAGAATTTTTTGTTTGGTTTACATGAAAAATGCTTCTTCCAAAATTTAATAGCTCATGTATCAAGGTATGTAAAATCCAAAAAAAACTCCATCCATGCAGTATGAGCGAATTTTCAAAGAAATCTTCAAAGCTATAGTTAACAAAATTCAAATGTTAGCTATACGACAGAATAGTCTGTCTTGTGGGTGTCACACAAGAATCGTTAAAATTATACAATCCACCTCTTAGATTCATTTTTTCAAGTCAAAACGCTGCAACTTTTACACAAAGCTTTATTATGTTTCTGTATAGTACGCTCGTCAGCAATATATATTACATCAGATCAGATCTGAGATGTGGTCCCTGAAAGTCAGTCGATTGTCAAGTACGATTCCCAAAATCCTCATAGGATGCTGTCTTGGGTCGATCACTTCAGTGGTAAATGTGATTGATTTGTGGACATATTTACGTGTGCACGTGACCGTTACGTCCCTAGACTTAGCATTGATTCTGAGTCCCCAATTCGTGCACCAATCCCTTAGGTGGTCCACTGAGAGGAAGCAGGTTCGATATTGGAGACAGGTGTAGCAAAAACAAGATCGTCAGCAAACATGGATGAAAATGAGGGGAAACAGGCAAGAGAGGTCGTGACAAAAATATATGTACAAGTAGGGTTCCATGACGCTCCCCTGTGGCACTCTAGCGCGTATTTGTTTTGCTGGTGAGAGCTCGTTCTGGATAATAACCTGGAAGCTGCGGTTGAAAAAAAACTGGATGTCAACGAAAATAAGCTTCTCCCTAAAACCAAACTGCTCATCTGGTATTAAATGTTCCGTATGCTTCTAGATAAATGAAAGAATCAGTCGTTCGTGGGAACTAAGGAAAGTGACAGACAGCAAAATTTTTATTTGATTTTTGGATTCTATGTACCTTGAAACGTAAACCAACAAATTTTGAGGGAGGTTACAATTTCTTTCTTGGTCGATTCCGAATGTTTATTAACTATGTACACAAAACTCCAACCGTACGTATGAACGTCGCCCGAACGTGGGGGTCCCTGGTTCGGTTCCAGGCCGCGACATCAATCTCCTCCACCGCAAGAATCTCCTATGAACCCGCTCAATCTTGTCTTAGTGGCACTTGTAAAACGGGTTTCAGACCACTGGGGCACATATTATCAAACTCGGGCTGTGATTTTGAGTACCTATTTATGCCCGGGACGAGGATTGACCACAGACTTTCGCGGAATTGAAGTTGCTCAAAACGCTCTGAATCGCAAAATACGAGAGGAACTTTGATTTCGAAAATCGAAATTTTGTTGACCGGCGGTGCTATCGTATGTCAGTTTGTGAGGAATCAAAACCATCGATCCATGTTTGGAAGAAAAGGAGGTATGCACGGGCGATGGAGACTTAAAACCTCAGGTGTATAATTATCGAATGGTTGTAGCCGCAGGTGTTGGTTTCAAGTATTCATCAGAAGGTCGAACTGTCCAATCACACGGAAATTTCGTCACCTACCTTAGTACCAAGCTATGTCACACCATTTCAGTTGAAGATGGAGTGGTATAAGAGGACTTTCTCGCTCCCCATCGGTTGTCACCCGGAATATGCGCCAGTATTCCAACAGCTGTACGATGACTACTTCTGGCCACTCGACGATTCTCAAGTGCTCAAACCAATTTTTTACCAACCTTACCTACGGGTGCACGTGGTGGCGACTGTTATCTATTTTTACTTAATAGAGTCGTTCGTTGGATTCAGTTATTTATACACGTCCTTCCTACTTCTCGACGACTTCAATCAGGCGATATTTCCCGCTAACATGTTTCTCGTCTTCATGGTTACTGTGGGCATCTTGTTCCAGGGAGCTAAGCTGCTATGGAACAAAAATGAAACCACCTTCGACCTCTTGTTTTCACTCGTACATGGACGGGAGAATCATTGCACGTACACCGGAACTCCGTATGATGAATTCCTGAAGAGTAGAAGACATACTTTCTTACAATATGGCCCTACATTATTTACATACACTAACATTACAGTCATGTCGGTGAGTAGTAAGCGCATTGTTCTACAAGTATTTACATCACAATGCTTGATTATACTTACTAGATGAAGCACCAAGCACGAGCACCAAGTGGCCAATAAATAACTTGTCTTGCTCACCCAAATGATTTGTAGTCTCACAGGATTTTATTATGCCATTTTTTCGGCAGACGTTATAGTTATTCTCATTCTGCTCTTGATAGTTTTTGTGCTCTCCAAAATGAAATATCGTTAACTTAGGTACCTACGTTGCCAATCCATTTGGCACCCTTTCAATCCATGTTAAGAACTGAAGAGTTTTCTTTCAAACGGGCTTATATCGATTTTTTACACTTTTCGTTTTTTCACGGATTCTGAGTCTTTGGGATAAGGCCTATCACATCACGGGTTGAATTCCTTCCAAAACGGGTTGTATCCCACTTTAAAAGCTTGTTAAACATCGGGTTTGCTGACAAAAAGGCTCAAGTTTTCAATAAACACTTTTTTTTCTTAATTCGGGTTTCGGATTCTACATATTATTTTGAAACATAAAACATAAAATTTTGAGGGGGTTTAGAACATTTTTTCTTACTCAATCACGAAGGTTCATTATTGAAAATAACTGGTAAACAAATATAAGAAAACGAAAATGAGGCTTTTCTTCACGCAACCAAAAACTCGCTTTTTTTCAAAGTGGCTCATATCCAAATTTTTCATCAAATGGGTTTATATAACCAAATAAGAAATGGCCGTGTCTCCCTCTAAATGCATGACAAAATTTCGAAATTTGGTCTTACAATCAAACATTCGATGAACAAAACTTTGGAAAATTTGGGAACCCTTGACAACTTCCTTCGCCATGTAATTAGTTTTTCTCAATTTCCCATAAAACATGTCAAGTGGATGTAAGCCCGTTTGAATGAAAACTCCTAAACTATCAGTTCAAAAAGACAAGCAGAGAAACTAAGGATTTCCAGGCTGAAGTATTCTATTTATTCGAGGGCTGAGTGGCAGAAGTGAAGTACCTCAGGTACCTTTATCAAACTCCCGTACTCCAGAAATGCACCGCTAATCAAACACGAATATTCTTCATCAGAGGAAATAAAACTGAATCACACTCGTGTTTTTTTCTTAATTTATTCGTTCTACATGTAAGTGCTTATGGGGAGTGAACGGTTGGTCCTACGTAAACCATCAAATTTTGATGGGAAGTTAATTTTTTCTTGCTGCATTCCAAAATTTCATTATTATTCTCTTCTAAACAAAAATCTGAAATTTTGCATTTGGAAACTATTTGGGGACTACTTGGTTCCAAGATTTAACCTTTCGAATCAATCAACAAAATAGTGGAGTGAACTACTTGAGTTCCCAGTGTGGGTGACCTCTTTTAGGTATTGGGTATCTTTTGGGTATCGTATTAACATAATACGATTTACAAGATTTTGGCCGATAGAAGTGACTATTACACACTTGATTTAATAGTTTTTATTGGCTACGCTCGCATATTTACTGGCAGAAATTAACAAATGCTACGACAGTAGCACTTAGTAAATTCTGCCAGGAGAAAAGAGGTAGGTGAGAATAGTGTAAGGGTTTTTTGAGTCCTTTATATTTTGATAATCGAGAACAACACTAGCGTGTGGAGGAAGCTTTTGAGTTATCTAAAGCACTAAAACCTCAATATTGGAAAAAATGGACTTGGTTCCTTTTGCCACGTAATCCTACTTGTTAACCCTAATTGGGACCATGGTGTCACTAGTGTCAACGAAAACATCTTGGAAATGTAAAATGCGGGTGGAAATTTTGAATGTGGAGAAACAAAAAATTATTTTTTCGTCCTTGAAAAGTGGAAACAATGTTACCGCTACCTTGGTAGACTCGGAGGAAATAAAGACATCGTTGGCCGTTCTAGGGGTTTCTGGAATGAGCTATTCAATTTTGTACTGATCCTAATCCACATTTATTTGTTTTTAAATCTAATTTTTTCATCAAAAAAATTGTTTTGCTACAGAATTTCAAAAATTAATAGATTTTTCTTAAATTGATGGTTTAACTCACATTGGAGCAATATGAAAACGTGACAACCTAATTGTGGCAAAACATGGATTAGGATTAAATGGTATCAGTACTATTTACTCATTTATGGAGAGTTTTTAAACAATAACTAGACTTCACCATTGATTGATATGTGTATTGATAATACATCATTTTACTGTATAGATGTACGTTTGGCTACCCCCGCTTGTTGACTGTATCATGGGCGTAACTCATCATCCAAATGACCCCCAAAACGGGATAGCAACAACTTTGGGCCTCCCCATGTGGACCCCTCTGGATGCTGACCATTCGTGGACCAGTTACTTCATCGTTATTTACATGCAAATTACCTTTTTTAGGATTGTTACCGTTAGTTGGGCATTCGGTGAGTCAATGTTATTGGAATGTTTAATTTTTTAACGGAAATTGACTACTGATTTTGCTGCATTTGTATACTTTTTAACAGTTTCTTTCTTGTCTTCAGTGTCTTGTTTTTCTTTTAGTTATAGTTCTTCCTATCTAAATCTCAATATGAAGCCAGCTTCTCCATTATGAAGATCCTGTTGAATTTTTTTATCAAAAACGCTGCAAATTATTTCGCAAAGTTTTATTATTTTTCTGTACAGATCACTCGCCTGCAAAAAACAAAACAAACACAAGAGCACAAAAGACCACTTTTGCGATTCACACTCGTGTTTCTGATTTATTGTAAGTGCAACCCTTAAGTAGGTACTCGTAGAGAGCAAATTGTTTGCCCTATTTTGTACTATATATTTTATACATTTTGTATTGATGAAAAAACAATAACTTTATTTCGTAAGTTTTCGCGCTAGGGCACTTTTGAAAATTTCAACCCTCATTTTTCACCCTTAGAAGTGACCAACGTCAACCGAAAGCTTCGCAGCACAACTAGACCCCAAATGGAGCCCATATACCAAATTTCAAACAAATCGGTCGAAGGTAACTGAGGAACGTGCCGCGTACGGCGGACTGACGGATTTTTTAAAATTCGACTTTCGGATTCTACCTGCCTTGAAACGTAGTAAACCAACCAATTTTGAGGGGAGGGGGGTAAAATGTTTTTTTTCCTTGCTGGATTCCAAAGGTTCATCATTGAAAATGACAAACCAAAAGTATTTAGGATAGTGCTGCAATAATAGGAAACCGATGTTACAACTGGTTTTAAAATCCTTTCCAAGTCTTGGATTGATGTGTTTCTTTGGATGTAATAAAGACATCCTAGATGTCTATTGCAGCAGAAGAACCTAACTAGTGTACTCTGAAACTTGTATTCTTTGTTATTGAGCAGGAATTTTTATACGTCGATATTCCAATTGACCTTACTGGACGAAATGAGACTGTTGAGAAAGAGTTTACAAGAAATAGATACGAGAGCCACACAGCTCTTCACTTTGAAGTATCAAAGGCAACCAGTTAATAGGAAGACTAAAGAGTATGATGATTGTTATTATGAATGCCTGAAGGAAAACATCATCCACCATCAATTCATCCGAAAGTATGTATTTAGAAACCAATCTTTGTAACCTCCGAGTAAATTATTAAAGTCAAAGAAAAGTATGAAAGTTATGATGAAAGTAGTGTGTGATTATTATTTCTTGCTTCTCGTCTATACAAACGTCTAAGCAAACGTTTGCTCTACATGGACGAGAATCAAGTACATTCCTAATAATGTACTTTTGTGATAATTTTACTTTGATAATTAATATAAATTATTGTTAATTGATAATTATTATCATTCACCCTCACTACCTAAGCGACAGCAGCCTAAATTCAATCTAGAAATCAAAATACACAATTTTGCCAAATTTGTAGGTCTACTAACTTTTACACAAACTTTCGTACATTCTTTACTATTGAAGGTGGGAAGCTTTGTATTCGTGTTGTGGGTAAAAATAACCATCGCATTTTTCGAAGGCTCGCGCGTGTGATGAGAACGTAATAATTATATTCACACCATGGCTCTTTAATTTATATCATGATAAGCTATAAGATAAAATAAAAGAAAAAATAATTGATAACGTGCAATTCCAGGATTTATGGTGAATACCAGAAACGTGTCGGTTGGACTATTGCTATTCCAATTTACCTCTCATCAGTGGTACTGGCGCTATCCAGCTCGTATATCATGCTAGTAAGTTAATTTCCAACCATTCTCACCAATAATTGCATTTCAATCTATCTGTAGAAATGGAAGCCACCAGGCAGTCTAGCCGGAGGGTTAAATTGTTAGACCCTTGAAATAAGCAGTAATAGGATGTCCCAGAATTAATGAGCCAAACATCAAACACGGATCCTCCGACTGATTTCCAAAAACTTTTTGGCTTCATTATTTCCTCTCATCCAACCTGACTTTTTTTAATATTACAATCTTCTCCCGAGTTTCCGATCTTAATTTGTAAAAATAGGCATAACTCCTTTACAGTACATGTAAATTTAAATTTGAGGATACCAATGGAAACATTTTAAATTTTGTTTCTTATATCTTCAGGACAATCGAAACGCACTGAAGAGATCCATGGACGTGCTCCGTATTATTGGAGACTCTCTCTTGACATTCTTGACCTGCCATGCCGGAGAAATGATTGCATATGAGGTATTTCAAATAACAATATTGACCAAGTGATACGCATACCTGTTAACAATAGCCAACCTTTACCCGGCATCTTCTTCTCAGAACGATGAGCTGCGAAACGAACTCTACAACACTGAGTGGTACGACAGGTCCAAGAAAGTGAAGCAAGCAATCAGTATCTGCTTGCATATTACTTACATGCCCATGCGATTATACGGTGGCTACATGGTCTTCAATCACGAACTCTTATCAACGGTAAGTTCGGTTTGGCACCTCGCTGTTAAATGAGATTTCAGGATCTAACATCAACTCCTTTTCCTTTACAGATTGTGAATTCAGCGTATTCAGTCTTCAATTTTTTCCGCGTTATACAAAAATCTGCTAAGTAGGAAGACTGCATGGAGAACATCAACGAACGCGTTTCACGTCTATGATAAATTTTACTTTTCCTTACCTAACTAATTTACGGTATATGATGTCCAAGCTTTCTACGTGGGAAAGGCAACGACATTGAACCTGAGGATGAACAATCACAAGGCATCGATCAGCCAATCACGTCCACTCACAGAATGCGTGATACAACTTTAGATGAGTGTTTTGGAGTGAAAGTTCCACGAAAGATGACGGAACACACTAATGATCGACAGCTCCACCAGTCCAAAAGGGCTCATGAATGGGTTCTTGGAGGTTTCCACCTGGTTTAAATATTAATGATAAACTGTTGTCAACTACATCATCAATAAGCCATATACTCAACACTTCGCGTAACCACCAGTGGAACATAGGAACAACAACCTCAAAAAATCAAGTTTATTCTCCATAACATTGTGATCAAGATTTATAATCGAAATACTAGAAATTCTTTTTAATCTTTATATTTGTTGAAATTCTCTTTTTTCAATCATTCAATATATTATATTATTTATACTTAATCCTTATCTAACACGCATTACGATCAAAATAAAATTTACATTAATAAACCTTCAATATTCACCTTTTACATATTTACATTTACATTTTCATATTCACCTTATTTATTTACCGTTTAAATTACATGTTATTTTAAATATAGCAAGAATTTTGTGTATGGTTTACTTTACAAATTCCCCTTTCAAAATTTGATAGTTTACGTTTCAAATAACCGTAAAAGTAGGTGACTTTGCACCAGAAAGCATTTTGTTCATTTCGCTACGTCAAGTTTATGGATGGTTGCAATCGATCAATGATATATCAAATTTATTCCGTGGATGTTTGTGTATCATGTGGATACCTTATCAGTGGTCTGGAGGAATGTTAAATAGTGTTATCTTCAAGGTGAATGATCTTGTTACTTTTGACATTCTATGTCTTTACTTTGGCACATAAACGGAAAAAACGTTAACAAATAGCGTTAAGAAAAAGCTGCTGATGTTAATTTAAACATCAGGGAAGGTGGCAATGCAAAAGACCCTCCATAAAATTGATTTCACGCGGGATTTCGAAAGTAGTGCAAAGTCTCCTAAACCCCTTGGGAACGTTACACTACTGTTTGATTTAATTAATCAACATAAAAACGCTGCAAATCATTGCCCAAAGGTTTATTATTTTCTTTATACATCACCTTTCTGTATAGATCACTGGTTCTCCATCAATAGCACCTACCACCATCTGTATTCTCCCTTGACCTTCCCTCTCAAACTTCAGCTTCCTGCGTTCAATAGGATTGAAAATGGCTTCGGAGCTCACTCAGCTGATCAGTGATCTGAAGTAAGAAGAAGATCTTCTCGAATGCTGTAGACGCCTGGAAGATCAATGATCAGCTGAGTGTGGTCCAAAGCCATTTTCAATCCTATTGAACGCAGGAAGCTGAAATTTGAGAGGGAAGGTCAAGGGAGTATACAGATAGTGGTAGGTGCTATTGATGGAGAACCAGTGATCTATACAGTAGGGTGATCTATACAGAAAATAATAAACCTTGGGCAATGATTTGCAGCGTTTCTTTAACTACCAACTTTTTTTTACCTACCAACAATTGGTAAATCAACCAAAAGCTTCGCAGCAAAACTGGGCCCCAAATAGTGCCCATATACCAAATTTGAACCAAATCGGTCCAGTGTTGCTAAGAAAAATGCCGCGTACGGCGTACGGTGGACGGACGGAAATTTTTTTATTCGATTTTCGGATTCTACGTACCTTGAAACGTAAAACATCAAATTTTTGAGGGGGAGGGGTGAAATTTCCTTTTCTAGCTTGATTCCAAAGGCTTATTATTGAAAATAATAAACCAAAATCAAATAAAATTTGGCCGTCCGTCCGCCGAAATTTAATAAGTATGTAGGCTCTATTTGGAGTCCAGTTGTGGCCCCGAAGATTTTGGTATATGTAGGTCACTTCTAAGGGTTGAAAATAGGTTTGAATATTTGAACACGAGTGATTTTCTATGTAGAAAAATAATAAACCTTAGTGTAATAATTTGCAGCGTTTTGTAATTTGCATCAAACATTTTCTTCAAGGACTCGAAGTGTGTTGGTCCAGTGGTGAAGATTTCATATATATATACCCACCACTATCACAATTTATTACGTTTATTAAGGTACTAAAAATGCATATTTTCCAGAAAAATATAAGTCGTGCAAAGTCACCTACTTAACTAACGGTAGGTACGTAAAATAATCCATTCACTTAGTTTGAGTTAACGAGCGAATTTTCATAGAAATTCTTCAGAGCAATAGTGTAGGAATTCCAAATATTAGCTATACGAGAGGATAGTCTGTCATGTGGGTGTCACACAAGAATCATTTAAATTATACAATCAACCTCTTGCATATATTTTTAGGACGTCCCACAGTAAGACTTGGGTGAAGGAGGACAACACTCAACAGAAGAAAAAAATAACCACACAGTAATCCGGTTTAGACCATTCTGAATCCAAATCCACGAAAAATACCATAGGTGCATGTCTGTGTGTGTATGTGTGTGTGTGTGTGTGTATGTGTGACAAAATCTTGTGTCGTCTACCCAAGCCTTAGTTCCCAACCGATTTTCATGGTTCTTTTTTGTTCGACGCGGAAAACCATCTAGTTGTGCACAACGTCACCGGAATTTCGAATTTTGCCTTTTAAGGTGGGAGTTTAATGCTCAGAAAACGCACGTTTTGTGGCATAATTTTGTGTTGTCTGCCCAGGCCTTAGTTCACAAACGATTTTCGTGGATCTTTTTTGTTCGACGCGGAAAACCATCTAGTTGTGCACTACGTCACCGGAATTTCGAATTTTGCCTTTTAAGGAGGAGGAAAGGGGGGGTTAATGATTTTAAAAAGTGCGTTTGCGGGCATAATCTTGTAAACTCTGTAAAGGCCTCAATTTCCAACCGATTTGCGTGTTTCTTTTCTTTTTTTGTTCGACTCAGAAATCTTCCAAAGTGCTCATTATTTCACCAGAGTATCAAAATTTGGCAGTGGAGAGGGCGAGTGGGGGGATAATATTCACAAAATATCCGATTTTTCAATATTTTGGTTCTTTTATAGCTTACTAATTGTACCTAAGCTTTGAAATTGAGGAAAAATTCTCATTATACCTTCGGATTTTCATGAATTATTCTCTGTACCACCATAGAACTAATAGTGGTGCCACCATGGTGCCAGGGCACCATAAACCGCATATGTCTATATATATGCATACATATGTAGTCTCTATATACCGGGTGTCCCAGAAGTTATGGTCCACCCTCTGGCATTTCCGTATTTAATTACGTAATAAAATGGGCCCAACGCCATTTTTCATATTTTTTTTTGTAAAGAATTCAGGAAAAATACTTTTGCGCAAAAAAGTTGCGCGCAATTGTGCGCAATTGACACTAACTTTGTTTTTTCAAATGGGAACCCCCATTTTTTATTGCAGATTCAGATTCTACGTCAAATTTCATGAGAAATTCATACCCGAATCGATTTTGCTTCCGAGTCTACCAAGGTAGCGGAAGCTTTGTTTTTTTCATTGCGTGCAACTGGTACTTTTCGCGCGCAAAGTGACCAGGGTGCGCAAAAGTGATTTTTTTTTAACCCCAAGCGTGGCACATTTTTTTCCATTATTTTCGACGCTGAATCACGTGGTGAGGTCCTTTCTTCGATTTCACCGTTATTTTTCCAAATTTAGAAGGAAAAATAATGTTTTTGGACTTTATTTTCCCTCATCCTTACGCCATATGGGCTGGGGGGGGGGGACTTGGCTAGATTAAAAATAAATTCCCCACTTCTAAATTAATAAAAAAAATTTGGAAAGTAGGTAGGTACTTTACTACTTTAATGTAAACAAAAAAAAATTCAAAAAGCTTCACATCTCAAAACTTTCAAAATAAAATTAAAAGTTAGAAAATCTCCGAAAAAAGTAGTAATAAAAAACTAAGATAATAATAATGAAATTAAAAAATCACAGCAACTGCTGGAAATTACCTCCTTTTGCCTGCAGACAAGTAACAAGTAACTTTCGATTTTTTTCAAAGGTAGTAGTAAAGTAGTAAAGGTTTTTAGACCTGGCTGTGCGCAATGGGGTACGTAATATTAATGTTTATCTGAATGAACGTTTTCCCACGCGCACAGTCATTGCCATCAAGAACATCCGCCTGAGGCCCCACTATAAGCAGCTTGTCCAGGAAGCTATCCTGGCAAATAGCAGTGGGGCTTCTCCCGCATCTCCTATTGCTGATGTGGAGCAGCAGTCTGCCATTCAGTATCCCTCCCCCGGGACCTCCGGTCTTCTTGCCGATCTGAAGACCGAAGTCTTGAGGCTCGGGGGCAGGTAGGTCGTATTGAAGGCTATGAAAGCACCTACCTTCAGGATCTGGTGAGGCGGGCTGCTGAAGGGCTGGATAACCTGGAAGATGAGGTTGCAGCCTATTTAGGGAGAATCTTCCCGCGGGTTGGGGATGTGACCGTGACGCAGCACCAGGGGGGACCTCCTCCCAGAGTGGTGTTGCGTGGAGGTCGCAGAGCAGCTAAACAAGCGAGACGGCGGGAGTACCACCGGGTTCAGAGTTTGTGGAGGAAGCATCCGGCGCGTGTGGCTGCGGAGGTACTGGAGGAGCCTGGGGAAAATCAAGTTCAACCCCCTCTCCAGGAGTTTGTGGATTTCTGGGAGCCACTTCTGAGTGCTCCCAGTCACGACCCTGGGAGTGTGTGGTTCCCCCAGTCTCCACCAGGGATTCCTTGCGCAGCATAATGTGCTCGCCGGTGCTGTCTGACGAGGCACACAAGTGCCGTGTCAAGAACTCCACTTCCGCTGGACCCGATGGTGTTTCTGCCCGACGCTGGAATAAAGCACCAAAAACGATTAAGCTGCTCATCCTCAACCTGCTCCTCCTTGCGGGAAGACCCCCGAAAGCGTTAACCCGTACCCAGACCGTGTTTATCCCCAAGAAAGGGGGAAGTGGGCCTGGAGGCTATCGACCGATCTCTGTTCCCTCGGTAGTCTTCCGCCACTTCCAAAAAGTCTGGTATCTCGCCTCCAGGTGGCTGGTGTCATTGGTGATGTCA